>VYZM01005673.1:14784-24977 GCA_013398915.1 Dromas ardeola | reverse complement strand
CTACTTGAAGGAACACCAAAGACAGACACAGATTTTTAGCCCTTACGTAATTTCACTGTTATCCAAGTAGCTGAAGAGCTGAGAGAGAAAGCTACATGATCGCCCTCTGTTAATACTACTATGCTGGGGACATAGCCATGTTCATAGGCAAGAGTTGTTATGTATGCAGTGGCATAAGGCCCTTAAATTCAGGTGAATACATAGCATTGCAGTAAAATAAAAAAAAAGCTGTGCTGTACTGGCTATGCATCTATACTGGCTTCTGAGGTAACACTGCAACACGAGGTGACTCCACATAACTGAATACAACCTTTCTCTGTTCTTGTTAGCTTCATCTCTCTGCTGTGAAACTGGCAGAGTTGCACAGTGATCTGAAATTACAAGAAAAGGATGAGCTAAGCTGGAAAAAACTGAAGGCTGAAGGGCTAGATGAGGATGGAGAGAAAGAAGCCAAACTCAGACGCAACTTGAATGGTAAGGTATCTTTGCAGAAGGAGTTTAAACTTTGCATCAAATGCATGCATGATTGGACACCTGTGTTTGTGTTTGAACCATTAAATAACAGGTTGCCTTTCCAGACATTGACCGCACACAAGTTCCTTGGAGGTCAGGAGGGAGCTGCAGGAGGCTAACAGATTCCTTTGTTCCCGATGTTTTCAGAAGTTGTCATTAACCCTGGGACCTCTGTGTCTTAAACTGTTAGCTTTTCCACCGTGAGCTGCAAAATCCAGCTCTGCAAGTCAAGGATGTAACCAATCTCTCATCTTCCATACATCCATAGTTGGTTCTAATGTTTCTGTATCTTCTATTCCCTTGCAGTCATTATGACTAAATATGGCATGAATGGAAAGAAGGACTCTCAACTGGTTGATACCAACTACATTAAAGATGGTACAGAAAGTGATACACTAGATGATCCAAGACTGGAAAAATTATGGAGCAAGGTGAGTAAGATTTCCAGGAACTGGAGTGTAGAAAATCAGTGTTTCTCCACTGAACTATTGTCTGTGACTTCTGAGAGCCCCCAGACTTGGAATTGAATAGCTTTACTACTCTGCTTTTAAGTACTGGCCAAGCTGCCGTGCTCTGTAGCTCACATCTTTGTCCCCTGAGAGTGTCCGACCTGCATCCAGGTCACCAGGTGTGGCAAGTTCTCTTTGTCAGAGAAAACGCGCGCATCAGCCTGCATGGAGGATAAGCTCCTGGGTCCACTGAGGACAAACAGAGTTTTTCCTCAGATTTCACTGAGCTTATGATTTCCCTTTGTGTGACTGTTACACTGTGTGGTAGTATACCTATGGTGTTTTTCCTGTTTTTCTTATTGTTGTTTCTGGGCTTTTTAAAAAACATTTCATTGACTGTTCAAAAGTGAAGTGTATAGCGGGGAGTGTTAAATTAAGACTTTCCCAAACTGGTATTCAAGTGAAAATTTCCAGGATTTGCATTAATGCATAAAAAATATAAAGTGTACTGTCAGTCTGGGCAGTTAAAACTGGTGAAGTCATAATCTTCAAAAATTAAATAATTGAAATTTTAAGAAACAAGTAGCCAGGTAAAGCAACGAATTCTTACACGAGTCTAGTGCAGTGGTAGTAAAGCAGAGAAAAAGATTTGCTGGGTTTTAAAATGTTACTGTGACTAGGTACAGCTCTGGCAAGGGACATAATGTCATGTGCTTTGGGGAACAGTAAAGTCCATTAGATGGAAACATTCCCTAAGCAAAAAAAGGATTGGGGCTGAATAGATATCAAAAACATTCACTGTTGATCATGCATTGCAGCAAATAAGTCACCACATTTGTGGGTAGTGCTCCAGCTGTCTGACCAGTGCTCCCCTAATTGCTAAAAAGTAGTTCAGTGAGGAACAAATCACTGCAGAGCAAATGCACAGCAGGATAAAATCTCGTCTTGCCAGTAGAGTAAGATTAAGTGAAGACTGTGCTTGATATCAGGCTGCATCCCTCATGCAGACAGTCCTCTTACAGTTGCATATGGAGCTCCATGGCCCTATTTCTGTATTAAATTCATTTCCATGGAATAGAAATGACAGACACTTTTCACTGGTTAGCAAGTCGAGCTTTATAAGTCTGAAGCAAACTTCCTTTTGACATGATTAAAGCCACCATATCCATCGATGTCTAAATCCCTGACCTTGTACTAATATAAAGGGACTTAAACCAAAAGATCTTAAGGAAAAGCTGGACTTAATAATTTTCTAAATGTGGTGGGAAGTAGGAAGAAGTTTTGGCAGTTGGGTGCACTTAAAAGCACTTGGCCTGGAAAGCACAATGAGCTCATGTTTCTTTCAGGCCAAGACCTCTGGGAAGTTCTCTGATGAGGAGTTGGATAAGCTTTGGCGAGAATTTAAGCATCACAAAGAAAAGATTCGTGAATACAATATTCTGCTGGAGACTGTGAGCAGAACAGAAGGTGCCTGAACATTTCTCTGATGTTTCGAGATCAGTACAACTCTTTTCTCTGCCCATTGCATCCATTGTTTCCAAGTTTCTGTGAAATTCCTATAGTATTATGTTTCTATCAGAACTGCTTGCAGATGCTGACGTTTCCAAATACTTGCTGGGTTTAGTTCTGCATTAGCTGCCAAAAATTTTGCCAGATAACGAAAATGTTGCCATTTCAGTTTTCTGATTCTGCCTGCGTTTCAAGCAGGGAACATACCATCAGATTAGCAATGATGACCATTGTATTTTACTGGAAATTATGCAGCATGCATAGATACACTGCTGCAAAATATGGCCCTAAAGTCTGCAGAACATGCATGTTTTATCTCAGCAGCTGGGAGCCCAAGAGGATATACTTGAATATCTTAGGCACTGAGCCTGAGGTGTATTAAAGCATTGAGGATGTGAAACCAGCTTGCTGTACTAATCCTAGCTAAAATTGTTAGAGCCAAAGTATTTTAAAGCTTATAGGCAGTTTGATGTTTGCATTGAAGAGTCCAAGCTGGAAGCTGCTAGAAGTCATTTCAATGTCAGATGTCCTGATTGGTTCATGTAATGCCTAGGGAAGAGGGTACATCAATCATCCCTATTCCAGTTTGTTGGGATATTGCTAACCTAGGAAAATACAAACATTTCCTTATTAAAATCTTGGCTGGTGGCCAGTAGGAGTTAAAAGGCATTTCTGTAATATCATCCTCCAGAGCACTGAGGGGCATTGATCTTAATATTGACCTGCAAAAGGAATTGATGCCTCTTAGAGTGTAGTGTGGATGCTTTATTTACACTGGGCTCAAATGCTAAGAACTTACCTTTTATTTGCCTCAGATTTGGGGAATTTCTGGAGCTTTTGACCAATCAGGATTTGGCCTACAATCAACAACACTTTTTTTCTTCAACAGATATCCACAAAAATGTTATCAACCCATCTGAAGAGAACCTGGTGAAAGAGGAGATCTTGCACAACAAACACAGAGAACTCAAAGACAAGCTAAGAAGCATCAATCAGGGATTTGAGCGTTTGCGTAAAGTCAGTCACCAGGGATACGACACAACCAGTGGTATGATACAGTGGTTTTTTTGCTTATTTAGGATTAATTTCATTTTAAAAAAATTAAAAATCAGTGGGCAAGTAATAAAATGTAGTCACAGTAGCGCAGTACCTGGTGTGACCACAATGGGCTGAAGAGATACAGCCAACCTGTTCTATGTAGAAGCCAGCATTAGAAGGAGAGGGACAACCTATAAAGAGTATGGTTCTGTCTTCCATGCTGACATGAGAAGGGATATTACGGCTTCAGCCCCAGGAGGACAGGGACAACATTGCAGGGCAAGCAGTGCCGTTATTCAGTTCCTCGGTGTTTTTTTGCTTTTTGAAAACTTGCTACAGCAATATTGTAGCTTTAAGTTAAGTACTTGGATTTTTCTCCCTTTTCGTCCAGATAGTAGACCTATCAGTAATGCAGCGCTTAATGTATCTCTCTGTGTGTGTGCGTGAGAAAGCATGTTTAATAGAAGCTGGGCATAAAAGCATTGTGTCCAGCTTTTCATTTAGTGGTATGTGTTTGTTTAGAATTTGAAGAACCAAGAGTGATTGATTTGTGGGACATGGCCAAATCAGCCAATTTCACTGAGAAAGAACTTGAATCTTTTCGGGTAAGTAGAATTCCAGTTAGGGAAAGATGTTTTCCCATGTAAAGAAACACTCAATGTTACTCTCAGTGCAGTCACTTCTGTATTGCTTTTCAGACACCATAAAAAAAAAGTCATGCTGCTTTCCTTGTATTTCAGATATACAAACATGTATATAACTAGCCATATGCATGGTTCTGTTATAATCAGCAAAATGAAAATTCTGAATCCCAAGCAAATGTTGCATATTTGAAATCTTTAAAAGATCAGGCCTTGCTTGTTTGCTTTCAATGCACCAGGTTTCCCTCTCTTACCCAATGTCTTAATGTAATTACTTCTTTGGGAAGCAGTGTACTCTATATATCCAACAATTTCTCTCTCATGCCCACCTCTTGCACTGCTACCTTCCTGTGTTGGAGCTGTCTGGAACTGATCCAAAAATACCAAGATAAAGACCGCTTTTCAAGGAAATATTATGGAAATTAATGCCTGTGGGGTTCATACTGGTTTTATTTCATTCAAATTGCATTGAGATATTGTTTTTTTTTTTTATCTGACTCTACCTGTTTATCAGAATAGATTTTGATTGATAGCATGGAGAAGTAACTCTTCAGGGCTTCTTCATGGAGTTGCATGTACTTACAATGTTGTCTTACCCTCCAAGACATGGCTAGGGACACCTTGACCTTCTTTTCCGGGTAAGGTAATGAGAGAGTTTTAACTGCCTGGAACAGGGATTGAATTCTGTCTCTCTTAGATGTCAAATATCCATCTTATTTCTTTTAACTCACATGCATCTCAATTCTCTTACGAAGCAAACGTTTTAATTACACTGATTTCAGTGGCCCTGCTTGTAAGAGTTGCAGAGGAAAGCCTGCTGATGCCTGCAGCAAGGCTTCTGCTGACCCCAGTGGGACGTTTTGGTCAGGAATGTACAATTGCATGAGAGGTAAATCTGGCCTTCGTATCTGCCACAGTGAAAAAGAAAAACCCAGTTTCATAAGCAAGAACACATATCTGCTTATTAATTTTACTGTTTTAGTAGAAATCTTCATTGATGTAAACGTATTCATCAGACTTGTCTTGTTACCATGAATGTTGGGACATCCTAACAAAAGTAAGACAGTAAGAATCACAGTGGAACACCTGCCTATTTAAAAAGTCCATGAAAGCAGAATCAAAGAAATCGTGTGCTAATTCCCTTCAGCCTTGTTTGAGCAGCTGAAGTTGTGTCTTCTCCCAACTGGCCACAGTGCCAACCTTGATAAGGGTTTCATAATGGAAGATGCAAGTGCTACTCTGCTGGTGCATCATCTGAGAGGAGCAGCTAAAATGAAACCCCAAATTGAGGTCCTGAACGGAGTGTGTAAAACAGACTGGGATGTTCTGCAGCAAAAGGAAACTATTTTCTTGTCAGAAGTGTTGAAAACAAAACCACTTTCCTTTAAAAACTGAAGATCTATTAGGATGATGGATTTTTATATATATTTTTTTTAATTGTCTTGAAATGAGAGGAATTTTGTCAGCCACCAGGACTGAAACACACCAGTGACCAAAATTAAGTGGGCTCTGTCAAACAGAGGGATTTCACTGTAGGATTTGTCAGAGTTTTTCTGGATGTAATGCATCAAACTGGATGTAACAGTTTGAACTGTTCATATCCTCTTCACAGAGGACATGTCCTAAGATGCAGAGAAACTGAATTTACTGTCTTGAAGTAGCAAAACAAGAACATGCTTTGGTAGGTAGAGACATTATGCATTCTTTGGTCCCCTTTGCAGTGTACCAGGTTATCTGAGGACCGTTGCTGATAGGTCCCTGAACACCATAGTTAGTCTGGCTTTGGAACTTTTTGTTTGTTAATTAATTCATCCTGTTTCAGATTCTTCATAGCAGACTGCAAACCCAGAAAATGTTTACAAGTCTGAGCAGAAAATTGGAAATCCAGGACCTGATTTTGAAAGGAGGCTTCTCTTAAAAATTGTCTGTCTTCCTCCCCTCAGTCCACTATTCTTACGTATAAACTTTTATTTGGTACTCACTGCTATCATCTCCTACCACCTTGCAGCTGTCAGCAGCCTCCCTTTGAGGACTCCACAGTGGGACATTTTCAGCACCTGCCTTCAAATTTGGGTGTCTGGGTGGTGATGATAATGTGTTGTCCAGACATTTTTAAGAAGCAGGGAACTGAAAAAGCTTTCTGTGCTTGACTTTGTAAAGTAGCATTAGGGATGCCTTGGCAAGAAAAGAGAGAGGAAGCCTTGGAAAGAAAATGCTGCGAAGCTGTGTGTATTTGTTGTCTTAGGAGGAGCTGAAACACTTTGAAGCAAAAATTGAAAAACACCATCATTATCAGAAGCAATTAGAGATTTCACACCAGAAACTGAAGCATATAGAAGGAACTGGAGATAAGGATCATTTGAACAGAAACAAAGAGAAATATGCCATGCTGGAAGAAAAGACAAAAGAACTAGGATATAAGGTCTGTATAAATCCAGTGTACATACATGTTGAAAGTTTAATTCAGTAGTAGAGGGTATGTAGATTATCTATGCTTGACTTCCAGAGGGGGAGTTTAAGGCACACCAGTGCTCCATGTTTAGTACAGGATATGCATAATTGTTTTTTATAGACCTAATTCTAAAATGCCTGAATCCTCCCTTGCCTCAGCTCTTACTGTTGTCACATATACTGATAGCAAAATCTTGAATATATGATACTGATAATTCACTGTCTTACTGAAATTTATTTGATGTGTTTTGTTTTTCTGCTAGGTAAAGAAGCACTTGCAAGACTTATCCAGCAGAATCTCTCAAGGTCTTCAACACAATGAATTATAAAAATTTGTTCTCCTTCATGGGATCAATCTATTAACACAAAACAGAAAATGTCATTTTTTTGAACAGGATTTACCAAAGGAGTTCTTCTGAAATAGTAAGGATTGGACAGGGTTGTCCTGTAAGAAATCTTTTTTTTTCTCCATCTAATTGCCAGTTTTGTGTTTGCACTATCAAATTAAATTATGAGATTATAAATTTGAGTTGCATATCTTGGATCATGTAAATCTTACATCTGAATCAAATAACAGCCTTTGAAATAAGCAATCATGTCAAAAGGAAAAATTTGTCAACTCTCAGAGGATTCCTGCTATTAAAAAAAGTACTGAAAGATATCCTGATCAATGAAAGCAAACACTGAGGTACAGGAAGTTAAAAGAGAGGCCAGAAAAGTCTTTTATTTCAATGCTTGGCCTAATACGTTTCCTACTGAAGATAACAAAAATATTTCTACTGACTTTGAGCAGTGGCTCAGATCTACACTGTATATGAGTCTTTCCTGTGAGCTGGGGAGGTATTGTATTGAGGTCAATTCACACAATTTAGTTGTAGACTAACAAACACATCTGCAGGTACTGACTGTATGTGTACAATTATCTTACTCATGGTTGCTTGGTTTTGTTACACTTAGTTATTAAAAAAATCAAAACAAGATACTGGTGAGGCTTTTTTTATTTTCTTCCCTCTCCTTTAGTGAGAAGTAATCAGACCTGGTTTTTGAGCATGTTGCTTATTCCTTTAAAGTTCACTCACACATTAGTTTTTAAAACAGGAGGGATGTTTTGCACCACGAGAATGTGTCCCTATGTTCTGAGTAGGCAGAAGGTTCTCTACAGCAGCTTCTGTCTGAGCGGATATTCCAGTACAATCCCCAGTAAAGATGATTACTGCTTTCCCTTTCGAGACCAGATTTTTCTGGTTTTCATCATAACTTTGGCAAACATTAGCCATCTGGGTTGAAATTTTTCTATAATAATAAATCTGACCCTCTTAGGAGTGTTTCACATGAAACTGTTCCAGGAACAAGGTTAAGGCAAAGGTCCAGTGAAGGTAAATCATTACAGCTGTGTGGTTAAGAAGCTCTGTCACTCACACATTGCAGCACTGTAGTGTGCTACGTGAGGAGGCTGTCCTTGAGCCTCGGTTGCCATAGCTGTTCCATGAGAAGTACTGAAAAGACCCATTCAGTCAGAATCAGCCACTCTGTGTACGATTTATCCAGTTCCTGGGTCCATGGTGGGTTAAAAGTAGTATGATTCTGTACATAAAGAATACTTCATAATGTGCAGGTGATTTGAACGAAAACTGTGGTAGCAGTCTTACTTTGAGATTCTGAATATCTTTGCAGCACCAAGCTTTTTTTTAATTTATTTTAATATAAGCTAATGGTTATTTATATTACAGAGACTCAGTCCATCATGAGAAACAGAGGCTACCGTTAATTAGAAGTCATCTTAGAGATGGTTCCATTCACATAGTTTATGGTGTACATCCCCTTTGATTGGTAAGCTAAAAAAAAGTAAATCCAAAAATAGCTAAAACCCATTTATGAGAAGAGAACTGTTTTGGTTTTTTTCCTAGATGCTGCACGCTGGTTCTTTCCGCAGACTGTCACTTTAAGGGCTGTTCAGCCTTCTTTAACACAGCAGTAACTGTGTCTTACAGGTTTATCTTCATCATGATTTTTTTTAAGGTGAATGCAGAATAGAAATGTTGTCTATTCTATGTGTGGAAGCTGCAGACGTTACTAAGATGTCCTTCATGTTTCCCTTTGGTAGAGTAGGAAATTAAATAAATCCATGTACTACAGGCCAGTTTGGTGTTCGGTGGCTGTAGCCTTGTTTTGTAACTTGGATTCGGAGAGGCCCGCACCACTGACTACTGGGTGAAGAATCTGAACGCATGCAGTAAGTACACATCAGCAGAGGAAAGGAACTAAGCAAAGCACTGAAATCTGAGCAGTTCCTGCTCAGCAATCCTAGCTATGTTGTACAAGAATGGAAAAGCTTTTACTGAGCATGTTTCGACACCGTTGCTGGGGGAAATCTCTTGCACAGGGGAAAGCAAGGTGGAGATATCAGCCTACAATAAAGGGAGGCAGAGTAGCTGTATGCTCTGCACAAGAGACCATAGCAGAAAGCTGTGTTTCAGGTGTGTACCTGCAATAGGATATGCTTCTTGAAGAATGTCCGAGGAATTGTGGAATATCACAGGGGACTGAATTCACAGAACACATAACCAGGGTCAGATCAGCAATAGTAATGGTTGTCTTCAAGTGCAGAGCTCCTCTGTAAACAGAGGTGGTAGCTGTACCACATCTTTACCCCACCATGCCACGACAGTAATCAGGCTTAAAGGCCAGGTAGGCTCCATCAGAGAGAACATTTGGCAACCGCTTCAAAGTGCAAAGGACTGACAAAATATTTACATGTCACAGTAATTTCAAATTAGGAACAAGTCATGGATTATCAGTGGCAAAGAGTGGAGACTGGGGTCAGCACAGTCACCTCTAGTTGTTTGACACAGCTGTTAATGAGTCATCGGGCCCAAAGATTGTTCACAAAAATCTAGAGAAGAAAAAATACTAAACAGCAGTGGTTGCTGCCCCCAAATCCATCTTCCCCTGGAATAGTCTGAGTTAGTCTGCAATGGCACAGAGAAGACATTAGGAACTGTCTCCATTCCTGTTAAGGCTCTTTGGGGCTTTCCCTTCTTCTTGAGATCTCAGGACAGCGCACAGGCTAGTGAGTTTTAAAGTCTGATTACACTCATTTCTATAGTCTACGCCTTCCACACATCAATATATAGAATCATAGAACATGTTGGGTTAGAAGGGACCTTTAAAGGTCATCTCGTCCAACCCCCCTGCAGTAAGCAGGGACATCTTTAACTAGATCAGGTTGCTCAGAGCCTCATCAAGCCTGGCCTTGAATGTCTCCAGGGATGGGACCTCCACCACCTCTCTGGGCAACCTGTTCCAGTGCCTCACCACCCTCATTGTAAAGAACTTCTTCCTAATGTCTAATCTAAACCTACCCTGCTCTAGTTTATAACCATTGCCCCTCATCCTATCGCTACATGCCCTTGCAAACAGTCCCTCCCCAGCTTTCCAGTAGGCCCCCTTCAGGTACTGGAAGGCTGCTATAAGGTCTCCCCGGAGCATCCTCTTCTCCAGGCTGAACAACCCCAACTCTCTCAGGCTGTCCTTGTAGGGGAGGTGCTCCAGCCCTCTGATCATCTTCGTGGCTCCAACAGGTCCATGTCCT
>VYZM01005672.1:199273-228669 GCA_013398915.1 Dromas ardeola | reverse complement strand
AAAAAAAAAAAAGAACACTGTATGCTGCTAGTCAAAAATGCCTTTCTCGTACATAAGAAAACAGCAAAACAAGAAAAAAACCCACAAGAGTAAATTCCTGGGAGTGAGAGGAAGTGCAAACACTTTGTATAAGCTTGTTCATACTTTCTCCCTTTTGGCAGTACAAAACAAATTCTCAAAGCAAAACTGGCAGCTGAACTCTGTCAGCAAGAAAAGTGCTTATTCCCATAAAAGTGTAATGCTCAGAAAAGCTAAAGCCTGTCAATTGCAAGGGCCACCCCTCCCACACACTTCGAGGTGTGTTATTGTCATGGTTTGGTCTCTGCTTCCAGCATATTTCCAGCTTCTCTACACACAGCTGATATTCATTCCCACTTATTAAGTAAAATTTGCTCTTGCTGCTGCTGTCGTGTACTTTTTAATGTCTGTTTGTGTTCACTGCAGGGCTGGGACCAGCTGCCTGTGTCTGAAGAGCTGCTAATGTTTATGAATGAGCCACTGCACATAGTAAGCAAGGCCCAGTGGAGAGCCCAGCAATATGTAATGCAGAAAATGCTGGTTGATTCTTCTGCTGCTTGTTTCCAGGTTAAATCACTTTGTTCTTCACCATCCCACCTGTAAAAAAGGGTTATGAACTCATTAAGCTAGAGGAATATGGTACTGTCATTTTTTTGTGTGTTGCTCTTTCATATGCATGTTTACTGCCGTAATGCATTGACTTGCTGAATCACGTGCTAGATATATCTGTTTGCCCACAGTTTTTCTACTCTCATGAGCTACCTGACATATAGCCATTTCTGGATATGTAGCCTGCTAAACATCCCAGGTATCACTGTTGGGCACATTAAGACTCAGGCTCATGGGTCATTCCACGTAGGCAGAGCTGTGGTCTCTTTGTTCATACCCATAACATGTAGCAAACACAAAGCATTGAATTTATTTAATCTTGCAATGCAAGAGCGGTAAGTGAAAGTTGCATTATTTTGCATTTACTGTGGGTTCAGACCTTGTGCACAGCCAGCCTCCATGGCTCAGCTGGTCCCTATTGATCTCATACACCTTGGTAAGTTTGACTGTGTCTGCACCTCAGGCTCATGTGCATTCAGGTCATAAAAAATACACCCAATACTATTTGAGGAGCCTCTCTGCAATAGTGTTTCATCCTACCTAATGTTTACGCTAGCTTTTTTCCATATTAGCTCTGTCCTGCCCACTGTGGGACTAGCTAGATCTTGCATGGTTTGGGAGACACCTGGTATGCAGAGGCAATTCCTGTTTTCTTTTCCTAAGTGTAAGAGCGCTTCATGCCCACGCGTCCTGTCACTGGCAGCCTTTGGTTCAGTGTGGTACCTCCCTTGTCATTGTGTCAGTGTCTTTATATGTGTGTGAGGTGACCCACTGCCTGCACAGGTTACTGGTGCTGCCCTCTCACTGCTGTCCATGCCTATCCAAAGGTTGGCTTGCCTCTTGCTGGGATTCCAGAGAAAACTATCTTGCGTGTGCATATCTTCTTGTGAAGACCTTCTCTTTTTTCTTTTATGTAGTGGCTGCTGTATAGCAATTACCTGACACAGATGCAAATTAAGACAAATCAACCCAGGATATTGGTCTCTTTTTACCTCTCAGGGTCTGCATGGGCTTGGATTGTGTGTATGGCTCTAAAAGGCCTCAGTGGATTAGTTCCTGCCTCACTAGAGGAACTGTTCGTAGATTAGTAGTTTTTTAAGGTCAGAAAAGGCCTTTATAGTACAGACTTGTCCCTCTGCCTCTTGCCTGCGTCTGGAGCTGGCTCGCTCTCTGCATTCCCTTTCCTTTGAGGTGCAGGCAACACTGAGGCACCGAGGCAGGGAACTGCACAGGCACATAAGCTCCACCACAACATGTAAGCTGGAAGAGACGTGAGCGGCTGGGTGATGCTGATTAGCCCACCCCTCAATCATCCTCTCTTCCCGCTCAGCCTGCCCTTCCTAAGCACCCTCTGGGTGGCTGCAGCAGCAGGGTTGGCAAGTAGGAAAAAAAAAAAAACAGAAATAGAGAAACCAACAAGCAGGGAAGCATTTGTCCAGCAGCAGCATGGCACTCTGAGGGCTGAGAAAGTCTGCCAGGGTGGTAGGGTGCAAAGACGCCTGATAGCACAGAACAGGAAGGATCCTCTTGCTCACTGCTGCTTGCATTTGAGTCTAACTGAGCTGGGTGGAGACAAAGGGTGGAGTGATGGTTGCTTCAGCTCTGGGCAGATCTGGTATTTTGGCAAAGTTCTAGCTCAGAATTTGCTGGGGTTTTTTGTTTGGGGTTTTTTTTGGGTTGTGGGGTTTTTTTGACAATCACTCTTTATAAAGAACTGGCGTGTGGAAAGGCAGACAGAACAGAATCCTAACTTTCCTACACCCTGAGTCACCCCTCACAGTTTCAGCAGACACTGCAGCCAGTCAGTCTGCCTTCAGTCCTATTATGCTTTCTGAGTGCCCTAATATGATAAACAGGTCATTAATAATTTTTGCATTATTAATAATCACCATTAGCAGTATTTTCCACATTGTCAACATAGCTTGAGAGGTCACTGGAGGTTAATGAAAGACCATGGCTGGATGCTTTGAAACAAACCCTCAGGTAATTTTTCAGTGTAATTCCCTATGGACAGCTGAACATGTTATTTCAATTCTCCAAGATGTTAAAGTAGTTTGAGCCACAGTTTTTAGCACAATGTCAGAATTACTGAGTGAATTTCTAGGGTCGTTGTTCAAGTAGGTCAGAATAGATGATCTTACAGGCCTTTCCTGACCTTAAAAAACTACTAATCTATGAACAGTTCCTCTAGTGAGGTAGGAACTAATCCACTGAGGCCTTACAGAGACACGTAAATTCTTTAAAGTAATTTTAATTAAAAAGTTCTCTTTTTTTCTTTTAACCAGATGAAGCAATCATGCTCAACTCTGAAGCTGATTTGCTCAGTGAAAAAGCATTGCAGTTATAGAGTCCCCTATCCTGGAAAAGTCAGCAGTCCTTAAGATGAAGACTTGCAAAGACTTGTCTTCTCATGATCCTCTTCCATTTTAATTATAGTTTTCTCTTGTGAAAATACTGTTCTCGGGAAGCCAGTATCCAGAGCACTGTCTAGTTGATTGGAAAGCATTCTCCGCTGTTACTGATTGCCAGCTTTTGACCTTTCTTCTTCTAGCCATAGAATCATAGACTATCTCAAGTTGGAAGGGACCAATAAGGATCATTGAGTCCAATTCCCTGCTTCTCACTGGACTACATAAAACTAAACCATATGACTAAGAGCATTGTCCAAATGCTCCTTGAACTCTGACAGGCTTGGTGCTGTGACCACTTCCCTGGGGAGCGTGTTCCAGTGACCAACCACCCTCTTAGTAAAGAACCTCAGTGAAGCAGCCAATCTTAACTTCCTCTGATGCAGCTTCATTCCATTTCTTCATGTCCTGTTGCTGGTCACCAGAGAGGGGAGATCAGCACCTCCTTCTCTGCTGCCCGCCTTGAGGGAGTTGTACACTACCAGTTGAGACGGCCCCTCAGCCTCCTTTTCTCCAAGCTGAGTGAACCAACTGACCTCAACCAATCCTTGTAAGTCTTACCCTTGAGGCCTTTCACCATCTTGGTTTCCCTCCTCTGGACACACGCTAAGAGTTTGAATTCCTTCTTATGCTGAGACACCCAAAACTGTACACAGTACTGGAGATGGGGCCACACCAGTGCAGTGCAGGGTGGGACAATCACCTCTCTCTACTGGCCGGCTATGCTGTGCCCGGTGAACCCCAGGACATGGTTGGCTCTTTTGGCTGCCAGAGCACACTGTTGACTCATATTCAACTTTGCATCAACCCAAACCCCCAGATCTCTTTCCGTGGGGCTGCTCTTCAGCCTCTCATCCTCCAGTTTTTACGTATAACCAGGATTAGCTCGTCTCAGATGGAGAATCCTGCACTTGGCTCTTGTTAAATTTCATATGGTTGGTGATTGCAGATTTCTCTGTAAGGCCTCTCTGCCCTCAATGGAGTCCACAGCTACTTGTAGTTTAGTATCATCAGCAAACATACATTTGATTCCTGCATCCAGATCATTTATAGAAAGATTAAAGAGCACTTGCCCTAAAATTGACCCCTGGGGAACTCTGATGGTGACTGGCTGCCAACCTGATGTAACCCCATTTGCTAAAACCCTTTGAGTTTAACTCATCAGCGAATTGCTTACCCAATGTAATGACTTGCCCAGATATGTGATGGACATTCTGTCCAGAGGGATGCTGTGAGAGACAGTATCAAAAGCTTTGCTAAAATAAAAAACCCCATGTATCTACTGTCTTCCCTTGGTCAACTAGATGGGTGACCTTGTCATAAAAGAAAATTAAGTTGGTTAAGCAGGACCTTCCCCTCGTGAACCCATGCTGGCCAATGACTGCATTGTCTCTCAAGTGTTTTTCAGTAACTCCCACAATAACCTTCTCCATAATTTTAGCAGGCACTGAAGTGAGACTGACAGGGCTGTAGTACCAGGGTCTTCCTTCTTACCCTTCTTGAAAATTGGGACAACATTTGCCAGCTTCCATTCAGATGGGAGCTCTCCAGAATCCCAAGACCATTGAAAAACAATGGAGAGAGGTCCCACGATAACATTGGCCTATTCTTTCAGCACCCTGCGATGAATCCCATCAGGCCCCATAGAGTTATCCACATCCAGCTGGAGCACCAAGTCTTGAACAAGTTCAGGTTTGGCTGTGAGTTTATCATTCCCTGAGTCATAGTTTCCCAACGCAGGGTTCCTACGAGTCCCAGGGCCCATTATTGGTGTTGAAGACAGAGGCAAAGAAGGCATTAAACTTCTCTGCTTTGCCTACATCTCTATTTATGAGGTGAACAACCTCATCAAGTAATGGACCAATGTTATCTCTGGTCCTCCTTTTGCTGTTAACATATTTTAAAAAGCCNACTACTAATCTATGAACAGTTCCTCTAGTGAGGTAGGAACTAATCCACTGAGGCCTTACAGAGACACGTAAATTCTTTAAAGTAATTTTAATTAAAAAGTTCTCTTTTTTTCTTTTAACCAGATGAAGCAATCATGCTCAACTCTGAAGCTGATTTGCTCAGTGAAAAAGCATTGCAGTTATAGAGTCCCCTATCCTGGAAAAGTCAGCAGTCCTTAAGATGAAGACTTGCAAAGACTTGTCTTCTCATGATCCTCTTCCATTTTAATTATAGTTTTCTCTTGTGAAAATACTGTTCTCGGGAAGCCAGTATCCAGAGCACTGTCTAGTTGATTGGAAAGCATTCTCCGCTGTTACTGATTGCCAGCTTTTGACCTTTCTTCTTCTAGCCATAGAATCATAGACTATCTCAAGTTGGAAGGGACCAATAAGGATCATTGAGTCCAATTCCCTGCTTCTCACTGGACTACATAAAACTAAACCATATGACTAAGAGCATTGTCCAAATGCTCCTTGAACTCTGACAGGCTTGGTGCTGTGACCACTTCCCTGGGGAGCGTGTTCCAGTGACCAACCACCCTCTTAGTAAAGAACCTCAGTGAAGCAGCCAATCTTAACTTCCTCTGATGCAGCTTCATTCCATTTCTTCATGTCCTGTTGCTGGTCACCAGAGAGGGGAGATCAGCACCTCCTTCTCTGCTGCCCGCCTTGAGGGAGTTGTACACTACCAGTTGAGACGGCCCCTCAGCCTCCTTTTCTCCAAGCTGAGTGAACCAACTGACCTCAACCAATCCTTGTAAGTCTTACCCTTGAGGCCTTTCACCATCTTGGTTTCCCTCCTCTGGACACACGCTAAGAGTTTGAATTCCTTCTTATGCTGAGACACCCAAAACTGTACACAGTACTGGAGATGGGGCCACACCAGTGCAGTGCAGGGTGGGACAATCACCTCTCTCTACTGGCCGGCTATGCTGTGCCCGGTGAACCCCAGGACATGGTTGGCTCTTTTGGCTGCCAGAGCACACTGTTGACTCATATTCAACTTTGCATCAACCCAAACCCCCAGATCTCTTTCCGTGGGGCTGCTCTTCAGCCTCTCATCCTCCAGTTTTTACGTATAACCAGGATTAGCTCGTCTCAGATGGAGAATCCTGCACTTGGCTCTTGTTAAATTTCATATGGTTGGTGATTGCAGATTTCTCTGTAAGGCCTCTCTGCCCTCAATGGAGTCCACAGCTACTTGTAGTTTAGTATCATCAGCAAACATACATTTGATTCCTGCATCCAGATCATTTATAGAAAGATTAAAGAGCACTTGCCCTAAAATTGACCCCTGGGGAACTCTGATGGTGACTGGCTGCCAACCTGATGTAACCCCATTTGCTAAAACCCTTTGAGTTTAACTCATCAGCGAATTGCTTACCCAATGTAATGACTTGCCCAGATATGTGATGGACATTCTGTCCAGAGGGATGCTGTGAGAGACAGTATCAAAAGCTTTGCTAAAATAAAAAACCCCATGTATCTACTGTCTTCCCTTGGTCAACTAGATGGGTGACCTTGTCATAAAAGAAAATTAAGTTGGTTAAGCAGGACCTTCCCCTCGTGAACCCATGCTGGCCAATGACTGCATTGTCTCTCAAGTGTTTTTCAGTAACTCCCACAATAACCTTCTCCATAATTTTAGCAGGCACTGAAGTGAGACTGACAGGGCTGTAGTACCAGGGTCTTCCTTCTTACCCTTCTTGAAAATTGGGACAACATTTGCCAGCTTCCATTCAGATGGGAGCTCTCCAGAATCCCAAGACCATTGAAAAACAATGGAGAGAGGTCCCACGATAACATTGGCCTATTCTTTCAGCACCCTGCGATGAATCCCATCAGGCCCCATAGAGTTATCCACATCCAGCTGGAGCACCAAGTCTTGAACAAGTTCAGGTTTGGCTGTGAGTTTATCATTCCCTGAGTCATAGTTTCCCAACGCAGGGTTCCTACGAGTCCCAGGGCCCATTATTGGTGTTGAAGACAGAGGCAAAGAAGGCATTAAACTTCTCTGCTTTGCCTACATCTCTATTTATGAGGTGAACAACCTCATCAAGTAATGGACCAATGTTATCTCTGGTCCTCCTTTTGCTGTTAACATATTTTAAAAAGCCCCTTTTGTTGTCTTTCACAGTGCTGGCCAGCTTGAACTCTAATCAAGGTTTGGCCACACAAATTTTCTTCCTACAGAGGTAAACAGCATCTCTGTTGTCCTCCTGTCTTGCCTGTCCTTGCTTCCAGTGTCCATACACTTTCCTTTCCCACCTAAGTTCTAGAATAAAATCCCTGCTCAGCCAAGCTGGCCTTATGCCCCACTTTCTTGGCTTCCGACACTTTGGAATTGCCTGCCCCTGCCCTCTTAAGAGATGGTTCTCAAAAAGTGCCCAGCATTCATGGTCCCCGACACCTTCAAAAGCAGGTTCCTAGGGGACCTTACTAACTAGCTCCTTCAGAAGCCTGAAGTTTGCTCCTCCCCATACAAGAAGATGTTACACAATTCCTATTAATGACACTTACGAAGATTAGCAGCACACTGAATAAGGTAGCTAAGGAAAAAAAAAGGTGGGGGGGAAGTCTTTTCTGCTCACTTCATTTTCTTATCTATCTAGGCTGAGAGTCTAGCAGCTCAGAGCCAAGCTTCATTCCAAAATGAAGAACATAAAAAAGGCAATTTTATTTTACCTATTCTGTCAGTTAGAGGCAAGTTTGAGCAGAGTGTACGAGGTGCCTGAGAGCTACATTCCCAAGAATATCTAGGGCAAAGCTATTAGTCTGAGCAGAAGCAAAGCTAGCAGTCTTTCTTGCTTTGCTTAGTAGTGATGTCCAAGATCTTAGTCCAGGTGCATGAGGTGTTGGCATCTGACAGTCATGAAGTTCACCCTATAGAAGCTCCCGCTACTGCAGTGTGGTGTGAGAAATGATGTCTGGAGTGGTAAGCAATAAGCCTTACCGGATACTTCTCAGAAGTGAGAACAGGGAGCCTGACAAAAACAAAATGAAGTGCTACAGTAGAGGATGGCAAGAGGAATATTATTATAGTCTAGCCTGAATCTTGATTAAGAAACATTCAAGAGTTTGTGGTAGCAAAACGATGGCATTGCAGACTACTATTTTTCTGATGTCTGAATCAGTTTGCTTAGGAGAAGGAAACAGCCTTGAAATTGGACATTAATTTGCATTAAAGTTGCTAACAAAGGACTCAGCATGGCATTGTTTAATGTTCAAAGCAAACTGCAAAGCAGATTGGTATCTGTAATAAGGCACTTACAATCCCTATTAATAGGGGCCTTGCCTTTTTTGCATCACGAAAGAGAACGGGCAGTGGAGACAAATTCATGAAGCAAAACATTTTCAAGTGCAGCTAAATATGAATTGCCAGGCCTTAAATACTGTGACCTGAAGAAACCTTGCACTATTCAGTGTGATGCACCCAGTGTGATGGAGCCTTAGAACAAAAGTATTGCAAAATGCTCAGCTATGATGTCTTCCTGTTTGTCAAGAGTTAGTAAATATAAATATAAAAGCTACAATTGGGGGTAGGGAAAAGGGGGAAAAGAATGGCAGAATGGCTGATTCTCATGGCAACAGCAATTGCTTCAGATAGGACACCACCAAATCAACAGTATTAGGGTTTCAGGTGCAAGAGCATGAGATTAACAACAAAAGAACAGGAGCTTGAGGACAACAAAGGAAAAACACTGCTGCAGAGGCTCTGGGATACACTGTCCCAGTCGCTTGTGTGAAAGGGTAGGGAGCTGTGAGTGGAAGGCAGGCTACAGGATTACAGATGGAAGGTTCTCCAGACCAGTGAGGGTTTTGCCAAAGCTAGCAGCTTTCTAGTGCCTTGTCACTTCCTGCACCAGCCTGGATACAGGTGGAATAATGAGCTGGAGTTAGGAAGATGTAACTCAGGGGCTAAGAGTATGCCAAAGCAGCCATCCCTTTATTGTGTGTATCGTCTGCTTTACAGGAGCTCTAGGTCAGCTGAAGTGACAAAGGGAAGTAACCTGGCTTTCAGGGTGCTCAGTGTCACTGAAGATGCTTGCATCAGCTCAACCAGAGCTGAGGATGAAATCTCCATCAAAACAGAGAAAGCATCTCTCCTGTCCTGCTAGGTACCTAGTGTGGCTTTATGCTATTAAACATGCCCTGCAAGAGAAACAAGAGTGTTCTTTATTCTGTTTCTCAGCAGCTCATGAAGAGTTTGAAGTGAAGTAGCATGCTGGAAACCCCTTCACCCCCCTGCTCTTCAATTCCACTGTGCCCAGAGGAGCACGAGACCTGCGCTCCCATAGCACAGGCAAAGCTTCAGGCACAGACTGAGACTCTCCTCAGCCCTTAACCAGATGGAGGTATTCTAACTGGGAATAAAAAGGGACAACTTCTATTTGCTCAGCATTGGAAAACATTGTAAGAGCTACTGTAGTGAATTCCTACCCAGTATCTGCATACCAATTATTAATTATTTTCATGAAGGAAAACCAAGACATGCTATACTTATGTAGATGAAAGAATTCTGTAATGTTCTCTCTCTCTCTCCCCTTTTCTCTCCCCCCTCTGCCCCTCATGCATTTTCATTTTGAGATTATCCTTTGTCCATACATACTTGAATTAGGAAAATGTATGGGTTTTATTAGCAATAAAACTTTAGGGTTTTTTTTCCCCTACTGATTTTTCATAGATTTATGGATCCATAATCATTCACGTCACAGCCTGAGGGAGAGGAGGCTGGAACGGGATAATAGCCCTTAAATCCCCTTCTCTAAGCACTCAGATCTTCCCTGTCAGCAAGATTAAAACGGTCAACAGCAGTCTTCATGTGTCTATATCCCACACGGAGCTTTCACAACAACTGGAGTGGTGGCTGGCAGGGAGAAAAATGCAGAACCGCTGCTGTGCGTGATACTACCGAGACAAAGAGAAAAGAAAACAGGATTGTCAGCCTTTGTAGTGTTGGAAAGGACTGGTGTTAATTCCTTGACCAGGTGAATGCAAAGAAGGGAGAAGAGTAAGGACAAATAGTATGTTCCAGTTTAACATGCAGCGACAGTTTCCTTTCCTAAAACATAAAGGCAGAGAGAGGGAAGCACCAAATGTCCTCCCACAGCCCGACAAGGGGAAGGATAATGAAGGCAGGCATGTAGACAATCAGAGTGGCTTTTCTGCTACTCCTCGATTGAACTCCCAGCCCTTACTGTTCCTGGGACCTGAGGGGAATTACAACTATTATGTGGACGATGAAGATGAGGAAGAAGAAGAGAAAGAACAAGGAAAATGGCCAGGCGGAGACACATTTGAGGGAGAAAACAAGCTCTCACCATCTATTCCTTGCTCCCCTGCCCTTTCGTCTGGAGCACCGGCCACAGCTTCCACTTCATCCGTGCTGAACATCAACGTCGGTGGCCAAAGCTACCGCCTCACCTACCAGGCAGTGGCCATCTATCCCAAGACCCGCCTGGGACGCCTGGCTACCTCCACTGACCGTCGCTGCCAGCTGGGCCTGTGCGATGACTACGCTGCCCAGGTAGATGAATATTTCTTTGACCGGGACCCTGCTGTCTTCCAGCTGGTGTACAACTTCTATGCCTCGGGGGTGCTGCGGGTGCGGGACGAGCTTTGCCCCCGTAGCTTCCTGGAGGAGCTGAGTTATTGGGGTGTGCGGCTCAAATACACACCTCGCTGTTGCCGCATCTGCTTTGAGGAGCGCCGTGACGAGTTGAGCGAGCAGCTGAAGGTCCAGCGCGAGCTGCGCTCCCAGGCAGAGGCTCAGGAGAACGAACAGCTCTTCCATCACATGCGCTACTATGGTCCCCAGCGCTGGCGCCTCTGGAACCTCATGGAGAAGCCCTTCTCCTCTGTCACCGCCAAAGTGATGGCAGTGGCCTCCAGCTTCTTCGTGCTCATCTCCGTGGTGGCCCTGGCACTCAACACAGTGGAGGAGATGCAGCAGGTAGACCGGAAGAGTGGGGAGAGCCGGCCTGTCTTGGAGCACATTGAGACCCTATGCATCGCATTCTTCACACTGGAGTACCTGCTGCGCTTGGTCTCTACCCCAGACCTGCGCCGCTTTGCCAGCAGCGCCCTCAATGCCGTAGACCTCATTGCCATCCTGCCCCTCTACCTGCAGCTGCTGCTCGAATGTTTTGCTGATGATGACCAGCCCCGAGGTCGGGGCTCTCAACACGAGCATGATATCGAGAAGGTGGGACGGGTGGGCAAGGTGGGACAAGTGCTTCGCATCATGCGCCTCATGCGCATCTTCCGCATCCTCAAGCTGGCCCGCCACTCCACAGGGCTGCGTGCCTTTGGCTTTACTTTGCGCCAGTGCTACCAGCAGGTGGGCTGCCTTTTGCTCTTCATTGCCATGGGCATCTTCGCCTTCTCTGCCATGGTCTACACGGTGGAGCACGATGTGTCCAGTACCAACTTCACCAGCATCCCCCATGCTTGGTGGTGGGCTGCCGTAAGTAAATACATCTCACCTTGTTGGGTAGCCAGAGACCCTCCCTCCCTTCCATTCCCCTTCCTTGCTAGAGTCGCTGGTAGTCTTGAAAACAGCAGGCTCAGATCAGTGAACATCTGCTCCGAATTCTGAGCTTACAGGACATATGCACTCACTCACGCACACACACACACGCACTCATTCATCTCTCTTGTAAGCTTAAATAGAGGCTTAATCAGGCGGACAGTGTTGAAATTCCCATCTGACCAAATGAAAGACAGCACTTGCACTTTTAAAGAAGTGGGCAAAGAGACAGGAGAGAAAAGCAGTGTTTCCCCATTTAATCCCATTGCCAGTGTTGGGAAGGGAAAAAAAAAAAAGAAAAAAAAAAGCTTGCATCAGGCTAGCTGGTTGCAGGTGAACACAGGATTTTCATTCTTGTTCTTTTTGCAGATCTACTGTGACACATCATACAACTGCAAGATGGTAAGACTATTAACTATAGGCTGGTCTTCCAAATTTGCAAAGCCAAAGCTCTCCCAGAGCTCTGGCCGTTAAAAATGCAGTAGGACCAACACAAGCTGTTTTACACGAGAGATTGTGTTCTGTTCCTCAGGTGGCACATCTAAAGCACATGTCTGCGCACACAAAAAACATTGGTGGTTATTTATACCATGCCAGACTTGCAGAGGAATAAATACAAAAAAGAAGCAGAACGGCTCAAGGGGTTGATAATGGGATAAACTGCCTTCTACATCTAGGTCACTGGTTTGAATCCCACATCAGTCAGTACTAAGAGCTGGTTAACGTCACCTTGAATCTTTTTTTGCAACCTATGCCAGGAAGAGTGTGATTTTAACCCCATCCCAAACACTTGGAGTGAAGGTAACTGGCTGAGTTTCAGCTGAAAAGCCGCAGAAATGAAGAGAGAATGACTTCGTTTCCAGAGATTGCCACAGAGTTGGTGCTGTAAGGCATTTGGGCATGTCTCCTTGAGAGGTCTGAACTGTCACTGACCTGTACTATACTGTATTATGTGGAGGGGTGTTTTTGAGGCAGCATTTTCCGGGCTGTTGGGTTCACATCTTTCAGGGGCATGAAGATTTAGCCGGGAACACAGAGCTGTGAGAGTTTAAACTCCCCCACCTCGCTTAAATGCTTCCTGGCTCTGGCAATGTCCTGGCAGAACTGTTCCAGCATCCCAAACTTGGAATTCAACTCTAAAGGGTTTGGAAAGCAGTTCAACTCCAGACTTGGATTGCATTAACACCCAAGGGAGAACATAGATTCACTTACAGAAGGGTAACCAATACTTCTCAAACTATTGTGAGATCAAAAATGATAGTTATATCCTTCAAGGTGAGCTGCAAAGACAAAAGAAACACTTCTGGGTTTATCAAGGCTTGCAGACAATGTAGAGGGAGATGCAGGCTGTAAGCAAATGCTTAACCGATAACCTTCATGTGCAAGTATGGCAGTTTCACAATTACAATTTTTACAGTGTTTTGGTAGGGAGGGGCGTGGCTTTATCAAGGGCATTGGGGAGAGGGGGAAGCTAATCCCTCCCTGTGCTGCTGCCTGCAGCCTTTCAGAGCTGGACAACAACAGCTCTGTTATGCTGCTGAAGATGCGTGTATCTATAGCAGCCTGTATCAAATCAGAGGGTAGCTAGATGTTGCAGGTGCTGAGAGAAGGCAAAGACCCCATATCTTGGCTGTCCATAACTCTAAGGCTTGTTCTAGTCTGTCATCACGTAGATGTCGTTTCGCAGCAGTTGATGGTGGCCTCCATAATCCCTGTTTACGGCAGGGGCCCAGGAGCACTTCTGACCCCCTGGGTCTGGCTATGTTCCAGTCACTTCCCTGGGGAAGGAAGCCCATGCAAATGGTCTGGAAAGGAGTCAGAAGATCTTCTCATGCTGGCTGATCAGCATAGGTACTGGATGCACCAAGCTGTGTATGGGGCCCATAGGACAGCAACCCCAACCCATCCAAGGTCACTTCTCCTGGCCAGGATGCCCTGGAAGCCCATGGCCTACACTTCTGGTTCAGCAACAGCTGATGAGGTGTGGTGGTTTTCCATACATATGTTCATAGTGATTCAGTGCATGGCAGAAAATCTGGCCCTACAGACATATATAGGCATTTATATATGTACATGCATACGTACATGTGCTGAATATCCTTTAAGCTGGGGCATGGGAAGGAGGGAAAAATCAGAGCATAAAGGAAAGGGCTGTGTAACATCACCTTCACAGTGATGTACGCAGGTTATGAAAAAATCTGTGCTTCATACGTCACTAAAATAAGGACATTAGCCTTATAATTTTTTTTATGAACATGCAGGATATATGCAAAATCTTTGGGGCTCATTTATGCAAGCTGGTGGCACCACAATAATTTAGATACTCCTAAGAAACCTATACAACCAGGTTTACATTAAAAAGGCCTTTTTAACTGATGAAGTGTCTCCAAAAGAGGAGCTGTAGCATGCACATTGCAATTCCAAGGCATAAAACTCTTTTTAAAGCCTATTCACTCTTTAAGAGTGAAAATTAAGGTATCTAGATCACTCAAATTTCATTAAAATCCAACAGCATTCATGGTCTCACACACACAGGAGAAGAAGTATCTCTCCCAAATAGCCACAGGCAATGTAGGAGACTATGCCAGTGGAACAGAAACTTATCACAGGATAATGGTTTTGTCCTGGCTGGTAGAGATAAACATCTTGCCTTCATCTCAGTATTTATTTTTGGAGATATTTATCCTGTATTATCATTCAAATCCAGTGACTTAATTTCCATTAAACCAAGTGACTAATCCTTTTTATTCCACAGGAAGCACCAGGTGCATCCTACAAATGTGCTTACCCAGTGCTGTCTCATGTACCCTAATGCTTTCTTCATTTGAAAAAACATTTTATTTAGCATGTTAGAGGATGACAGGCTGCCTACTGTGACCTTCCAAAGACTTATTTCAGTGCTAGAGCCACAAGGGCATTACAGTGAAAGTCTTACTGCCTATGGTTTATTTCTGCCAAAGTTTTAGATTGTTGTTCCACAGATACACACAGTATGTTGAGATACTGTGAAAAAAATTAAATAAAATTCATTGGCTGAAAAAGATCCCTTGCACAGGCTAGGGAGTGCCAGATGGCAAAAGTATGCAAGTTTTACCTGCCAGAGAAAAATGAATTCTATTTACAAAATGTAAAAATTATAAACAACCAAGACGTGTACTGTGGAAGTACAAACATTAGGAGTTATTTTATGCTGAATGTCTGGCAGTACATCTTTCGTATGTAGCATCTCCATAAGCAAACATCCACGAAACTAAATTTTACAAAGATAATACTGCAGTACTTGGTATAGTACCGGGTCCATATAAAACACAGTTCCTTCATACACCCATAGGCTAAAAAGAGAAAATGTTGATGGAGGAGAAGAAAAAAGTCTGTGAAACTATGTAGACAATGTGATGGCAAAATGTACAGATTCATATAAAGCGATATACTAAACATGATCACTCCCACAAAAAAAAAAACAAACCCAAACATTTTAAACAACCCCCAAACCCTTCTTGTAAAAATTTCCCATCTGTGTACCTGTCAGCTAAAACAAGCTGGAATATTCCTTACTGAAGGCACACGTACACCTTACTTTTGTAACCTCTGACATACAGCTGAGCAGGAAGATCAAACAATTTAGCACTATAAATATATACGCTACGAGCATACACTGCAAACAGAAACTTTCAGGCAACAGAGAAAGACCTTTATTTTTTCCACATCTCCTTGTAGGTACGAAACCATTAAAGGGGATTTTATCTATCAACTTCAAAGTCCTGGGCCACTTCTTCCTATAGTGCAAACATTATAAAAATATATTTCACAATTAGCTGAAGCTTTTCATGTATTTTTCATTAGTTTGTAAAATATAGATGACAAACAAAGGTAACACTCAAAATGCAACCCTCAGAATAAGCCCCCAGATACTGGGTTTTATAAGCACACTGGATTTAGACACAGGGCATCTGTTCCAAGTGACACGATGAGGGAGCAGGGCTGCAGTTACCACTGGATTTGCGCTGTCATGGAGCCATCTCTATCCGCTCACTGCAGCTGAGCAAACCCACCTTCTGGACAGGCTGGCGTGGAAATTGTTTGGAAATTCCCTCTGCAGGACAAAGCTTTTAAAAATCCTCCTGAAAGCTGTCAAACTGCACTGTTGTCATTCTTTACTGCACGAGAGGGACTTTATTTAATTTGGGATTTTTGCATAAGATGGGTAGGACAGAAAAAAAGGCAGCAGAGAGCATTTCAGATTTACCAGGCAAAGTGCAAAGATGCTAACTTTAAAATTGTCCCTGATCCCTGAACACATCTGTTTGTTTGTTTCTTCTCAGCTAATCAGCTGAATGTTGGTTTGCCTGTAGGTCAGCATCTCTACAGTGGGATACGGAGACATGTGTCCAGAAACTCACCTTGGCCGCCTGTTTGCTTTCCTCTGCATCGCGTTTGGAATAATCCTGAATGGCATGCCCATCTCCATTCTCTACAACAAATTCTCAGACTATTACAGCAAGCTGAAGGCCTATGAGTACACAGCTCTCAAGAAAGAAAGAGGGAAGGTGGACTTCACACGGAGAGCCATGAAAAAAATATCTGAATGCTGTGGAGAAAGTGCAACCCGCCCTTTATCACAGCACTGATACAGTCTGTGCTTTGGATATTGGGAGGGAACAGAGAAGCCGAAGGACAAAGAAGAAAAACACATCAGCCAAGCTAACTGAAGATAAACCGAGAAGGCCAAAAGTAACAAAAGTAGATGGTGAAACCTGTTTTGAAGGGAGTTGTTTTCAAAAGAAAAAAGGTTCAGATTACAATAATTTATTATATTTTGTTTGGCTTTGCTAGGCTGTGAGCAGCACTTCAGCACTCATCAACTATCTGGAATGACATTCTTCAGATTAATGACGCAGAAGCTCTGAATTAGACCCACATGAAAATGTAACCCGCCGCTACTGATTAGACCCACAATAAAGACACACCATAATCAAACCAAAGAAAAACAAATTGCTGCCATTAAGAGTAAGCCACCTCACTGCTGCCAAGGCAGTCTCAAAAATTAAACAAATAGAATACCCAATATAGTGACTGTACTGCTTTCAAAACTGGCAAAACAGCCTAGAGCGTTTACCTGAATATTAGCAGCATCTATATTCCTTAAGCTTTCAGCTTCTTTTTTGACTGTCAAGATAGCTATGCTTCGCTGTTCCAATTATATTTTTCAAATACAGTCCTGCAAATGATTCCCATTTTCATACTTAGGCAAGCAACACACTGCTTTTAGTATTTCCCCCACCACCACCTCCACAATCATCTTTCATTACGCCAAGAACTAGTGAAGAAGTCTGGAGTCTGAGTTGATAAATGTCACTGATCAATTTTGAAAAATTTCCAAACCAAAACCTTCTTTAGCTATACGATTAAGTGATAAACTAGATTTATTTTACAGCATTTAATGTACCTACTTATTGAATTGTTAGAATAATAATAGGCTTGTTATGGGACATAAAGAGTTAAAGCAGCATTTAAAAAAAAAATCAAATGAAACATGTAATGGATAATATCTCATGAAGACTTTTCATACAAAGGATCTTATCAGTACTTATCTGTAAACAATTTTAAATATAATTTAAAGTCAAAATATTTCGTGTGGTACATACAGCAATTAAGGACACAATTTGGACACCTTAGCTCACCCCTAGTAGTACCTTACTTTCTAAGATTACTGAGCCTTCCTGCACAGCTGGAAGGATTTTCTCATGCATCGGAAACTCACCCCAAAACTTACACAACAAATAAAAACAACAACAATTAAAAGGAATCAGAGTTTAATGTATGAGTTCACAGCACAACAGCAGTGTTCTTTTTACATAAGTGCAGTCATACCAACTTTGGAATAGTAACCTGAATAACAGATCTGAAAGAATAGTTATTTTATTGATGCTCAGATACAAACAGCGTAAAAAAAAGGGTCACAAAAAGAAGCAGTGGTAACAGTCACTGATATGACCCATGGCTGTTACTCAGCCGCACTCTTTCTGCAAAAAAGCCCGACGGCAGAGATGCATTTTAAAATTCTTGAACTCTCATGTGTCTGTGCTGCCCTGCTGAATGCAAATG
This sequence comes from Dromas ardeola, assembly GCA_013398915.1. NCBI lineage: Eukaryota > Metazoa > Chordata > Aves > Charadriiformes > Dromadidae > Dromas > Dromas ardeola. Next base: position 211,051 of record VYZM01005672.1, on the reverse strand, counting down.
GCTGCATTCGAATCTCAGAGCCACACTGAAGACAATGATGTGAAGCTCACTCTTGGGACAGCTGAGGGTGAAAAAGTTCATTAATTTTGCCACATTCATGCAAATGGTGTCAAGCATAGGGACATTTCTTCTTTCAATAGTGAGAAGGTAATTAGTAACCGACTTGCTCTTCTCATTCTCTACCTCCAAACAAACGTATCATAAGCCCATCTGTCATTTTGTTCTCTAGGAATGACAGTCAGCACATTGTGTGCTGATCAATGCTGTTAAAAGCTAAACCATGTCTTTAAGGCACAGCTGAGCCCTGGGAGTTGAATGTGATAGATGTTTGCTGTTCTGGACTGCACACAATGCAGAAGGCACAATCCTGGCACTCACTGAGAAGAATAGCTGCTTTGCTTTGGCTCTATGGATGATACGCACTTGCATGGCCCTTCTGCACAGCAGCAACGGGACGAGGAGCTTCCTGAAGCCACGGGAAGCCTCTCTTACAGACCCCCACTGCATTTCAGTGAGGTGGCAGGTTACAAGCGTGCAAAAACACAACTGTGCTTTATTTTCAACATGCAGCTTGGGTTAGATCCATTAAAACGACTTAAATGTTGGTGATTACCCAGCTTTCCAAGATACAGGACACCCTAAATCAATGGCCTTGTCTGAAGGAATCATTACTTGCATATATCATGCAGATGGGATGCAGATGCCCAGCCCTGCATGGCAAGCTCAGCAGCTTCTTGCCACCCAGTGAAATCCAGAGCCTGAGCACTTACTCTGCTGAGGCTGGACTTACTCATAGCCTCAGACTGGGCACAAATCACCAGCCTCGTTTTCCAACCCGCTTGCCCCACATGCAGGACCCATTCAAGTAGATGTTCTCCAAGACATGTAAGGGAATAGGCTTTCCACACAAAACATGAGCAGGAGAAAAAGGACTGTTCTCTCTCTTAATCAGGAAGGAGCCAGAATTGAATGTTCTCAGCAAGTGCTTTCTTATCTGTCCAACATGATTTTAATGCACAAGTCCCATAGTACCACCCTAACTATTTAAATACAGCTTGGAGTGGGTCTCTCCCACCCCTTTAGCTGAAGCTGTTCCACTTTGCACTGAGTAAATAACAACCCACTGGGTGACAGTAAAAGAAAGTCAGTACAGCTTGGCGTGTGCGGCACTCGGCAGGGTGGGAAGGTGTGGGTCACAGGCCTTGCTTCAATAAAGAGCCATGAAAGTACCCTGACCAAGCTGCAAAATCTTCACAAACACTCACTCCCCTCTGGCTCAAGCAATTTTTAGTTGAAGGATTTAGTTTGGAAGGACTCCAGAGTCAGTCCCCGCACACTGCAGCCGCACGACGGCACAAATCTTACTTTAGCGCACCCTACAGCTAATGGCCATAGGCCAAAGCACTTCCCAACACGCAGGAGACCAATTTCTGTCCCCTCAGGGGAAGGCGGCATTGTAACCAGCACCACCAGATCCCACCTGAGTGCTCTGAACAACAAGGCCATCACACCTTGGGCAGCTCAGCTTTCCTAGCAGCTGCCTCACTCCCTCTCTCAGTGCACTTTGCCCCCACATCCATTCACCATCCAAGTCCCACCATCTCACTGATGGCAGCGTTGGTACCTTTTTGATTCCTCTATGTGCTGACTCAACACACAAATGTGACGGTTTGGGAGCACAGGGTTAGACTCTTGATTGATTTGTGACCTAGCTCAATTTAGAGAGCTCTGGCTAATGCTAGAGCTGACACAAGGTATGTGGTAGAAGTGCGCAGTCTGGAGGACAGACTGCTGGCAAACGACACATGAAATATTAAGTGGAAGACTACACAAAGTTGCTGTTTTTCTGTTTTGTAATACGCGGCTCACCTGCCTTGCTGCATGCAGTGGGTGAATGGGTTCTTGGCAGAGAGAAGCATTTTCCAGCAAATTAGAAGTTGGTGTTTGAAGGCTGGGGTGTTCATTTTCTTCTCAGGATTACCTTATGCAGCTTTCTGCCTTGTGGCTTAACTAATCTTATTTTAGGGGTGGCAACTGTAAGTCAATAGGACTCGGTGAATAGGACTGTGCAACTCAATAGGAAAGAGTATGCCTAAAGTTGAGGTACGGGTATACCAGCCAGACGTCGCCCCAAATGTCCAAAGCTCCGTCAGTACCAGCATTTTCTGCGGATGGCTATAAGCAAGGTCCTCCCACAAGGTCCTCTCCCCCTGTGAGAGCCTGTCTGAAGCACGTACCATGAGTATGAGCCTGTCTGAAGCTCATACCAAGATGACCTCCAGCCAGCTCAGAGGAAGGAAGGAGCTCATATTCCCACAGAACACACTTCTGACAACCTGCAGAAGGCTGTGCAAACCTGTATCAGCTGGTTTTGAAATAGGATGCAGCATTTTTGCCTTTTTTTTTGTTGTTGTTGACACAATGGTTCCTTCTGAGAAGGATTGTCAGCTAATTTATTCTGCCACATCCACTAGGACTTCCAGTGGCATCATCACTGTCCCTAGATTACTCAAATGAAACAGGCAAACGGTACACATGATGACATCCAAAAATAATGCAGGAGAGCCGTGACTGTCTTGCTTACTTGAATGCCACAGCGCTTCGACAATGAAAAGATTTCAAAATAACCACATCGAGGGAAAACATGCTTAAACACAACGAAGATGGGCAATACTATTAAAGCTAAAGTAGACAGGGCTTGGTTTACAAGACGGTAATTTGGTATAGCTAAGGTTTTGGGGAAACAGGGTGGAGGATTCTCAAGCCACTGAGAAATTAGAAACCTCACTGAATGTGGCCATGCCGAAGTCTTCTATTTTAACTAATTGCAGATATTAATGAGGCCCAGAAGGAGAAGTAAAATATGTTCTACCTAACAAACATGTTGTCTCTGGCAGACAAAGAAACAGTTTTTCTGGATGGCCTGTCTTCATTTTAGGACAACTAAGTGTTGTTTCTTCCACTCATTTTAGGCCTGGGAATTATTGAAAAAAAAAGGAAGAAAAAAGAGAAAAAGAGAAAAAAGAAAACTAAATAAATAGGGGTGGGGCTGGTAGAAATCTAAAGAGTCTGTCCCTACATGAGACAGCGGAAAGAATTCCAATTAGAATGTGCTGTTCCACAAATCCTTGTCTTAGAAGAACATCACTTTTTCAATGCAATTCAGCAGCTGTTTGTTTTTCTCATTCAGAAAGATAGCACTTAAAGTGGTTGCTACAGTAAGCCACAGATTAATAGGCATCTGGTGTTATTCCCAAGCTTCTAAGGCAAATAGTAATATTCAGTCTTTAAATATGTATAATTTTAAAGATTATAAACTAGGTATACTTCAAAGTTTTTGGAGAAAAATAATGACTATCAATAAGCCTAGGAAGGATAATTGTCTCCTTGCTTAAAAAATAGCTTCAACTGTTTAGAACATTCTGGTTTTGTTATGTAAAAATATTTGATTCATGCTTATCTGCTATTTACAAAACCTTTATTAACTTCTTTATTCAGTAGTAGAGAAATTACATGGCGTTTGACTGTAATCCAGCTCTTTATCTTGGATTGAAAAAGGGAAAGGTCAGAGGTACTAGCTTTTTATGTACTTAGGTAATTAAATGGAAATATGCTGAGAAAAATTAAAGCATTCTACAGGTAGCTCCTGAGACAGAGATTATACAGGTTTTTCAATAAAACTTGTCAGAGTCTAATTCTACTCTATGAAATGACTCCATACTGTCACTCTAACTTCTGAAGCAGATTCACTCCATTTATAGGCAGAAGCATTTCCCCCCTACTAACAACCAGATAAACAAGTACCATACTTAAAAGCCAGTCCTTCGCTACCACTAATAAATGTTTTTCAGGCCACCATGTTCTCATGCAACACGATTTCTTTTGCCTGTTCTGGCAGAGGAAACTGCCTGAAAAGCACTTCTACTACCAGCTGGCGAAGAGAAGGCAGAACCTGCTTTGGCTCCAGAGCTAATGTAGCTCTACGTGGCTAAGACCAGCTAGCACTGTCACTGAAAGCGTCTCCCTGCAGAGGAACTTTTCAACACCCACATAAGACCAGCCTTGCTCAGTAGGACACTTACACTTCTTTTTTTTTTTCCTTTTCCTTACCAAAAACTACATAATGGAGGCGAAGGCATGGACTGCAGATGAGCACAACAGCCCACCCGTAACAGAAAGGCTGGGCTTGGAGCTGAAGTCTTTGCGATCAAGCCCTGGCATAAGCCAGATCCACGCTGACACCAAAGGGACTCCGTGCTCCTCAAGCCTGCTCCAGCCAAGTCTTGAGGATCAGGCTGGTCTGACTTCCAAATATCTTAACAGCCAAACATTTAATTTGGGTAAACAAATAGGAAAAAAAAAAAAAAAACCCAACCAAAAACAAAACACCCAAAAAAACCAACCAAACAAACAAAAAAAACCCCAACCAAACAACAAGTTCCAGAAATTCGGGAAAATTCAGGAAATCACACGCGAGTTGCGACCGTTCGTCCTGCTGTGATGGGGGCCCGCAATGCCCCCGTAAGAAAGGGGAAGGTAGCAGGGTCTCCCTGGGGAAAGTACAGTCCCGTGCATGGAAAATTGTTCACTGCTGCCGCCCAGAGGTTACAGGCTGACAGATTCCCCTTTTCCTTAAAAATACCTTGCGCCTGCTGCCTGCTACGTTCGCTGGCTCTGCTGCATCTACTTCAGGTACAGCGTGCCAAAAGCCTGGAGTCCTGTCAGCAAGAGCATTTACAATAACGTAAAATTTAATCTGTACTGCAAAATCTGTATTATCATCCCTAGGGAGTAAATGAATCTTCACTCTCATCCCGTTAATTACACTGGAGATTAATTTCCCCATTCCTTTTGTTTCTAAAAGGCAGCTCAAATGCCTAAAATGTTCCCCAAAAGGCACTACAAAAAAAGAGAAGTGATTCTAGGCAGATCTGGATGATGTCAGGATATGTTTAATACTCAGTCTGCATATTTCTAGATCAGTTTAAGCAAATAAAAATATCATCTTTAACACTAGAAAATTAGTCAGGGAACATGAAAGTTCAAGATAAAGTTACCTTAACTGTAGGTTGAATGAATTGTTTTAAATGAATAGGGAGTATTGTCCAGGCTTTTAGTGACAGGATTTAACATAAGCAATCAAGACACAGGCCTCAAACAATTGTCATTCCACTTTGAGGCATGGCAGTCTTAAAATAATGATGAATTTCTCACAGTATTTTTCCAATGCAGTACAAAGCACGTTCCTCTAAGTCTCCATGCACTGAAGAGAGAACAGTACCATATTATACAGAAATTTGAAATTCAAGTTTGGTGATGCAGCTCAGCCAACCCAAAAGATCAGCTTGATCCCCTGCAAAGGGAAGGTCTGCTCCTGGCTAAGGACTTTGCGCTGCCTTACCACGCAACGCTGCTGCTCAGCTTGTGCTCCGGTGTTCAGGTGGGTTCCCCTTTGTTCAGTGAATCCTATCAGCTCACTAATAGAAACTAATTCAACACTGCCACAGACAAATCTCTAACTGGTTCGTGAACTGAATCAGCTTAATGAATAGCCTGACAAATGCCAGAGACGCCGTAAGGAGAGGGATGCAGCATCTTCTGCTCAGAGGCAGCAGGAAAAACACTACTGACTCATCTTGCAGCAGGCAAGCTGCTGGATTCAAAATCACATTTATTAGATCAGCTGCTGGGCTGGAGGAAAAGAGAGAAAGACACACAAGGTTTAAAGCACACTGTTCCTGTTTTACCTCTTTCCACACGCCTCCACTACCCTTGCACAGCTCTAACACCGCTATTACACTTGGATCCTCCCAATGCAATTTGTTCTGGCGCTGCTTTTCAAAGGCACCTTTCCTTCTGCAAAAAGTTCTTTTCCCCCAATCTCTCCCCCTCCAGAAATCTGCAAACACCTGCTTGCTTGCAGCTGTAGCTTATTGGTATGGCATGGGAGACCACTTCCTTACACGCCTGCCTTCTCCCTGTTTCTCTCTGCACAGACTGCCACCTCCGCTCTTTATTCGAATCCTACCACAAAATTCACGTTCTGAACGAGTAAAATCAACTCTCTTGTGATACTGCCCACCATTACCTATGCAGATTCACTACGTTAGTGCGTTATCCTCAGGCACTTTGCATACCTGTCTGAAAACAAGTTTTCATGTATAAATACAGTTTCTGTTCATGTTCATGATCAATTATGCAGCATCCCGAGTAAAACAGTGGTCAGTCCAGTGCTTACACCACACTTTCAACACTTTCTCTTTGCAAAGGTAAAATGCTTTGGCCTGTAGTCTCTATTAGTATATTTCTATTATTATTTTAAAAATAATCTAAGCTTGCCTTAATGAAACTTATATTGCTTATCTTGTTTCATTTCAAAAAAAACCCCCAACATTTAGATGGGAAACCAGTTAAAAACAACAGCTTCCCAGGCAATGTGACGCGATGCAAGTTCCTTGTTAGGAAGCAAGGCACACTGCAGCAACTGCAGTCTGAGCAGCATCACACTGCCCGAGAGCACAGCACGCACGCGTGAATTTTCCACCTTAGTGCACCATACTGAGATTACAGGACCAAGCACGACCAGCGGCAGACGCTCGAAGTGCACCTGAAAGCAGAAGACAACAGGTGATGCGAGATGCGCTGTTAGGTTGCTTATTCCACTTGCCCTGTCAGTAACCCTGGTCATCTCAAGGGCTGGTTCCAAGGCACACTTTGTAACATCCACGCAGCAAACTAACAAGGTGCGAAGCTGAGTCACCGTCCAAGAAAGCAAAGGTCCTCCAACTTGGGCATGATGCTGTGTAAAACAGGAAATACAACATTGTGTTTGGCATCTGTCATTGATGAGGACATTTTAAAGGGAGCTGCAAGGAGGCCGGTGGGCAGCACTGATTCTGGAAGGCAGACCCCACAGCTCCCTCGTGCCTGGGCCTTGGCTAATAAAAATACCTGGAAATTTGACATGTAAAATTGCAAGTTCAACCGCTTTTAATTCTTTTGAAGAGAAATCATTCAGACGTATCTCAAATATGTCTTCGGTACTGCCTGTTCTTTTCACCGACCACTATCAAAAGACTTGGAATTTGAAATAGCCTCTAAATATTTTATCTCTTCAGATAAACAGAAAAGAAAAAAAAAAACAGAAAAAAAAATGCTGAAGTGGAAAAACTGGTGGCACCAATTTCTAAAACGGCTTCTGAAAGCATTTCAACCGTAAGAATTATTTTGACTGCCATGAAAACTTGTGCTATCACCACGCTGCGAGGATGACTCAATAGCAGGTGTCGTGGCACCCGATCTTCTTCCTCTAACCACTCACTGGGAGCAGAAACTTTAACCAATGCAACACATTGAACCAATTCTCATATTCCCTTATTACCTTTTCCCACCAAACATGTTTTATGAGGAATGCCTATAAATGAGTACATCTTTAAAATGAAAAGCCCCGCGGTTTTTTTTGGCCCCACAAGTATCTTGTTTCCATGTGTTTTACAGAGAAAAACCTTATGACTTCTTAGTTCAATGCTTCTAGCACCTGTTCATATTCACCCAGAGCTCCTACCAGCTCCCTCCCGTGTGTTTTTTGTGACTGTCCCACTATTCTAATAAAAGATGTAATCCATGTAGACACCCTCTAGTCAGCACAGACTAGCAAGCTACAGAAACGACAGGCAGAAGCAGCTGCGGGGAAGACAGGGCAAATTAGAGAATTTGTAAGATTTTTATGTTTTGTAAAGCCTGAGTGTACTTGTAAGACACCTTCTAATTGAAAGAGCATAAAGATACAACAATTAAAACCGTCTTCCATGACAGCAGATGACAAGATGACTAAATACACTTCAACTAGTATGTCCCTCAAAACTTTTAAATACATGACTATTGCAAGAGAAAATCACAAAGATCTGTACCGTTAAATTGGGCAGATGTAAAGAATTACTGCTGATAACTAAGATTGAGTTTACTTGGCACATTTTCCAGCTTTCCAGCCATCAGTGGCTTTCCCTTCCATCAGTCCCTCCCTCTAGTACAGCTTGTAAATGATACTTGCTACTTTGGATATTACAGCAAAGTGGGTTAGAGCCTTTGCATACACTTAAAAGAAAAAATCGTGTCAAGGAACGCTTGCACTGCTGAAATTTACAGTTACAGGGATCACAGAAAAGGTGAGGAACACAGTACGACAGATTCCTCCTTCTTCAATAGCAATCCTTCCCAGTAATGCCTGTTTCCCTTTATTAGATGGCTAGTACAATGGTATCTACCATTAACAGACCTTGAAAAAAGTTACATATCCTGGAAGTCCAGGGTCTCAATGCAAGACACAGAAAACAAAATAAGAGGCTTTAAGCAACAACAAAAAATCGTTAGCAGTGAAAGAAAGTGCCACTTACAGAATGAAGCACGTAAGGGAGCAACTCGATACAAGTGCTTTAAACCCCAAGCAGGAAACAGGAGAAAAGTGCTGGAAGACTAATACGGTTAGAGTAAATGAACTTCTGCGTTTTCACAAAGCTGTGAGGAACGCTGTGCACTAGTCAGGCAAAAGGGATGGGTTTTGACAACAATTTGAACTTGATAATCCCAATTTTCTAATGGACACTACAGAATTATTCCAAGAAGTCAGGAGGAAATATGTCTTGATTAATGCAATGAACACTTGCATGAATCTGTTTTAAAGATGTAAAAAACAAAAGCCCCCTACTTTTAATATTTGATTAGTACAATTTTTAATTTTTTCAGACATACCACAGGAGCAATGAGAATACTTATGTAGAAACCCTTAAGTGCCAAGTGGGGTGCATACATGGATATGGCCTGTGTCCATTCTGACAAGTCTACAACCCATCTAAACAAGAGATGGACAGGAGTAAGAAAGAAAATCTCACAACTTATGGGTCACAGTCTGCCCGCAATGTGTCTTATTGTCCCAAAACATCCCCCTTTTTTTCCCAGCTACTTCAATCGTTCTGAATTTTCTGCTGACCTCACTTTGTCCTTGGTTCTGCACTCAGAAACAAACTCAAGAGTCACTGTGTTCATTTTCTGCTTTTGAAGAAAAGGTAAATTGGTGGAGAGTCAGTGGAGAAGCAAAACACTGCTTGTTCTTGCTAGCTCCTGCTGTCAGCAGCAAAGGGGAAAGCAGGTCCTTTTGTACCGTAAACCAAGAGGTATTAAGTTGCAATACTATCTATCTGTATACCCCCATTTCCAAGGTAATGGGAAATACACTATTAGACCCTAATATACGCTATTACCAAAGTAATGGATCCTCTGCCATCTAAGAACCAAAAATAAAATAATCATCACCACCTTTTCTGTCCTACACTGTCCTGTCATTCAGAATGATTAAACATTGGCTGTTTACCCTCCAACTTCTGCTATGTAATGTGAAAGAAGTGTTGCCCCTGGATGGCCAAGGGGACAGTCACTTCACCTCTGGACGACAGCTTTAAAACAAGTGCCCCGTAATTCCTGAAACAGTGTCTCTTCTGAACAAGTGGCACAGACACAGACGTTTGCTGCACAGGCACTTCTGTTGGCTTCTTGGCAATAAAAACCCCATACTGCTAGCTATATTAAGATGCTGGCAATAATTTGAGCAGTCTGGATATCTACAGTAGGCAGAAGTCCTTGCCAAGTACATTTCAAACAAAAGAAAAAGGACATGCTGAAAAAAAAAACAAACAAAAAACTTTTGCTTCAGAGTCTTTCAGTCAATTTCTCTCTCAGCCTTCAGTCACAGAGACACCCACAGCAGACTGGGGCAGAAACAGCACTGCGTCCAACCAACCTCTTCAGTGGGAAAAATGAGTCCACTCTGCAAGGTACCTGAGGCCACTGTAACAGTCTTTAGGACCCCCCATAACCTCCTTTTCCTCTCCTTCCATTAGGCTATTTCAGAATTTGGTTTCAACTGACCTTAAAGACACACCTTGGCAGTAAAATTTATATTCTATCCCTGGTAGAAAAATAGTGGCCTCCTTAGCATAACCTTAGCTGATGTCTACTAAATCAAGAGCGGCATTTCTCAAATGGTGGTAAGGAAAATAGTCAGTCACTCCAAATTACTACACATAATTTAAAATAAATAATATAGACAGTCTCAAAAATGCAAATAAACCGCCTAGTAGACATTCAGTTAAAGCAACCAGAATTCAAGCACTCAAAGCATCAAATGAGATTCATGTAAGCAGACATTCTTACAAACCTTTTTGCTATTCAGTTTATTAATATCTGTCTTTAGCTATGACTGACTTTCGCTGCCCCCTTTAATTTTCTTGATTGGAAATATGTCTGTGCCAGATTCTAAGCATTAGTTTATTTCCCTCAATAACCTGAAAATTGAGAAGGCCTGCATCAGACTTTTTTCCCCCTCCACTGTTTTACTCTACCACTAATTATTCAGTCATGAATCTGTTGCATGTTTTGTTTAGGTTGGGGTTTTTTGGCAGTAACTGAGACTTCTTTAGAAACAGTTCATTACAGTTTAAATTCATTATCTGTTGCTAATTAAAATGATCTGTTTTATTGTCAGAAAAGAAAATCCTGTTACAGAAACTAATGAGCTGCAACCTTTAGTAACTGAGAGGATGTGTTTACAAGCATGAACGCTTAATGCCAGTGCCAATCAGGTCTAATTGGGATTAACCTTTAAGTATTTACTACTCCTCACAAGCCTAGGTGGAATTAGAGGGAAGCACAGTCAGCAAAGTATCAGTAAATCAGATACAAACAGCAACAATGTTAGAAACACTTCTTCTAACTATAACATTCACTTACTGCCTAAATTAACTGAAGTAAATTATGAATTACAATTGGGTTTATGATTTTTTTTTAATTTGCCTATTCAGCTATCTTTTCTTTTTTTATACTAAAAAATGTTCCCCCTCAACAGGGCCAGTGAGAAGCAAGGGATTACTTATCAAGATGAAACAAGGTATTTCATTACTTTGGATAAACTATTTATACTTAAACATACGCATCTAGAAAATGTACTGAACAGTTCCAGCAACTGTATACACACAGATGCCCTCTGGAGAGGAGAACCAGAGTATTTTACCTCATGCTAAGTGTGCAAGTCTCAGTCTCAACCTGGGTAATCTCATTTTCACGGGTGCTGAGTACTGCAGTTCCCGACAGACTTTGGAGTAGTTGTGGATCATCATGACCTCTGACAATAAAGTCAGTAATTTAAGAGATTGATTTGAAGTTTGGAAAAAGTAGAAACTTAAACCCGTTTACTTAACTGCTGGCAACTTCCAGTTAGTTGCATTGTATTTTATGTTGAGGAAGCTGTATCTTAGGAGAAATAATGGCTAACTATCTGCTATTAAAAATAGCGCCACCTCCTATCAGGCTAAGCAACACTAAAAGAGTAACTCCTACCATTTGAGATCTAATTAATTTGATCCTCTGTTAGATCAGTCTATCAGCATGGCATTAAACACCACCTGGGTGTGCCTTACCAGGAAAGTTTTGGGTGGGTTTTTTTTTTCTTTGTTTAAAACGAGAACATAAAATATTGGCTTGATTTTTCTAGATCAAAATAGGGTACAGTAGAAATCAATCGGACACTTATTTGATACCATGCAGAAATAATTCCTCCCCTACTAAAATGAAGACACCAAAAAAAAAAAAAAAAAACCAAATCCAATTCTTCTGGTTTATTAGGGCTTAAAGTCTGTACTTTTCAGAAGAGTGAAGAAAAACAAAACCAAACTGTGGTACATTGAACTAGCTGTCTCTCCTTCAGGACCTTCTTTGGGGAAAAAAAAA
>VYZM01005672.1:167522-186934 GCA_013398915.1 Dromas ardeola | reverse complement strand
CCCGCCCCCGTCTCCTTTTCCCTGACATCCTTTCCATGTTCCTGATCTCATATAAACCCAGATGGGCCGATTCTGTATGTGAAGGGCACTCCTCCTTATACTCTTCTGTCTAAACTGATGCAATAGGATGACCAAACAGTAAACACTCCATTATCTTTGACCTCAGATGGTGGAAAAACACAGACGATTCAGGAATTAAATGACACCTTGGAAGCTCAGCTAAAGCCTATCTGAACTAATCACTTCAGTATCTGAACTAATAAAACCGCAAGACAGCAGAGTGCTTGTAACATAATACAGGAGTGCCTCAGTGATCTTATACCAAGACAGCTCTGATCTGTCAGGGTTTATTTGCTTGGAACTTGCCCAGAAGTTGTTAGATTGCAGACTGGACTGTGGAAACAAAACCCAGCTGTGATTACAGCTACTATACCCAAGAAAGAAAAGCCACCGTCACACTGGGATGCTTTTATCTCTCCACACCCATCAGAGAGAAACAGGCTTAGGGCCAAATCTCCATGCGAGGGTATGAAAACCCAATTCCCCGCTATGCAAAGTTGCTCAAATGGAAGAACTTCTCATATTTTTTAAAGCAAGACTCATCATAACCACTTTCTCCTCATATTACTCCTCCACACCCAGAGTATTTCCCTCACCTTTACCTCCCTGCCACTGCCTCTCAACCGATCAGTCTGAAAAAGCTATAGCATGAGTACCAGCATAAGCACATTACAACCTATACATCAATGTTAATTATCCTGCTTGCATGAAAATTAATTGTGCACTATGAAGTCTTTTTTATCAGTGTGAAAACGTAACTTCATGGTAATTTACAGGCTAAAACATCTTAGAAGTGATAAAATTTGCAGGTAAACATGATCTTAAGTATAAACACTTTATGAAACCCTATTAAATAATTTTTGGAAGAAAGGCGGGGAAACAGCACATTCCAAAAGGAAGCAGATACAGACTAGATCATACTATCCTTATTGTTCATTCTGCAACTCTATGTAGGTGAAGCAAAACTGCTAGGGTACTGTCATGCTTCAGACATCTACCTGTATCCATTTTCAACGCAGGATAAAAATATTACGTGGATTTTATGCAGAATATTAGTTGTCATTTAATTATCAATATAGTAAATGTCAAGTTTTGAGAGCTAATGTGAATTAATGGTTTCAGCATCCAACCAAAAGTCTCCAAGTACTTTTCTTGTTTGAATTCATGGTATATTACATTCAGGCCTGTTGCCATGTTCCTGAAAGTTTACTAAGGTTTATCCTGAAGTATCGCTTTCCGAGATGCTACTTATGCAAAACAAAAGAGCTAAATGTGCTAAACAATCTGTTTTACAATAATGAATTTGCACAATAAGGACATTCTAGGCATGGATATTCTTGACATTTTAGGTTTGCTTGCAAAATAGATAAGGTGACATCCTCATTCTAAAGTTTTCCACTAATTTAATCTCTTGAAATACTAGCAGAGCGCAAACTTCTATGACAAAGACCTCGATGTTAAAAGAGATTCCAGTCATATATTAGCCACAATGAACATGTACAAAAAGGGTAGTTTGCAGCAAGCGCTGAATCTAACTTAAAAATGAATTCAAATAAATAACTAAAGAGAATATATGAAAGTGTAGAGGTCTTCTGTGAAGAGAAAAAAATAATCATGATACACAAATATAATGAAACAGAAAAGGTGGAAAGAAATTAAATTGTTTGAAAAAAGAGGATGGATTCCTACTCTCATCCTCCTCTACACTGACAAACACACTGCCAATCGTGTATTATTTTAGGAAAAATTAAGTTACTTACAGATATAATTAACTGTTTCATAAGTTTAGTGTCATCGATGCAATCAAATGCTGCCAGCAAGACCAGATGAGAAAATTCACCCTGCAAAGATGAGACATGAGAAACCACACACAGTCAAGTTCTATGAATGTACTAATTGACTTAGAGTCAACATTTCTGAGAGTTTGTCTTAAACATGACAAAACATGAACCACAAGCAAATTCTGTCTACTGTTATGGAATGAGAGAAGCCCAAAACATAGGCTCCCTCTGAAAGCAAGGTTTGTTAAGAGAAGTATGTTGTTAAAACAAAGGTAGATTAAGTTGATCTGGCATTGTAAACTGATATACTACTTTATCACATCCAACCTATTAACCTAATCCTATTGTTTAATTATCATTTGAAATCATAGGATTTGCCTTGCAGGAACATTACATATAGACTTTATTTCTATGGTGGATTTGCTTAAAACTGAAATAAATCCCATACTATTATTTTTTGAGATCATGTCTCTGCAATGAGCCGTCTAGTATTTACTGCATTGCTGGAAAGCAAGCCTGTAGCATGCTCAAAAGCACACAACCCAATTCTCTTGGAGGTCAGCAAGACTCTACGTCAAAGTGAAGCCAGACCTTCAGTGCTTCAGTGTTGTTTTAGCTATTATTTACCCACTGTCTCATATTTCTATATAATACAAGTGTTATAAAAATATAACAACTCATTTATTCTGGTACTAGAAAATTATGGAGAAAAACAACACTTAGACCAGTGACATCCAAAGTGGGATGCACAAGACAATCCATTGTGGTGCAGGAAGAAACCATTTTTTTGTACCATTAATAAATATACAAGAATAACCACTGGTTATCTTTATCTCATCCCTTCAAAATTTCTATTTCTGTCTATGTTTTATAATGTATACTAGCACAGTAGAATATGTACATAAATATACACATACTGGAGGTGCATGCTCAGGGCTGTGTGATTAAAAAAGCTTGAAGACCACTGATTGAGACCTCATCAACTATTACTAAACAGAGCGATACAGCAACCAGGAAGGGAAGAAGTTTAAAAGGCTTTTCTTCACAGTTGCAGTTTCATCCAGCACTATGTAATCTGGTTGCAACTGTTACTCTATTGTTACTCTACTAACATACACGTTACTCAGAAAAAAGTTAAATACAGGCTTTTTCCACTGTATGTCACTTCAGCGTTAATTCATTTTGAAGCTTCCCGACTTAAAAAGTTATTGAGCATCTTAAAAGAAACATGCCCATTCAAATGGCCTTTCTAATGACAACCCCAACACATCTTAATTTTTGCTCCTCTTCTGTATACATGTTATTTTACTCCCAACCAAGGAAAATTGATCAATAAGCCATATGGAGATGCAATATAAAGCTGGTCTTAAAAGAAAAAAAAAAAAAAAAAAAAAAAATGTAANAAAAAAAAAAAGAAAAAATGTAGGACTTCTAATTAATTCAATTACTTTAAAGAAGGACAGTATTTCATGTAGCACCCACAATGAAGCTTCTCAATATGTCTCTAAATATTCCAGAAAGTTCACGATATTTCATATTATCTAGTACATCACCACTATTTTAAACCTAGTTTTATTAAGATCTCAGTTGTTTCCATTACCAGAGCACATTCAAATTAGCCTCTATCAAACCACTTGTGTTTCAGAGACTATGATATAAATGGTTAATGAATACTCACCGTTGCTATTTTTTCGATATAGGTCTTCATAGTTTTCACAATGACTTTTCTGTCCTATCCAAAAGGAAACAAGAAACCCAAATGAGCCTATAATGCCAGTGTTTCTGTTATTTACACCTTCACTAAATTGTTATTTACAACTTCAAAAAGATAACCTTCAATTTGCTTACTAAAGCCTAACATTTGTGTGCCAAAGTCTTACATTTGTACTATTAGTCAACACCTGGAAACAGTGTGATGACTTAAACCTGAACTGCGGAAGACTGAATCCCAGGGAGGTTCTGTGATACGTTTACAAGTCCAGCACACAAATCAGAGATGCCAAAAAGGGCGACTTGAAAAAAAAAAAAAAAACAACAAACCACCCACCAAAAACCAGACCACCACATATGCCACGTATATCTTTTTAATTACTTACAGAATAGGAATGTACAGTAGAACATGTGCATAATTTATACATAAATATATATATATTGAGGAAGCATGCTCAGGGCTGTGTGATCAAAAAAGTTTGGAGACCACTGATTGAGGACCACATCAACTATTAGTAAACAGAACAATATAGCAAGCAGACCACCACATATGTTCACCAATATCTTGTTCCTTACTTAGAGAAGAGGAATGGACTTGAATTATTAATTTGGAAAGAAACATTCAACAGGACCTGAAAGTTTAAAGTAGCAACGACTCCAGCCTGTTGCAAAACCCCTTTTCTAGCAAGGTTTTTTTGGCAGAAAGTTTCTTCAGTGCCCGTACTTTTGGTTCTTGCAATCTCTGCTCAGTCTTCTTTAGATGCATTACTAGTCCCAGATCCCAGCAACTTCATACTGTTTACTGCAGTCTTTTGTAACAAGCAGACCATTTTCATAAGTGGTCTTTTTTTTTTTTAATAATACAGACAAAGATAGCAGGTATTACAGTATTTCCAAAGATATGATGGCATATGTTACACCTAAAGTATTTCAGGATGCTGTATCTGCAGAAGAAACTACAACACAGTTCTTGTAACATTTTCCAGGTCTTGGCATTCCAAAGCCAAACATTGTTCCACATTACGGCTTTTTTACTGTCCTCTCCCTACTGGTGATTTCTCCTGCATTAAGAAATCTAAAGGATGAATGAATGGCCGATAATCTTAAAATGGAAAAGCTTTATGTTTCATCTGCAAGATCTCAGCTAAAAAAAAAAAAAAAAAAAAAGGATGCTTCCACTATAAAAGTTCTAATGAAAGCATTTGATTCACAAAAAATTACTGCTTATATTTGCCAATAGGTAAAGTGGGGCCACTTTTAAACCCTGCTCTCAATACTTAACTGCATCAAAATGTGTGCTGGCAGAAGGACCCATGTGAGCAATCATACTTACAGTCTCAGACTAGACTACTATTAAAGAGGACTGGGTACACAGAAACCAAACAGTACCTTGGGAGTACCATGCCATAAGCAGTGCATCGCTACTCGGGCTCCATCATGAGTGTGTGCCAGGTAGATGACAGCCTCCCTGATAGCTTCTATCATTTCCTGGGGAAGAAAACGTCATAAAGCAAAATGGTGAAAGAAAAGGCCTGACAAATCTCAAGGCGGCCAGGCGAGGGCATGAAAGGATTTTTTGTCTGCCCATAACACTACTGACAGCATCACTGGCTCTACAGAACTACTCTCATTGCCTTGACATATGAAAAATGGCCTCAAAAGGAGTCTGACAGACTCCTAATGACATAAGCTTTCTCCCTTCAAAACTATTCATATATCCATCATATTAATCCTACGAAATCAGACCCGTTTTGAAGCTTGTCAGTTGTCCTATTACAGAAAATTCAAAGAAGGGTGCTCAGAACTGAGACTAAAATTAGAGGAGATAAAGACAACTAAATCTTTGAAGGGGATGCAATTTATTTATACATACAGGGTATTAGCCAGAAAGCAAGAAGAACTAAAAGGTCATTTAAGCACCAGGTGATGTTATAAATCAGATATGACAAGATTCAACCAAAAGTTTGTCTTCATATGAAAGGAATGAGGATATGAAGCCATGTGACAAATAACACCATCAGCCAAAAGAGGAAAAAACAAACCAACCCCTCCTTCCCAGGTTAATAGACTCTACTTCTGTTATTATTGGATAGATTTCTTTGACATGAAGCTCCCACCTATCTCCCTTTCTATCCTTAGCTGCTTCTTGCTTCCTAATCAAAGGTTCCAAGTATTTTACCATTTATTTAGAAACTGCTCAGTCACAACACGATTGGTGTCACTAGCTATATGCACAGGCAGAAACAGATCTACAAAAGGGGTTTCCAAACCCCAAAGAGAACATCCATACTCTACCGTGTCTGCACAAAAAGCCAAGCAAGGAGGAAGAGATATGCCCGTAGTCCCCCGATTCACACAAGACTGTGAATCCAGAAGCATTCTCTGACAAAGCACAAAACCACACACAGGAACCTTTCATTGGGTAAGATCTGGACTCAGAATAGGCCATGAATAGCCCACCTTCCTACCCTTAGCTTTGGGTTTGTTAATAGTACCAAAGAAGAGTTCAAGAGTCCAGCCCAGCAGAAGTAGGTAAGAGACAGCAAGTCTAGAAGGCTCCATCTGGCCTGGAGTGAGATGGTGCTCAACTGCAGAACCAGGGTGAGGCTGATGGATACAGCTTGAAGACAGGTGAAGCCAAGCAGGATACCAGCTTATACAATGTCACATCACGCAGATGGGTTTAGGCCTAGTTCTTGCAAGAATGGCTGAGATAAGCACTTTAGCCATTGTCCAAAAAACTTGACCAAAATACAGTCAGGTTGGGCCCTTCTGTCAGCATCCAAAACTTTGTTTTCTGCCTCCTCCTGAACCAAGCATATGGCTTCTATCACTATGTCTGTATTAAATTCCAGTTTTAAGCTTAAGAAACTACACACTGGAAAGCTAAACTATTGGAAGCAATGTCCCTGGCTTTAATTATTCTCCAGCTATTGAGGACCATTTAGCATGGAGAGAGAAAACATCAAAATCATTCTATTAGTTTGACCTTTTTTTTAAAATTCAAATACCACAAACACTATTGCTTTAGTGTGAAAGTTCACTGTGACTGTAAATGTTCATACAAGACCACTCCCCAATAATCTGTCTAGAATCACCAGATGTGTAAAACTCTATAAATGTAAGATGTGTATTTTTATCTAGTTACCTTAGAACACTTTCACAAGAAGATTAAAAACATTCCACTGAAAGGCAAAAGATGACAAAAAAAACAAAACATACTTACAGATCTTTGTTTCGGAAGAGCATGAGTGAAAAAGTCCAAAAATACTTTATGTACCAGTGAGTGCTTTATCACGGCCTCTCTGTATTTGGGAAGAGGAAAATAAGCAAAATTCCCACACAAGTAATGGTTTTACTGTAAGCTAGCAATACTTCATTTGCAGTTAAAAAAGAAAAAGTTAGGCAGTGAGGTGTGCAGAAAGCACATAGTCATTCTGGATTAGATGTTTAACATTTACAGTACGTGGAAAATTCTACCAAAACTTACCAATTCTAAAACCTAACAAAATATTTTCTCCTGAAGACCACTGGAGAAGTTTATCCAATAATGCATTACAGAAGCACACCACACTGGGATTTCTACCAATTATTTGACTGGGGCAGGGGACACTTTAGTTTATAGAAGTGGAGTTCAAAACTAAGATAAGACATTCGTTATGACACTTCAGACAAAAACCATAGTTACTTACTGTACAACACAGCAATGTTACAGCTTAATAGAGTATCGATATCACTGTCTGTTTGTATCACAGAAACAAACTGGTTCATGATAGTCACACCTTAAATCAATTTTTGTCCTTACTTTTGTGCCATTGGTGTAAGAATCTGTTTCATTTCATCCAAGATGGCCTCTCTCTTTTCAGGTTGAGCTTCTAAGACTTTATCCAGTGTTGGGACAACTGGTGTCTGAAATGAAAGCACAGAGGTTTAATTGTTCACAGTAAGTATTTGGAGTTCATAGAAAATTATACTCTTTAGTCCCTTTCCAATCAAAATTCATGAACAATATCACAAGCAAAATGAATTCTCTGCAAAACTAACAGTTTTTACAATTTTAAAAATAAAAAGCTTATCTACTTTGAGTATGTCAGAAGCTGTATAGTTAAGTTTCTACAAATTGAATACTCATTATTAGCAAAAAAAAGCTACTTATATGGTTTCAACTGCTTTTTGCCAATTATGGTCAGCTCTTCATGAAACTGTCAGATACTAGGTAAAATACACAAAATTGGCATTGTGTTAAGGGAATCCTGAGCTAAGCAGAAATCCTGCATGACAGTATGCACAATCAAGGGGTAACACAGCAACAAGTCAATGAACTGAGAAGTTAACCAAGGCCCAAGAAGTTACAATTCAAGAGCAGCAGAGAGGAGGAATATATACCTTAAATACAGAAACACTTGCTGGTATCTCATCTAAACAATTACATTGGTAACTCTTGTAAAAGAATCTGTTGTTAGAAGAACAGTCTGACTAGATACAAAATTAGAAGAAACGCATTTCTAACTGTCCTTGCTGGGAGGGGAAGCGGGGTGGGGAGTTGGTGGCAGGAGGGGGAAAAGCAAACCACGCATTTTGAACCTCCAAGAAACTCCATGTCTTGTTAAAGAATACACCATAATGTCTTATAAACCCACATGCTATTGAGTCTCAGGTTTGCACCACAATGCAAGACTACTTCAAGCATTCATGCCAAGAATGCTAGAATGATGGAAGCTAACACTGCACTTGATTTCAGAGACTGCTGTACACCCAGTACAAATTACAGCCCACAAACACAGCAAACATGCCTTTCTATTACAGTGTTGCAAAATGCTTTACTAAAACTTATAATAACCCATGAAGAAAAAAAATAGCAATACGGTTCAGAAATGAGCTGTTAATTTCTTATACAACTTTAACAGAAATCTTGGGTAAAGGTGTGCTGTGTTTTACACTGGGATGCAAAAGTCCCTCTAGTGTAGTTAATAATTGCGTAAAACAGTTTTGAACTTTGCAGCAAATAAAACTATTTGTGCCTCTAATGGAAATCAACTTTCCAAGTGAGCAAGAAAAACAGAAGTCAAAAGAAAGGAGGTTGTACTTTTTAAAAAGGTTCCCACTGCTTGATGAGGATCTACATCTAAATGGTTTCAAGAGAGCTTGGACTGAAGTCCTATAGCCTCCATGGGAAAAGAAAACAAAGCCAAAAATTAAGCCTAAATAGCATACCATATATAGATGCAGGCACATTCTGCCCACACTCGGTTCTCATGAGACATAAGGCAGTTCTGACACAAATGCTATCTGGGGCATTAATGGGGAATTAAGCCTAAATCTTATCTCATCTAGGATGACCGCTTCATGCTAGACTCTATGACACTACTATAACTGCAACCATATATTAGACCGTCTTTGATAAGCAGAGCAAGCTCATACATCAACATAATATATTTTACATTCAAGTAAATTGAGTTCATTTCATTCAGTTCAAACTGAAAAGTCACAACAATTTAATCTAGAATAGAAATGTGCAAGCAATCATAACATTTAAACATGCTAAACTAGACTACATTTGGGCAGCTGACAGAAAGAAATTTAATCAAAAGAAATAGCAGGTACAATAGGCAAGGTATTACTAACACAATACCCTGGATGCTAAAACCTTAGACTAGAAAGTATTGGAACATCACCTTGTAAACCTGGAAAGTGTTCCCATATAGTTCTTCTGTCAGCATATTCCTCTGCTCCAGAATGGCTTTGTCATTATATGCATATTCCACTACAGCAGATGCTTCAGCATGACGGAGCATTTTTTTCACATGGCCCTTAAAACTTTTTATTATTTCTGCAACTTGTGGTTTTGTCCTGTTTCACAGGGGAAGATAAGACAGCAAGAGTTAAAGCTTTAGGGATAAGCTGACCTATCAATAGTTTTATTTTTGGAAGCACATTTAGGCAATAAATTTTAGCACAGAAACCAGGAAATCTGGATCAGCCTTACAGCATTTATGAAAATACGGTGAGAAAGCCAGGAACCTGGAGAAATAATAAGGCAGTTTGAGGATAAGAGAAGAATCCAGTGGATAAATTCTACAGAATAAAGGATGCCTTCATGAAACACCAAGTAGAGAAAACTTTTAAAAGCCAGTTTTTTGCATAAGGCAAAGATCAACTTTGAGCATGCATTTGAGCTTTTTTTGGCATGTGTTTTCCTCGATGTGTACAGCTCTAGCTCTACTTTTTGCAAAAGGAAAACTGCTGTTAGCAATACCAAACACTCTCCTGTCTTATCACTACAAATACACTTCCAGAGACATATTTTTTTTTCATGATGCACTACAGATTAAGAGCAGCATTCACACTGGAAATACAACAATGCCACACAGCGAAGCAAATGCACTTCATACTCACCCATACATAAGAAACTTCTTCACAATATTTCTGGAATATTTTGATTTGCTCAACTCTACCAGGCTATCTAAAAGAAGAGAAAAACATTCAGCTGGTTTGATTTTCCACTAAATTAACTCTACAAAACAAGATGCCATTATTTAAATAAGTTTTAAGAGCTCACTAGGAAAGATGCATCATTTGAAGTTAAAAATATTAAAAGAGAAAATAATATGGTTTCTTTTAATGCATCTAACAACAATAGAGAAACATGTAGGTAAAATGTAAATGGGAAGAAAGTACCTTTCAGTTCTTCAAATGTCTCTTGCCTTTGCTTCTCATTACCATACTGAATAAAGCACTGGATCACTCGAGTTGAATCATGTGCAAACGCCAGCTACAGGACAGAGACGTTCATTACCCTAGGCCATTCAAATGGCATTACGCACCAAATTCATTTTAATGCACTTGCTCTCTGATATAGTTTTATGCCATATGTAGCATGTAATGCCAATTATAAAAGTAGATACATGTTCACAACAAATTAAGTTTTAAGGTTTTTTACTGCTTTGTAAGTGCTCTATTGAACAAAATACAGACAATACTTGCAGTTGTTGACAATTAAGGACATGCATCACGGTTTTAATACTGAAAGAGAACCATGAAATGCTACCTTGTTTTCACTGGATTAAAGCTACTTGGCAAAAGACAGTTAGCAGATAGACGAGGCATCCCAGGACTACCATCCTGAAATCCAGGTGCCAAACGCAGCCTTTCAACCCTGTTTTCATTCTTCTTTACTCACAGTTTAAAAAAAAAATTCCTCGTAAGTTTTAGAAGAGCAGGTTAGGACTGTATTATTAAAAGTTCATTTATATTTCACCATTCTTTAAAGAAGCTTTTGTGAATTTGTGCACTATGGCATTAGTTTTTCTTACACTTCTGATTTTTCCATGAAGAAGCTTCTGTAGTTCATTCATTAGCTTTTCTCGTGTCTCCTTATCGCATTTCTTCCTACAAGCAAAAAAATAGTAAAACAATCTGAATTGAGGAAGCAGCTTTTTTGTAGTATGTTTCAGCTAAATCTATACATTAAGAAGCATGACAGTAAAACAGTACCAAATTAAGTTTGCTCCTGCTAATCCAAATTTACATTATCATTCATTAAACCTGTAATTAACCAGTTTCAGCTCCTAGAAACCAAACCAGCTTTTCACACTTCAGAATTAATTATTTTCTGAGTAATAATACGATTAAAAAGAACATAAACTCAAATCTGCAGCCAGAGCTGTTTACAGATCCAAAGATCTGTAAGCATCTTACAGCCAAGACTGCAAAGCACACACACTTGGAGCAAGTAAAATTAACTCCTCCTTCTGATATGGGGCCCCAGTTCTGGAGTCACACCTGCCCAGTGACAGTTTACAAACCTCCACAAAAACTCATGCAGTGATCCCACTGCAAGATCTGGTTGAATCATTACATGCTCTGTGCTTCAGAATTCAAAAAATAAGACAACTCCCTAAGCATTTACTCACAAATTTTAGCCTAAAATACAAGCGAGCTCAATACAGCTATTTCTAGCACCATGGGTCACCACAATCTGTTTGAACGATCTACAGAATTGTATGTAATGTTATTCACCCACGGAGTTTCACTGTGGAAATAGACTTTTATATAATTAAACAGGAGAAAGACAGTCTTCTTGCAATAATCTTGCATAAATAAAAGCCAACTGAATGAAAGAAAAAATAAATCATTATTACCTTCTCACAGTTTCCCATATTTGCTTTGATTTTACAATTATATCATAATTACTTTTATCATTAAGTTGTCTGGTTTGCTTTAACTCCTTCCTTTTCTTTTTGAAGTCACTCCACTTTGGCTTCTTAGAATCTGACCCTGAAGACAAAAATAAATATATAGTCAATTAAAGAGGAGCAATGGAATCCTTTATCAGTATAAACTGGCAGCTCTGTGACTTGAATTGCTAACAATTCAGAAGCTTTGCCCGCAGTTACCCAGCTAGCTAATAAGAAACAGTAAATATTTAATAAGTATGCTAAGCTAGTAACTTCCACTTCTAGAATACTGGAGGAACAAGGCAAACAATTTTTCCTCAAAGCTCTGTCAAAGAATGCATTGCAAACTTCTTAATAGCTTGAAAATTGACTTAAAATGCACCTATCAGCCTATGACCACCCCAGGTAATTATTCCTTTTTAGTTCATCCTGTACTTATACATACCTTTTCCCTCTCTCAAAAGAGGAGCCCTAACTCAAAGATACAGATCTGAAATTTCAAAGAAAGGAAAAAAATTAAAGCCTTTTTACATGCTAAATCTTCTTATTCAAATTCCTTAAGCATGGGATTTTGCTATACAACAGCGATACATTGCCACACAACAAACACAGTTAACTTTCAATAAAAAATACCACTAATGAGTTACAGAAAAGCTTCAAGTATTTGATTTTATTTTTATCTATACCCTGACAAAACCCCATCATCTTACATTACATGGTTTCACAGAAGCAAGTCATGGTAACTGTTACTTCTATACGGAAGATTAAAGACACAGCTTTAAATTTTCAGACGTTAAAGCACCACTTGTTGGTATTTAGGAGCATACACTAGTCTTACCCATCCAAAAACCAAGCTCTCTTTTTACAAAGCACATTATCCATTTTTTCTATCACTCTAAGTAATAGTGACAAGCAAAGTGCAAACCAGTAACACTTTGCTTTGACAGCAGCGCCACTGTGCAATACACAGCAGCTTTCAGTTATTAACAACATTTAAAGGTTGGTTTGTGGTTGTGTTCTGTTTCTTTTTTTAAAGCAGCTTACTATGAACACTCTGTTGCTATTAAGTTTCCAGGCATCTAGTGTGTATTCTGTGTGAAGCCATTCTACAAGCATGCAACAAGAGCAACAATAAAATACTCAACACCACCTACTGTCCTTCAAAGAACTAACATTTTTCTGCAGAACTTCAGATTCCCCTACATAAGAGTCCACTGCTCATTTTACAGTGCTTTTTAATTGTTGCAGTAGAGCTTTGATTCACAGCCGAGAAAAGAAGATGAAGTTCTCATGTACCAGAAACAAAGTTAAAAAATAAATCCATTTAAACAGTGTTAAAACCAGACATTTATTTAGCCTCTCTGTATTAACAGGTTGCCCAGAGCAGTTGTGGATGCACTATCCCTGGAAGCGTCCAAGGCCAGGCTGGATGGGGCTTTGAGCAACCTGGTCTAGTGGGAGGTGTCCCTGCCCATGGCAGGGGGGTTGGAACTAGATGATCTTTAAAGGTCCCTTCCAACTCTAACCATTCATTCTATGATAAGCTGTAAAATGTAAAAAGCTGTAAATGTAACACTGATGATGGTGCTTGGGTTTTCTGGGGAGGAGGTGGATTGTTGTGAGGTTTTTTGTGGGGTTTTTTTGTTGCTTTTATTTCTTTTTTTGGGTTGTTTTTTTTTTTTTTAAACAAAAAGAGGTGTATAGATAGCCTGGGCTACAGAAAAAATAATGTAAAGGATAATCAACTTTGTTTTGCGAATTTTTGTGTTCCAAATTTCATAGCCAATACTTTTAGAATAGAGGATTACATTTCTAAAATTGCCTATGAAAAACTCTGCGTTTTCCAATTTTGTATGAAAACAGCCAGTTTCAAGCTAGCCACTTAATACTGTCATTAAAATAATCATAGCTTTATGATGGCATACCAATTATTTAAATTTCCTTCCGCATCTTTACTTTTCACTTCCAAGAAAATTTGTAACTGTTGATTCTCATGACTTTGGCCTCAGGTGAAGTAAATTTTTCCACAGCAAAGATTAAACATGAAGTAAACTTGGAGTTATTCAGCCAGTTTGGAAAGGTGATAACAAGTCAGATGAAAAGAGGAAGACTTAGATGAACAATGTTCCCAAAACCTAGTTTTCATTGATATCCAGGCTTAAAAAGCTGCTTACCTCCCTCTTCACCATCCTGGAGCTTCCTCTTCTTTGCAAGCTTTTCTGATTGCTGTTTATTCTTGAATTGCTTGACACTAGCTCTTCCAGGTCTTAACTGTCCTTTCACAAATTTCTTGGAAATGGATTTAGGCTTTCCCTCCTCATCTCCTTTGTTAAAAGGTTTCTTTGGTGGACCTGAATCTATTAACCAACAAAACAGAAATTAAAACGTTATCCTAGAGCTAATGTTGTTTCAAAATAACAAATTATTACTCTCAGAAGAATTAAACTACTTTGTAATAACAATTATACATATAGCAATAACTCTTACATGCTTCTCAAAACTGGTGTTTTCATTGTAGTCCCTGGGTGTCCTAGTTTTCCCTAGGGAAGTTTTGCCCAGGCATTATTTTCTTGGCAACAGTGTAACAGCCCAGGCATAAAAAGGATTATTCTAAATTAAGAGTTTCACCACCCCTGACATCCAACTCATTAATATCAAAATCACCTCTTCACAGTACAGTCAGAGCTGTTTTGACATCACCTGTTTTAAGAAGAAGACAGCAAACACTGAAAGGTATCTTCTCAATCCTAACCTGCAGCACTTCACACACTTTAGTTTCAATTCTCAAATAAACTTTTTCGTAATGTGGGAAAGCAAAGTCTAGAATCAAAAAGTTATCAACTTCAAATTTTTAATTAAAAGAGTAATTTAGGTCAATCAAATAGAGCTGAAGGGTTTGCAATGCCTTTTACTTAAAGCATTTCAGCTTCACTTCTTCCAGGTTATTTGATCACACAGTCAGTATAGTTTTGAATGCAAGACAGAATTATAGAATGACTGAGGTTGGAAGGGACCTCTGGAGGTCATCTGGTCCAACACTCCTCCAGGGCCACCCAAAGCTGGTTGCCCAGGACCACGTTCAGGTGGCTTTTGACTGTCTCCATGGTGGAAGACTCCAGCATCTCCCTGGGCAACCTGTGCCAGGGCTCAGTCACCCTCACAGTGAAAAAGTCTTTCCTGATGGAACCATAGTGTGCCCATTGCCTTTGGTCCTGTCACTGAAAAGAGCCTGGCTCTGTCTTTGCACCCTCCCTTCAGGTATTTGTACACATTGACAAGGTACTCTTCAACATTCTCTTCTCCAGACTGAACTGTCCCAGCTCCCTCAGCTTTCCCTCATCAGAGAGATGCTCCAGAGCTTTTATCATGTCGTGGCCCTTTGCTGGGCTCTCTCCGGTACGTCCATGTCTCGCTTGTACTGAGGAGCTCAGAAGTGGACACAGCACTCTACGTGGGGCCTCACCAGTGCTGAGGAAAGGGCAAGGATCACCTCTCTCAACCTGTTGGGAGCATTCCCCCTAATGCAGCCCAGGATCCAAACAGCCGCCTTTGCCACAAGGGCACATTGCTGGCTCATGTTCAACTTTGTGATCACCAGGACCCCCAGGATCTTTTTTGCAAAGCTGTTTTCCCCCAGCATGTACTAGTGCACGGATGGAGTTGTTCCACCACTCCCAGGTGCAGCAATTTGCACTTCTTGTTGAACTTCATGAGGTTCCTGTGAGACCATTTCTCCAGCCTGTCAAGGTCCCTCTGAAGGGGAGCACGACCTCTGATGTATCAGTCACTCCTCCCAATTCTGTGTCATCAGCAAACTTGCTGAGGGTATGCTCTATCCCATCATCCAGATCAATGAAGCTCTTGAACAGGACTACACCCAGCATTGACTCCTGGGGTACACTGCCAGTTACTGGCGTCCACCACTCTCTGGGCCCAGCCATTCAGCCAGTTTTCAATCTACTTCACCGTCTGCTCACCCAACCCACAATTCATCAGCATCTCCGCAAGGATGGTATGGGAGAAACTGTCAAAAGCCTTACTGTAGTCCATGTAGACAACATCCACTGCTCTTCACCCATCTATCAAGCTGGTAATTTCACAACATAAGCTTACCAAGACAAAAAATTAAGTCCGAGCATGCCTGTGCACAACAATAATCACTCAGCCAGGACACCTATTAAGCAGCCTTTGCCTTCTTACCATTACCTTTTTTAAATTTCCTTTTTCCCGGTGGCACTTTTCCACGAGGTGCTTTTCCACTCTTCCCGACGAACTTCTTTTTACCCTTGGCTTCCATTGTGGCAACACTGCAAACGGAGCAAGAGACAGCATTACTGGACCACCGCGGCTCCCCTGCTGACGATATGAGGAAAAGGCCGCCCGCGCTTCCCCGAACAGAGGTTAACACACTTGACGGAGCTAAACCCTTCTCAGCGGCGGTGGCCCATTCCTAGGCGGGCCGTGGGGGAGCAGAAGAGGACGCCCACAGGCCGGTCGGCAGGGAGGCTCAGCGCGGCGAGACTACGGATCACCGGGCCCGCGCGGCCGAAACCGCGGCCCCGGCCCCGCTCCCCAGGAATCCCCAGACCAGGGCCAATGCCAGCACCCAGGAGGCCGCAGCCGGGCGCGGAGGACCGGGAGATGGGGGTGCTCCGCGGGAAATCCCCCCCACACACCCCGCTCCTGCCACCACGCACCTCCAGCCCCACCGCTCGCCTCACACGTGCCGCCCCGCCCGCGCTTTGCGGCTCCCTCCGGCGTCCGCGGCTCCCCATTGGCCGGCCTGGCCGCTGCCGCGCGACAGTGCCGAAACAGCCTGCCGTAAAGCGCCGCGCGAAGGCGGAAGGGGGCACCCTTTTCCCCCGGCGTCCCCACTCCGGCAGTTGGCGGCGGTGCCAGGGCGAAGTCGCCTCCATCCACCTCGGGATCCTCTGTAGCAGTTCTCGTTTGTGTAGGCTCACCCCGGGCGGACCGCTGTGAGGGAAAGCCCCGTCACCTTCCTCCTGTTCCCGTCTCTTGCCTTCTGCCTGCCCTGCAGCTAGGCCAGCGGGCCTGCCGCCATCTTCTCGAGCGCGGCTTGCCCCGTGCCCGGCGTAAATAGGATCCTGTTTTAAAAACAAGGTAACGTACCACAGCATGGATTAAGCAGCGATGATACTGGAGAACGCCAGGTGGAGCCGTTACTTCAAAACGGTGCAGATGTGATGAATCGCGTGAAACGTCAGCGTCGAGTGTTTTTTCACATGTGGCTGTTTCAATAAAGTCATCACTTCCGAATGGAGAGGGGGTCTGTATTCATAAATGTGGTAATTACTACACTTGTGTGATGACAGTAGCTGTGACAGGAAGTCAGAGCGCAGTAAATACTTCTGTAATACCACCCACAATATATTTGACTAAGAAGTGATGTAGTGAGAAATTTTTTTGGTGGAGTAGGGCTTTTTCTTCGCTACAGCTGGTGATGGTCCAGTTTTTCTTTTATTTGTCTCGTGGTAGGCACTTGGCAGTGTCTTGCAAAACAGAACAGGCATAGGCAGAATTATGGCATTTAGTTTTCCCACTGTTTGAAATGTTAGCATCATGCCTATCAAAATTATGTGAAAATTGCATGTTTTAAAGGGGATGGGAGAAAAAGTGTGCATTTTGAAACATGGCTTAAGTCAGGGGGCATAATACCACAAGTTTGCATCCTCCCACAGCCCAAATGCTTTTGCATCGGTGTTTGGAGGAACCTCTGTAGATAATTGAGTTAAGTCTGTTTTTTAGACTAATTAAATTTTCTGGGTTTTTTTGTGGTTTCTTTTCAAGAATTAAGACCATGGTCAATTAAGACATTAGAAAATATATTGCTATGTTCAGCTTGGTTGCTATAAAACAAACATTTCCCAGAGAATAAACCAATTAAATTTTTGAATGTCAGCTAGAGATTTGAAGTCAGACAGCTTACAGGTTCAAGCATCTACTTTTCGTAACTAATTAAAGGTTCCTTAAAGATCTTCAGGTACTTTAAAACAGACTGTAATTGTAGAAGATAGTTTTTGACCTAATCACATCTCCAGGAGGTTCCCCAAGTGTGTTCAGAGTCACGTATCAGCGCATCTGTTTTACTGTCTATTTTTTATGTCTGTTTTATCTCTCTTCTGGACACTGTTTTGATTCCATGGAGATAAAAGTTATTAAAAAAGATAAAAATTCTGAAAAGTGAATTTGTAATTTGTGACCAAGATACGTAATGTTGAAATTCAGTATTACCACTCTGTCTCTCAAGTGAAAGCCTCATCTCAAGATTCAGATTCTTCTTACATAATTGTGCATTACTCCTTCAGTAATACCAAGGTTTCCAGCTTGGTATCCCAAGGATGTTTCTGGATACCCTTGAAAATGTTCTGACAACTTTTTTAAACAAAAAGAAGGATCGTGTTCTTTGGACAGCAAAAACAAGCAGTAAGAATTGGAAGAGCAAGAAGCATGTTTCACTGTGTAGCCACAGGCTGGATAAGATCATCATGAAGTGTCTACAGCCTTCTCTTATTTCACACAGTGCATCCACATCCATTCTGACTTGTCTGTGGAATGTATTTGTTACAGTAGTACCAGAAGCAACACTAGCATACTTGCACTTGTGGCCAGTCCCTCATGGGGCACATTTATGGCACTGGCTTGCAGCTCAAGGAGGGCTATGGTGAATTCAGTAGTGCTGAATGCCATGCCACTTTATTTCTTAGCAGACTTTGAAGGAATAAGAGCTGTGGCAAATGTAACAGGAAGTTTAAAAATAGCATGTCTCACATTTCACATAAAGATTCACAAAAGTGACAATATGTCTGCTTACCCATCCCAGCCAAAACAAGAATCCTGTCCTGTTGGTAGTAAATAAGTCAATGAAATAAATAATAATAATAACAAAAGGCTGGTTCTTATTCACACATTTGTTAATAGCACATTTATCTGACCATTTTCACATCTAAAAAAATATTTCGGCTCTGTGACACAACAGATCTGGACTTTGTATTAAGGCAATTGAAGGGAAGACTGCAACAATGGAGTGCTGTCTACTGCTTTGGTCAGGACTGCTCTGCTCACTTCAGCATGCCTCCTTCAACGAGACACCTGTGAGAAAAATGGAGTGTAACCACAGACATAACCTGACTGTTCGTACTACCAAGGTAGCAGCAGACTAACTACCACAGAAGTCAGGTAAAACTCCGTATGATTTGTCATTTGTGAATGGTGCTGAAGGTACTTTCTCCGTTGCTGAAGATAGCCACATGCACCTTGTCTAAGACTATTACTTTATACCTTACATTGTGGAGAAGCAGACACTTGTGCTGTCCTTGTAAATGGGTTGATTGTCATGCTTTTCAGTTGGTTGTCTTTTTTGCATCACTCTTGCACAGCCTTTCAGTTCATTATCTCCCTCTACATTTCCTACAGAACAGAAAACCTATTTTTTAATCTTTCTTGTCACCACAATGCCAACCTCTGACCTACAGATACAGCCAAAGCCATTTGTGTCTCTGCTGCTCCAGTTGCAGTATGCAAAAGATCTCTTCTCTGGATTGCTTTTTAGCCACTGCAGGAAAGATGGTCATTAAGTTAGTCAGCAACACTGGGTATACTTAACTCTGATTAAGTATATCTAACCCTTTCATAATGCAAAAAAAACCACAAACTTTTTTTTTTT
>VYZM01005672.1:155762-167509 GCA_013398915.1 Dromas ardeola | reverse complement strand
TTTTTTTTTCTCCTTCCCATCAGCTGATGTGTAGGCAGAACTGAATTTTGCTGCCAAAAAGGATTCCCAGAGATCTAGATCTAAAGACAGCCTGGAACTGGTCGCTCCTGAGTGATGAGCAATGGAGAGGCCACTTACTCCCACTGCCACACGGGAGTTGGAAAGGGTGGTGACAGCACATAATGTTTTTGAGAGACCGTCCGTTTCCTGGACTGCACTGTAGCCAAGGAGGCTGTGGAGCCACAGGTATTTCACTGCCCCCCACTGCCTGCTCCCTATTTTTTTTGCCTATAGCTGCCTGAAAGCTTCTTGCATCACAATTTTTAACTTTCTGAGTGATTTAGAATTCAGTCCAATGTCTGTTAAAAGTCATCTGCGTCGGTAAAGATGATGAGTTGCAATTACAAAGAAATGGTGAATTCTTAGTAGCAATTACAGCATGTTACTCTGGGTTACTTGAGAATCACGAAATAATTTGCAGTTATGTTGCTTCATTTCCTCACTTAGACTGTGTGAGAAAGGACTCAACTTCCAAAGTATAGCGACCTGGTAGAAGTGACAGAGTTAATGTAATTTAGCCACCTACTCAGAAAAATAGAGGCCAGGCTTCCTGTGCATCTTGATATTGCTCACTTGCGGTTATTTCTGGTTAAATATACCTGCTAAGGGTGTCATCCACGGGATAACTGAAGTGAATTGTATTTCCCTTTTTCCAAAGTTAGTTCAAAACACTCAGGTGCAGTCTCGTTCTTTCTTATTTCTCAGATCACTATTTCAAGGGCAGGTGGAGCGTGGCGAAGAACAAGATTCTTAATGTGTGCGCCCTCCCAGCAGTGTTCCTGAGAGAATTTCTGAGATCCTGTGAAATCCAGCATTATAGTTGAATGTTGTGAGTGAAGGCTGGCCTTTTTCTCTTGTATTGTTTCCCATATAAAGATCACCAGTGCTCTTTGATCTACAGGTTTGGCAGAGCAAGCTCTGCATTCTTAACAGATCTTGGAAAGGCACTATTCACTTCATATTCTTTAGAAATTTCACCTGAATTCTAGCAAAACTGGATCCATGTTCCTACTCTCAGTATGCACTTCCCAATTATCTCATATATTAGCAAGGGAAAACTTGTTTTGTTGGGATTTTGGGTGGTGATGATTTATTTTAAAAGAAGTATGATGTTAAGTTATGTGCTATCTCCTGAACTCAAACGTGTTTCATATTCTGTGGTACCATCCTCTTTTATTACTGCTTCTGTGAGTGTTACTGGATTAATGTACATTTGGGGATCTCTGTCATGTTAGCTGTGGGACCTCTGCATAGAAAACCACCCATAAAGCTAAAAACCAGTTTCTGCTTCCCCTTCCACCACTGAAGAAGTGTTAGTTACTGAAGTGTTACGCTAAAGATTGCTTGGGGTTCCTTCACAGATACTCAAAAATGTTCATTGTAGACCAAATTCAAATGAAAGGCAGTGATTCAAAGTGAAAACTGAACACTGGCTGTGTTCGGAGGCCATTAAATAAGATTTATTATCGTAAGTTCCAGTGCTATTGAGCAATGCTTTGTTCCCAGTAGTTTTGAATCATGATCCACTGGATATCTGGTTACTGAGTGACCAGTTAACTAAGGGACATCTAAAGCCTCCTGTAAATTACGCTGAAGTCCCAGCAAAATTGGGCCGAATTGTCAGTTCAATGCTGTGAATTAGGCTGTAGTCCCAGTTCAGCATTGCAAGATGACACGCCTGACAACTGGCCAACCTCGAGAGGGGCAGACACTTCGAGAAAGACATTTTTATAATTCCCACTCCTTTGTCTTTGGTTTTCTTCACATTACGTTAGTTTCTTCTGTAAATACATGCATCTGAATATCACTAAAATCAGTGTGGGTCAAACCTGGTGAGCTGAACCTGAACAATTCCTGTCAGATATTTGATACCCTCTTGCTTCCAGCAAGAAATTAATTTTTCTGCCTGCAGTCTCCTGTTGAACTGCTGTCCTCCATTCTGCTGACTCTTCAGCTGCATCTTGACAGTGTATCTTTCCCCAGTTTTAGCTCTCAGATTGGATCAGTACAGAGTTGTAAATATGTGTATTATCTAATTGAGCAGAATGAAAACCTGTATACCACAAGGGAAGACTTAAGGAAGAATAAAATGCATACTGTCTGGAGGTTTGTTTTCCAACCTGTAAATGCATTCCCCCCTCTCCCCCCCTTTTTTTTTCTTTTTTGCATCTTGAGAAAAAAAGGATAAATTGTAGAAACTTCGCTAAGCAAATTAACACCAATTCCATTGTGTTTCACTGCACTTAGATCCAGATGCATCAAGATTGCTTTTGGATGTCATAGTTGTCATAAGTATTATAAAAAGCGCTATCACAAAGATTTCTGTGGGTCTGGTGCACACAATATGCAGTAAATCACTACTTCTCTTAGCAACCACCAGAATAATAGTAACCACATTGAATTCCTATACTATTCCGAAGGACAGAGTATTCTAATCATCAGTTCAGATGGGAGAACTCACATAGATAGACATTCCAAATGAAAGTCATTAGTACTGAAAATGCAATTTATCATGAATCATTATGTATATGCCACTGCTTACAAAACTTTAAATGCATCTCTCTGGGGTGAAGGTAAAAGAAAATAACCATATGCAATTGTTGAAAAACAAGCTGCTAAAAGCATTTCTTACTGCTGTAATTTCCTGAAGATGAACCTTCTAAATGACCATGGATCCAACAAAGCATGAAAATTTATAGCTCCTTAATGTGATACTCAGTGTCTTTCCTATTGTGCATTTTGAGTCTGTGGGATGCGAGACAATATGTAGTTTTTAACAGGATTAATATCGCCTCTTCAACTATAAATGAGGAAATGCTGTATTTCATAATGTGGTCAAATCTGTTCAAGTGTTTGTGTTGTAAAACTACATCATCATTCTTTGCTCCAGCATCCCCACAGTTCTACTTTAATTTCCCTACATTCACTAGCATTCATTAATCTTGCCTTGTTGCCTTTATAAAAAATCGAAACAAACCACCAGCATTTGTATCAATAAAATGTTTTCATTGACGTGTTGTTTCAAAAATACTTTACAAATATATTCTCATATTTATACCCAGAAAGTCCTATAAGGTGAAAACAGTACATTGTAGTCCTTGAAGGCAGGCTCCTGCATACTTCAAACCCACCAACACTTCAAAGCAGGAAAGAGGAAAATGTTAAATGATGAGGAAATGAAGACAGTCACAGGACCGTATTTCAGACTGCAACTGGTACAGTAGCCGATGTCAATCTTCTCTTCAGTTTTAGCATGCAATCTGGAATAAACTGAATTCCTGAAGTAGAGAGAAATACAAATACCAGTCCTGGATCATCCAAATCACCTCAGAGTAGCAATTACTGTGAAATAATCTTTGTACTTGTTAGCATATAAGGCAACAATCTTTTCTATACATATTGAAGGTGCAGTTATTAGATTCATACACCTTTTGTTCTGGAATTAAATACAGATACACAACCTGACATTGCTGTCTGCTGCTGTTGTTTTTCTTCCCCTTTATTTACTTTCTTCCTTAAAAAGAATTGAAGTTGCCACATGAAATTCACAATGTAAAGTTTTTGCCTGTAGAAAATAGAAGTCTTTGATATATACTTTTTGGAAGAGGTTTGACACTGAAATGTGAGACCCAGCTGAATTCAGATTCAGATTTCATACACTACTTTGGTAATTGCTGAGGAAAACTTGCCAAACTCTAGAAAACTCTGAACCACAGCTGCCTGGTATTTGGACGTTCCTGGGTTTGTTTCCTTCTCTCACATCATAAGCATAAAACCACCAACCACTGTACAGACTAAATTTAGGAAGGATAGATACCCAACCATCAGACATTGCATCCGAAATCTCATTACACTGCTTGTACAGGTTAGAATGATAACTTCTGTTATCATTCTGAGGCAGCAGCCCACATTCAATATTATTTTTTAATATATATTATATATTTGTGTAACAAAACAGTCTTTCATTGTGCAAACTACATTTTTATACTAGAAGTCTCTCACCTGCTGTATTAAATGCTACTGGAAATAAGAAGGCAATAATTTTTTGACACTAACTTCGATGGTTTCATGGCCTCAGCCACGAAGCGCATGTCACTCTTCCAAGTTTCACAGTTTTAGGGACTACTTTCCATTATCTCATAACTTGTCTTTAAATAGCTGCAATTGGCTGTTGACTTGAAGAAAAAAACCTCTGAAACTACAGCTGTTTCTTAATTACTCCCAGCAGAGATCCTTAGCTGGTCTTCTGATCAAATGCAACATTTAACGTCCTGACAGAAGGGTCAGCTGTCGTGGGTCTTTTCCTACAAACCAGCCTTCCAACACTGTGTGGAAGGCTAAAGGCTGATTATATCTTGCTAGAGGTATCACTGCAGTTACAGTTTTTGGTAGAAAAATGACGTCTATGTTTCTGATTTGATTCCAGCTCATTAATTCAGCCTAAGGCATATACTTAGAATGACAGAAACATGTTCTATAAAAGTCAGTATGTGCTCTTTATGGATAACATTGTCTGGAGAGAGATCTCATTAAAATCTGTACTGTCACTCTATAGTGCTCCTCATTTGCTAGGCACACAAGCCAAAAATACATCTTATATAGCTTGGACTATCAATACTTCTCACAGAGCTACAGAAAAAGTGAATGTCACACATACCCTGTCTTCCAGTTTTGTATCATTCTGTGCTGGGAGTAATTTACAAGTGTGTCCTGTTACACTTCTATAGGCACAGAGAAATCTCAGAACATCTACAAGGTATATGCAAGATGACTTTAGGGTCATGTCTTAAAATGAACAAAATTAATGAGTCCACTGAGAGAAAACAGAAGTATTTAACACACTGCCCTGATGAGCTAGAAGATTAACCACCAAACATTGAAGTAAATGCTGAAAGTTTAAAGCACGGACACTACATACTGCTCAAAGATCTTTTGATATGTTATGTATATAAACATGAGGTAGGTTTTGTTCAATAACCTAGAATATTGGTAAGAATATTAAAAACAAGACCAGAAGCAATGTGAGCTTACTGTAAAACAGAAATAAAAACAAACAGAGAAATAGTTCTTGTTCTATACCAAATAAACTTTCTGGAATAAAGTTGAATCTGCTGCAATTCAAGTCTGTGAATGTGAACACAGGCTAAATTTCAATTAAAAAAAGAAAAACAAAACGATGGAAGCACAATATCCCCTTCTCATGTGACTCGCATACAGTTACAGATATGTACAGTTACAAATCGATTTTACAAGCACCAGTAAGCCTACTAAGAACTGAACTGATTTCAGTCTCACTGGTTACTCAGCTCGGTGAGAATCTGACGTCTGTTTTCAGGTGCCATATTACAGTATGTTCTAGGCATACCTAAAAGTGGATGAAAGAATAAAATAGTTATAATAAAATACACAATTCT
The DNA here is from genome assembly GCA_013398915.1 of Dromas ardeola. NCBI lineage: Eukaryota > Metazoa > Chordata > Aves > Charadriiformes > Dromadidae > Dromas > Dromas ardeola. The sequence continues at coordinate 162,035 of VYZM01005672.1, read as the reverse complement.
TTGGTAGCTTACAGCACTAGCTGAACTAAGCAAACTTAATAAATTTTAATACAGCTTTTCTTTTACTCTGGAGTAAAAACTTTTTCCAGCTTTTTGATATTTAATAAGGACTTTTATGAAATTGAAAGTGTTGTAAGCAAAACACTTAGCCAGTGTATGTCAGATAAGTCTCATTGGAATAAAGCTAGGAAATCAGTCCCTTGTGCTGTTAGTGGATTTGTTAAATGCAGCGTGATTTTGAATTTAAATTGTAAGTCTTTAGATTTACAGCTGTGCAAGCAAGTGTAAAATGCTACCAAATCCACTGTAAGTTATTTTACAAAGGCAGAGGCCTTATTTTGCTCTTATATACAGCAGCTTGGGTCATTGCCTTCACAGAAATGAAAGGCTTCCCAGTCCAGTTTTTTATTTTTACCTTGTGCTATAGAATTAGTATGGAGTTGTTTTAAATGAGTGAAAAATGTCCAGAATTTCCTCTTCCCTACTATCCATCCCTGTGGTACAGAGATAAATATTTGTATCAGGGACACTATGAAGCAGTGAAGAGAGTTAGGCTGTATGTGTTGGTATAAGGTCCCATCACGCACAGTAATTTGCATGTCCTAGTTTAAAACCTGGATTATATTTTAATTTTTAAAAACCATATGAATGATTTGAAAATTTCCTCATGTTTATAAATAAGCATTTTTCTTTTGGGAAGTATTCTTTGCCTTTGTTTTTTCAACTTTTTCAGAATTCTGGTAATTGCTATGGCAGGGCAGGGGAGAATGGAGAAGGATCAATAAACAAAAAAAATTAACAGAGCCTCACCGGGGAAGCCTGTTAAATAAGGTTAGTGTGCTGCTGCAGGATTTCACAATCAAGAATAAATGTATGAAGGAACAGCAGTCTAAAGTGTTGAACTCAGTATGGTTAATTGGCTAGCAACCATGAAATCACACAGTGACATTTTTGCATTCAATTTTCAAATTAGAATACTGCTCCATATAACTTAAAAGTACTTCTATATGGAACACACAACTTGACCATTTCCCCCCCTGCTTTCTTGCATATGAGTGATAGCAGTCTGAAAATGATTTCTACATTTTATGTACGTTAAAAATTCTTAACAAAATCTTCTTTTGCTTCTGAATTAGTAGATTGTATTATCTTTGAAAAGTCACTCACACAAAATGGGTGCTAAGTATGGAGATTTTAGAAGACCGGTAAACTTACTCATGATCATCTTCTCAAAATGTTTTTAGATTTGAAAATGGTATTTGGTATCAGCCAAACCAAAAACATAAGCAAACTAGACACTGCCCATGTCATAGGTCAAATCTGAGGAAATTGATCTTTTCCAGTGCATGATTTTACTTATAGTTATTTCAAGTCTTCCATGAACAGTCTTTATTACAAAGGCATTTTCACGAATTTAATCAAAAGGGCCCTACTCTAAAGACAGAATGACTGATGTGCTGCACAGTTGATGTACAAATGAAAATTAATTAATGGATATTTTGTTTTATAGGATTACTATGGAATTGTCATATCGGTCTGAGTCAAAAAAATAGGAAATGGAAAACACATAATGAAGGAGGGAAGCATATTCCATGTGTACCTCTGGAAAAAATCAATTCCACCAGCTGTATTTGCCTATTTTTTATGCCAAATACAGCATAAAAATGAGAACAGAACACAGCCAGACTGTTTTTCTCAAAAATCTTTTTTTTTCCTTTTGGAATAATTCGTGTCTCTTTCCTCCTCTTTGCTTTCATCAGTAAATGACAGCTTTTCCCGAAGTACGGTGCCGTAGCAACGCCTAATGAAGGTCGCTGCTAGATTGGAAAGGATTGGAGCAGGTAGATTTTTTTCCTCCCCTTACGTTTAATACAGACAGGACAGGTCCTTCATGCCAAATAGTAATATCAATTTATGTACTTAGCGGAGTGCGTCTTGGCATATTGCTGATTCCTCGAGTCACAATGGTGCACGTCACACAACAGGAAACAGCAAAAGATTTTGAGTATACATTAGTTCAAGTAAGTAAATGGCTGCAATTTTTTCACAGCACTAAATCACTGCACATCTTAAATAAAGCTTTTTTCTTTTGCTTTCTGTCACACAGCCCAAGTAGAATATTGGCTTATGTAAGTAACTACTCCTAATACAAAACAGTGATGCCCTCATACTTGTAGAAATAAAATAAACTGTAAGAGGTCAGAAACTTTTTCTTCCACCGTAGGTGTGCTTTGCTTCCTGTCATACAAGTTGTTACCAGTCTACAATGGTATATTTTAGTCAAAAGCATTTCTTACCTAAAAAATGGATTCTTTAAATCGAGAATGTTACCAGATTTAAATCCTGTCTGGTCCACCATAGCCACAATCTGAATATCGTAACTTTGCCTGCATCAGAAGAGAAGTATAAAAAAGAGGTAATGGAACTAAAACGCCTGTAACATCTTGAGTGAAAAAAACATCAGTGTAGTTACTGTCTGAATAATAACCACTTCGTATAACAAGCCAAGGAAATGTATTTGCAGTGGTATCAGTGGTATCAGTGCAAGGGCGTGATTATTTAATCATCTCTAAAGAAGTAAAATTTACAAGATGCTTAATTAAGAGTTTGCATCTGAAAAACATAATTTTTCACTGATAGTATCCCATAGTGAAAGGTCTTTTTCCCCCTCTCTGTCAGAAATACTACAAATTTCAACATTAGCAAGTACAGTCAGAGGATTATTTCATGATCAAAAATATCTAACTGGCCAAAGAGCCTTAGGTTCACTCTGGTCATAATCCTGGATTTCACCAGGATGGATATTTTTCACAGGGCCTTCGGCAAGAAACGGAGCTTACACAGAAAAGTAAAGAGGACCAACTGAGGGCATACCAAAATGCCAAAGCTGACTAAAGCTGGTCCTCCTGCACAGACCAGCAACTGCAGAGTTAGACAGAGGTGCTACGTTGATCCTGAAAGCAGATGAGCTTTGTGTCAGGACTTGGTGCTAACACATGGTTAAAGTCCTCATTCTCAGTGTGGTGAGGTCGCTAGCTCAGGCGTCTTTGAGCTGTGCTCCACTGTAGATACGCCTCATGTACTGACATATTTACAGCAGAAACAGCACACTGTTTCTTTTATATATTAAAATATTAATACATTCTACGTTTGAAAGAGACATATCAAGATCTGTGTTATTTATTTTCTCCATGAGGAGTTTCTAAGCAGAAGATCTGGAAATTTGACAAATCCCAAATCAAGTATTTGTTGCTGATTTAATTAAAGAGCCCTGGAAGCATTACTGACAGCTTTGATGTCACTGCAATCAGCTGACATGAAAAAAAAAAATTCACCTCCCTGCACAGAGAAGGCTTTGTTTTCTGTTAAAACTACACATACACATAAGCAAACCAGGCTGCAACTTGTGTGACCCCATCACCTGAGGGCTGTTTTCAAAGCAAAGCATAGGAGTGGAGTTACCAAACATTGGACTGACAGCAGGAACAGCAGAGGAGACTGGCGAGGAAATACACCCTTCCAAAAGCAGCCATCTCCACTAGCCTCAGTGGAAGGACAAACAACACGTGAAAAGCACTGTTCTTAAACCGGGAAGCATGTCCATACAGAATTTTTTTCAGAATTAAAAATGTAATGGATTTGGAATTAACCCCGCTTCTCCTTGTCTCTGCACAGGACTTGCTGAGAGACAAGGGATGTTGGGCCTTCAGGCAGACAACCAGGCTGCTGACAAAGACGTGTCCAGAGGTTACACTACCAGAATAAGGTGTGGAAAACGACTGTCCATGACCTGAGAAAACTGTGGTGTGTTAAAGATAGTGGAGCGGAAAGCTGACAAAAGCTGCAAGTAGCACTGTCAGGATGTGACAGGCGGTTAAGGAGAAGGTATGTGAGAAGGAACATCACAGGTAACTGGAGTGGAACGTGGAGACCTTTTGGTGAGCAGAGTCTCACAATGTTCACCTTGTGAGACTACATAACTGTATCAGTGATACCATATACATTGGTAATAGCACCAGAAATAACAAATGTGGGTACAAGTGTACCCAAAATTAACTGGTGTCTTCAGGACACCTTTAACAAGAACAGCCACACTACAAAATCTGCTTGGGAAGCTTTTACACTTACCGCTTATTGGCAACAAATAAGACTTTCCCTGAGAGAGTTTCCCCCTCTTTAGCAAAGAGGGGTGTCTGAAGAAGGCAGCGTACTTGATACCAGTGAGTGAGAGGTTCTGTCGGTGCAGTGGACAACCAAACAGTTACCCTAAAACAAACGAGAAAAACTATCTAGACTTTCTCTCCTGTCTTCTCCTTTCGCAAACAATGTAAAGTTGTTAGACCTTTATGTACGTGAGGCCTCAACTGCTTATAATAAACTTTAAACTGTCTTCAAGTAAACTGGGAGAGTGATCTACCCTATGTTGGGAAATCAATACGTCATGCCTCATTTTCTTTCTTTATCTATACTGTGCCTGTCACCACCAGATCTTTATGACTAATCCGACTATGGGGATTGAAAAAACAGACTCTTTAGACCCCCGTTTTGTCTTCTTTTCACACTGCCAGGACAGAGAATACTAATTTCTCTCCTCTCTTACCACTCAGACAATTTCAATAAATTACAAGAAATGAAGGTTTGTCCCGAATGTGGCAATGCGATTCTTCACAATGGTACTTTTGTCTTTAAAAAACACTCCCCAAGAAGGTCCTGTACCTAATTTTCACTTGCAAGAGATATTTCAGTAATATATTGAAAGGGATTGTAGGTGCAAAGAAAGGGGTAGCACAGGTAATACCTCAAGCCCAATCCACTGAGATTTCAAGTGCTAAAACAAAGAACTTCCAGAGTTGTAGAAACATGAAAGAGCTGCCGACTGAGCAATTGCCTACTCCAAAATGGAGGCCCTCTCAGCGGAGGATTTCAGTCACTTCCTGGAAGTCTGCAATTTTCTGTACCGTTTTAACTGATGTGGAGTTTCTGATTCCTTTTTTTAAGATAAAAAGTTTTACTATCAGCTGTTAAAGTAAATACAAATGCACAAATGCCTATTTTCTTTTAATGGATATACTATTCTGCATTCTTAACAATCTTCACTTCAAAGGCTAATAAAAGGCATTTATCAACACAAATAAATAGAAGTGCACTTTACAATTTATTGAAAAAAATCACCTCATCTAAAACTAGATCAATTTAACTGGGAAATCAACAAACCTTATCTAAGACCTAAATACAGATAGCTGAAATCTATGTATTGATTATCTGAGCAAGTTTATTGAATTTTCACCTACCTACTATACCAGATTTTTTTGAAATAAATGCCTCGTGCTGCAGTGAAAAATTTCCCCAAGCCTGGTGAAATTTTCTCCATTTCCATTTTGTTAGCTGGAACTTGCAACCTGCTCTCCTTTTTTTGCCCACAAACAAGACGAGCCCAAATGAGAAAATCCAGCTTATGTTCAAATGCTGCTGCTTTACTTAAAATGTAAACCAGAAAGGTCTATAATATTACAAAGAATCAGTGTTGTGTGGAACAGTGCATTTTGACCCTCAACAATTACAAACTAGGTCAGCACCAAATAAAGGTCTAATTCTGGCACACTTTGTATGAAAGACGCAATTTTTACCCCTGTAGTTCGTATTCCATAGGAAGAAGGAAAAAGTACTTACAGTGATCCTACAAATGCCACATCAAACCAGAAGGCCAGGCCATGGATTAGTCCGGACTGCATCATTTGGAAAACAAAAGGGATTTCCACTCTGCAGGAGAAAAAACAATACACTGCCAAAGTAATTTCCAAAAAGTACTGGAAATTACATCAGAAATCTACCTTGTACTAATTTATGAATTTCCATTCTTATTCATAAGTTTATGTCACATTTTTCCATATATTTTATGGCACTGATCTAGGTGTTAAGGTTTTTGTGTGCCTTATTTGATAGAAGAATCAAATATGCCACTCCACACGTCTTACTGCATCATTTGTGATGTAACACTGAGACTGTTATAAATATAGGGGTTCGGTCTTTCCAGTGGAAAATTTCCCATTACCATTGAAGGACGTGGATTTCGTTTAAATACTATTTTGAACAGGAAAATGTTCCACTACAAATTTGAGAAACAGAACTACTGGAACCAGAAGGAAAAATTGACCTGCTTGGGCAAGAGCTGGAATATTTTCCCTTCCAAAATAACTATTACTGGGCTCTGTAGTTGAACCCAAATCTCACCCACTCTTGCAGAAACATATCATAGAACTAGGATTCAGGTAT
>VYZM01005672.1:99377-152055 GCA_013398915.1 Dromas ardeola | reverse complement strand
TTTGGGGTTGTTGTTTTTTTTTAAACTACACGCATTTTAATGTGCTCTTCTGCATTGCACAGTTGGGTAAGCTGAACTAAGACAGTATGGAAATACTTGAAAATTAAATTATGAAGTATAGGAAGTAAAATTACTTAATACAGATTGCTCTCTAGAAAAAAAGTTAGGAATAGTCAGTCAGCAAATGAAACCTTTTCCCTTCATTTTTCTTTTTCTAATCACAGGCACTAATCCTTATCTATCACTGCTCTCAATCTCTTTCAGAAGTAAAGCAAATTCTTAACATAAAGGCTTGCATCACATCGTCTCCAGTGAACCCATCTAAGACCTAAAACCTGTCTATAGAGTAAGGGTAAGCCAAGGAGATATGTGATTTTTAAAAAGAAATAAAATTTAATGAGGCTTTTATTGGGCAATGCATTTCTGGTCTTCAAGGGAGGAAGAATCTCAGCCGAGAAATCAAAACCAAACAGGTACATCAGACAGGATGCAAGTATGTACCAGTCCTACGAATTACTCCATTCTCTAACTGAAAGCCAAAGAGCCAGCACTGAGAATGACCATGCTATAGTCAAATATATGGATGAAATTTATGAGGACAAAAGAGAGTTCTCTCATATACACCTCAAGTACTAAAAGCAGTGGGGTACAGAAGGTCACAACAGTAATCTGATGGTCTTTCCAGACTTCTGGACAGGTTTTAGGGTCTCCATGTGACAGCAGCTACACTGCTATCACTACTTAAAGCAGTTCGCCTAAAGCTGACCAAGATTTGCTGCAGGCAAATTTCTGAGAGCAAACCTTTTCATTGCACCTACACTGAAGCATTATACTGGGGAAGGGGGTGGCGGGTGGGGATTGATTAGGTTCTTTCCCCAGAAAGGTGAGAAGGATTTCTCCCGCATTCTTTCCTACTAGGTACCACCAGGACTTTTACTAAAAAGAAAGGAGGAGAACGGCAGGTGCTAGATACAAGTTACCAATAAAATGAGGCTATTTACGTACTAAAAAAAAAAGGTTGTTTCATAATACAGAAACCTGTTTGCTTGGCTGCTTTCTCTTTTCCTTTAATTCGTAAACCAGAGATGGGAAGGGAAAAATCAAGGTCAAGTCCGTTTTTTAAGAGACTGGAAACACTGAGGGAAGCTAGTTGCATGTTAGGAAGACAGTTGGTCACATGGTGTGTCTTCCTAATGTGTGCATATCCCTAGACATCTGTTATTCATAGCAAAACGAGGAATATTACATGTAGTAGTAAACCTTTGACAGCAGCTCTGTTCACACTCGCAGAGTTATTTCCTGGCTCTCTACTCAACAGCCACAGAGCTCCGTTAAACAAGGAGGCTACTGTACCTCTAGGATGTTGTGGAGGGGACGAGATCGGGAGGGGGGAAACCACAAAAAATAACCCCCAGACATACAAACCTACCACAATAGGTTGTCGGAAATACTCATCCACAGCTGCACTGCGCAGACTGGACAGGTTGACCCCATAAAAGCATTCTTGGTACCTAGAAACAGTAACACATAAAATGTTTAGGGAAAAAATATTTTTTTCTGGGTTCCAACCAGACCCAGGCACAGTAACTGCAAATGGCAGGTGAAGTGTGGCTCCTCTTTCCCTTTCTCCCATCTGCCAAGAGACCAAATTGCAGCCCTCCTTAGCTAACTATACCTTTCCCACAGACATCCTATACAGCTCTGAGGTGACAAGATCCCCTCAAATCGACATACGGAGATGTTTCACACTATGCTTCTGAAAGAATTCACAGAGCAAGCAGAGAACAGGGAGAAGGGCTGAGGCACTCTTAAGCTATTTTGTAATCTTGAGCTATTCCAGAATTAGGGGTGGACCTTGTATGAGTCAAAATAGTGATGAGGTCTGTTCAGACTACAGGTCCATTCCTTGTTCTTGACATTAAAAAGGAAAATAAAGGTCATCCTGTACTGGGGGGAGGGGGAACCAGTATTTTTATCTTACGAATTTATGCAAATGTGCATTTAATGTATATTCAGACTAGTTCCAGCATGAAATTTGAAATTAAAATAGAAATCCTTGCAGTAATCTTCCTCCTGCTTATGACCCTCTTATCAAGTCATTGAAATGTTTAATAGGTATCTTTACTTCCAGATAATATAAACAAAAGGGGCTGGAAAGGGGAAACAGCAAGGAAGCTCAACTCCTTGTGATGAAAGTGTCATCTAGATACAAAACCTTGGTCAGGTCTTCAGAAGCACTTAAAAAGGGAAACTTTCAATGTTTTTCCTCATTGTTACAACATCATACAACTCCTAAACTATCATAACTTTTTTCAAAGTGGATGAGTTAGTCTAAACTAATCTGGCAAAATCCCTTTAATACTGATAAATTCTGCATTATGAGTTCTATGGTAACTGTATAAAGGGAAGATGCCCAGATGACTGTATCCCCTAAAGGTATCTAAGAAGATATCTTAAGGTACGAACTCAAATAAGCACAACAGAGGAAATCAGCTGACATGAGTAAGTGCAAGTGATCTTTTACCCTTTTCCATATGTTTGTTGTACTGTATAATTGAGGTGTTTATTTGTCACTGACGAGAAACACAGAAAAAATGCACACTATTTTTAACCACTTGCTGCATATTTATGCTTTGTATCTTTCTATCTTTGCAAGGTTTTCACCAACAAAGACAGCAGTCTGCTTTTCTATGGTAGACTGTACATTGGCACACTTTTAGGAATGATACTAGTAAATACAAATTAATATGCAACTCTGAAGCACAACAATAAGGCCTGAAGAGAAACAAAACATACTTACATACTCTCGTAATTATTATTACTGTACAGATCCAAGACAATAATTCCAAGCCATGAGAAACATGTAGCCTTTCCTTTGTAGAGTAAACAGGCTACGCTAACTGCTGCATCTAATGTTAGAACACACACAGCATGATTTTTGCATAGGATTTTGATGGGTTTTTAAAGTCCTGGTGCCTTTACCAGATGAAAGTTCTAATTGCAAATTTAAACATTGCTTTCAGTCTTTTGCTCAAGTACTATCATCCAACTGGATCCAAAACCATATTCAAACTCTAAGGCACAGGATATAGATTTAGCTAAATATGAAAGGATTTATTACACAAAAAACTTACCTTCTGTTCTGAGTAACAAAGCTGGACAATGAATGAAAGCTGTTTCTTGAGGCCTGGAATTTGAAGCTTATCAAATCACAGGCTGTTGCCAACTAGTTCCTGATGGTTTACTTCAAATGTCCAAGAAAGCCCTGAGAAAGTGCTTTGTCTGAAACAGGACTTTTATAGATCCGGACTTATCAGGATGCCCAGAATTTTAATAATAAGAACATGAATGTTCTAGAGTGGTGCAGAAACAGAACTACTGCACTCGCACTCAGGAAACTTTTATCCTACATTTGGCTGAAGACATTAGAAGCAATAATTTGTTGGTCTTTAGAGCACTCAGTAATCTCAAGAGTATTTAATCCTCTCGCTCAATCAATGTCCTGGGCATACATCCATACAAAACTACAGCTATGTGGACTGATAGGAGGACTGATACTACAGCCCACTGCTCAGGGGACATCTCAAGACAGCAATAAATTATATTGTAAGCACACAAACTGTTTGGCTAGGAATATATCAGACAGAACCTGATATACACTGAGTATCATCAAGGGAAATTGTGTGACATTTCTGTGGTTAGTTTGGTTGAAACATTCTCATAAAAAAATTAAAAGTAGGTAACAAAAAGATCTGTCAAAAATGGGAGACATCCTTTTGCAAAGATGGGTGGAGGAAAGACCGCAGTATGTTGTGACTTAGATATCAACTTGATCACTAACAGAATTACAAAGTATTACTACAGTCTGTGATAATAATGTCAATGACAAAAACACTCTTGGTGCAAAGAGAAATTGTTACCAAAGCAGACTTGAAACATCTGGTTTTCCCCTTTATGCAATTCTCTGAAAGCCTTGCAGTGGTTGACGGATAATTCAGCTTATTAAATGTATGCATGGAGAATAACTGGAATCAAATCATGCCTGGTAGATACAGATTAAGTTCTTGTCTCTCTTTTTTTTGTTTGGTGGTTTTTTGTTTTGTTTTGTTTTTTTTTTTAGAATGCATTTGTGGTAACAATCTATAAGAAACTAATCTAGCTGGACCATTCAGTCCCAACTGTATATTTCTTAAACAACAACAGGCAGCAGATTTTTTCCCGCCACCAATAACATCACCATATACATCAGTGTTCATGGGGGTACACACACATACACTGTATCTACCCCACAGGTATTCCACAGAGGTCTTACTTTATTACAAATGAAGATGAAACATCCCAAGCAGTCTGAAATTAAATGCTTTCATTGTGGCAGTAACATCCAGTCCTGTATAGACCTGGAAAAAAAAGCTCTATTTCTGCTTCAAACTACTAAGTATATATCTATTGTATTTATTAAGTGATGAAAAACCTGCAGTGTGGTACAACATTGTGCTTCAGTCTTGTAATTTATAGTCTAATATGTATCATTGACGTGTCATGTACATAAACAAAAATAACAGGATCTTTGGGAAGAGGGACCTGAATGACAGTTGAGATGCAAAAACTTATCAGAAGTTACTTCTACCTTCTTTTCTGTCTTTTAGCATAGAAAAATACTGTTGCAGTTTTTGTGATTGTAAATATACAAAGCAAACATTTCGTAACTGGCTCAACCTACACAGTGAGACAAAAGCGCACAAACTGGCTGTATAAAGTAACATTGCCAGGCAAAAGTTTCAGCATGTAAATCACTCAAATTTCTCTCACTCCTTTAATCACTATAGGAATAGGAAGATTTTGTCATAGCTCTGCTTCAGGGACAGCCAGAAGAAACCTTCTCGTATGAGCAGTTATACTGTAACCTGCGCATGGAAGAAAACATTGTCTTTAACCTATGAAATCAACCAATAGGTTTGATGAACACCACTTCACGTTCACATTCCACATTGCAAGCTTAAAGAACTGTTAAAAGGCTGCATTTATCATCTTCCAGAAGATTTCAAAATAGTTAACCCCAGAATTCCACAGTACCTTTTACTCAAAACCTTTAAATAATAATTTCTAAATGGCTAATTTCTAAATTAACAGATCTGTATCACATGAAGGACTGGAGATGTTTAAAAATAAACCTGCCCTTTGCTGAAATGGAATCATCTCTATTTCTCCTCATTAGAATATTGCTGTAAATGTTTCCTCTTATATCGAGCACAGCAACAGCTCAACAGTGGATAGTAGAGGTGGGACACTCCAAGGCAAAAGCAGTACAACTTCTACCTAAAGCTGCAATAAAAGTTTAGGTGGACAGCAAGTAACTACCAAATTGGAAATTGTTCAGGACGTGGGAATTAATACTTATTCTCTGTGAAGACTGCCAAGGAATCTTTCCTGTGCTCACACACCTGGGACTTCAGAAAATGCAGTGATCACCATCTGCAGCATACTACGCTTTGGTGTAGCAAAGGAAACACTAGCACCTGGTTCACAGTCAACTCTTCGTCTCACAATGGATGCTCCACAGAGTCAATTCCTCTTTCAAAATGAGATGCAGCCAACTCTAGCACTTCCTGAGAGATCCTTCGGACTTGCACAATAAACAGTAAGACTGCAGGCCAGGGCAGAAGTGAGTGTGGAGAATATAAAAGCATTCTCTTCCAATGTTGACAGACAGGCTATCCTGAATCAAAGGACTGATTTAATTTTTAACCCCTACTGAATCTTTGATAAAAATTAAATGACATAAATAACCATTACCAAAAATTGGCTCTGGAGTAGTGTTCCATGTAGAGCTGCTCATCAGAAAAAGGAGCCAAATGAATGTCACTGTATGTTGGGAACATCATTCCTAGTAAACAAAAGAGAATACAAAGTAGAAAGGCAAGTATTCAAGACGCATTTGGACAATACTCTTAAATACATGCTTTAATGTTAAGGTTGCCCCATGTGGAGTAAGGAGTTGGACTCGATGATCCTCATCAGTTCCTTCCAACTTAGGAAATTCTATGATTCTACTGTCCCACAGATGTCTCTACAGGAATGTCTTCACTAGCAAGAAACCACCAGTTCAGAAGCAGCAATCGCCATACACTTCAGATATCTTAACATTTAGTTTCATTACTACATGGGTTACTGAAATATGAATATGCTAAAGCAGTTAGTAAAAAACTCAACCCAGAACAACTTATGGGAACAGACCAGAATGCATCAAGTCCTAATAATTTTATGGTCCTATATCAAATATTTGAATTATTTAGCTTCCCTCAAACAAAGTGAAATGCTATCAATTATATAACTTCTCAACACTCTCCAGTGGAATTGTAGCACCTTCTTTGCTTATAGCTAACCTAATAAATATAACATCTGTGTGAACGATTTGCATTGAAGTTCAGACTTGATCTTGAATTAAACTGCTAGGTATGGTTCTGGTCAAATTTGGAAGAATAGCTATATGCACTTCACTCTTAAGAGTTTTATCCAGGAAACTCATAGCAAGTCAGAGTAAATACTGAAAATTTTACAAATACAAAAATTTGTACTACACCTTTTTTCTTCTTTTCTTTTTTTACAGATGTTGAAGTTGAGAAACAGAATTTTATTTGCATGAAGTGGCAAATCAGTGACAGAGCAGGGAATAAAATCCTGATCTACTAGTTTGCAAGAATGCATCTTCATTAGCATCTTGAACTCTAATGGCTCAGGAAATCAGAGGAATTACCTTCCATTATTTTCTATGGACGGTGCATCAGACTGCCTAGCAGCTTAAATGAAAGCCCTTGTACTCCACTGTACATGTGTCAATGGAAACAAAGCCTGGTAATTTTGAACTACACTTGAGCATACTTCTTCACCCTTTTTTAATCTGGTATAAAACACAGTGCAAAGTTGAAGGGGAGGACAGGTAAAGGAGGGGAAGGAAAAGGAAACAGCTTTCCTTTTGTAAGCACGTCATGTAGGCAGAGTCCACAGGAATTTAAATAAAGAACAACACCCACTCACAGAATAGGCATGCTTTTTAAAACTGGCTACGGGAAGAATATTAACAAGTTTGCAGAGAATTTCGGACAGAAAGTTTCCAAACCTAACTGCTACTAAACATTAGCAACTTACTCAAAATGTCACAATTTCAGCTTACTTCTCAGACAATCATTAAGTTTAATAATGACCACAGAAAGTGATTCATTCCCACTGTAAAAGTGAGCAATCAGAAAGTTAGGCACGTATCTTTAAAAGTACTCACTCATTTAAAACTGAAAATGAGCTGCCTACTGATCAGTTTTCAGAAGCCCTCCTCTGAAATTGGGCCCTAACAATCTAAATGGGAAACTTAAGATCAGTGGCTGAGTTGGAAAATAGTACCCAAATGGGCTTTGCAAGTTTGAAACAACTCAACAGCAAAGTCATTAGCTCTCTGCATTGAGACACAGATCCAGCCCATGCTTCAAAAATTTCCATGCTGCAGAAATTTTACCGGAAAAACGTCTCTTTTAAAGGAGTCTTTTAAAGAGAGACTTCATAGTTCATTTTCAGCAGTTCACATAGAAAGATTTGTCATTCAGCAACTGGATGCCCAGATTTGGCTCTCAAAGATTTCCATACGGCCATGGAACTTACAGATTCCCTTCAAAACTCCTCCGAACACAGGAGGGATGAAAGGCAGAGCACCGAATGCTGTGGATCTCCCACATGTCACTCAAAAGGTAACATCCAAGCATTAGAATAAGGTATTTGGGAGAAGTCCAATGAAAGGATATCAAAACAATTTGAACTTCACGGTTTTCACAAACACCATACGTTAAGAGTTTTGCCACACACACAAAAAAAAAAAAAAAAAAGGAAAAGCTCATCCTATTTGACCATTCTGCACTCATCTACGTTCCAGTGTCTGGCAGTTGAGGCTAGCGTGCCATCATCTATTGCAATATGTTGCAACAGAGATGCAATCATATTGTATACAGCAGCAGGTTGAGATTAAAACACAAGCAGAACTCATCAGTGCAACGGCAGCACACTCAAAAGCTATTTCCACTGTGAAACTGCAACAAGTCAGATCACAGTACAATAGCAATGGCGGCTGCCTCATTATATTAATTCCCTTGGGCCCCTAGATGTTGGTGGATATCTACCCTAGGCAGGGTGAGGGTATAAAATCAGACAATCCTGGACTACCAATTCAAGATTTCCTTTTTTTTCTTCTTTCAGAAGCTTTTTATCTTCCTTTCTCTATGCAAGGGGGGTAACTGTGGTGACACACTCACCATTTGACTTCAACCATTTTTTGGAATGGAGGTAACTTTCCAACATCCTTTCATTGAACAGCATATAACCCATCGGTTCAGAAATTACCACATCAACACTCTCAGGCAGGGAGATCTCCTCAATTTTTCCAGACAGAACTGTGATCTTGTCAGAAAGGTCGTTGCTTCTCACCAACAGCTGGAGGAAAAACAAAAGCACACAGAAAGTGTTGACTCCTTTGATTAGCAGAATTTATAACAGATATCTTTAATTAGCATTAAACCCCCCATAATGTAAACCAACTACCTCAGTCTATTAATCAGAATAAAATAGAAAGGTAACATATTTTTCCTTGCTAATCAGAATTTCTGAAGACTGGGGCTCACTGGAGCAAACTCAAGGAAATGCACTGTGTGGAATCAGCAGGTGACAGTACCAGTACAAGTTGCCCTGTAAGAGATAACTGTAATCAATATCTACAAGAAAAAATATCTACCAGGGAAAGATGGCTATTTTAATTCAATACAGAAGGTTACAAAGAAAGGGTCTTCATAATTCTCCAATTTTTTAAAAATACTGTTCTCGAGGGAGTTACATAGTCATGAAAGGATGAAGAAACTCAAGAGCTAAAAAGTTGGCGGTGAGTAATTTCTAAGCGTAAATGGACCATAGAACTATATGTATGCAAACACATTTAAATGGGCCAGTTCTTAGAGCCATGATACTGGAGATTTATCCAATTCTATGTGCATAGCGAACCTCGGAGCAGAATGTTTAATGAACAGAAGAAATGGACCTAAAATTTTACATTCAACCCAGCAAGTTATTATGGAAAAGAACAACGTTTTCAAAGCCTCTGTATATCTAGACATACATTTATGCATATCCTACTTGGCTGTACTGTACTCAGTCATACAGGGAAATATCTAAACCTCTTATGTTTAAATAATGAGTAGAATCTGGGTTCTTCTGGCACAAACTTATAAAGAAGCAATTATTTCACACTAATTTCAGGTGTCTGCTGGAAGGTTCTGTAAAATGAAGCACCCTTTGCAACAGCACAGTAGGAGATTTGTACTGATGTCCAGAGATACCGGGAAAAACAAGTATACACAATCCAGTAAGTAAGAGAAAACACTCCCTCACAGATGTACTTGCGCTGGGATAATTGTAACATCAATAGAAGTGCATATTTACTTCAGCAAACCTTTTCCAAAACAGAATGGGCCTTAGGTAACAGCGATGAAACTTACGACTCATTCTAACTAGAGAAAGACACACTAATGTTGTTATTAGCTAGTTCACTGAAATGTGAATATGCTAAAGCTGTCAGTAAAAAAATTCAACCCAGAACAACAACAGACCAGAATACTTCATAAAGTCCTAATAATCTTATGGTCCTATATCAAATATTTGAATTTTTTAGCTTCCTTCAAATGAAGTGAAATGCTATCTATTAAATACCTTCTCAACATTAAATACCTTCTCAACACTCTCCAGTGGAATTGTAGCACCTTCTTTGCTTATAGCTAACCTAATAAATATAACATCTGTATGAAGGATTTGCATTAAAGCTTGAATGAGTGATACAATTAATGATTTTCAGCCATAACCTGCCAATATAAAGGACATGCTAATATGATAAATAAAACTACTAAACAAAACAAAAATAATTGTACGCTAACATGCTATCAATTAGGTAAATAACATTTGTGCTTCTTTTACTGACAAGTGTTTGTATCAATTTCTAAGAACAGGTTGACAGATTTTGGTTTAAAAGTTCTTTATAACACAGACTATGTGAGCAGACACATGATGTGACCATTTTGCTCACAGGAGAATTCTGAATCTAAAAATAGCTGTCAAATAACAGCTCAGCAGCAGCATGGATGTACAAGGGCAAGAATCCTAAATCATTTCAGGCCCCCACGTACTGTGACAGATAATTCACAAACGTCGCTAGAGGGCAGCAGAATACTACAATACCTCTACCATACGCAGTGGAGATGCTTGTATTATCAAAAATTTTACTTTTACTGGAAATAGTAGCATGGAGACAAATAGAAAAGTTTCTTCGTTGCTATTTTGTATTATTGTTATTACACAAATTAAAAAAAAAATCAATGTTTATTTGCTTTCCTGCCCTTAGATACAACAAAACCAGAGAAAATTCTAAGAAACACTGTCAGTACTAATCCTCTACTTTAGAGTGTAGCTATGACTTGGGAAAGCTAAACTTCCCTGTGCTTTTAGCCTTCTGAATCTTAACACAGCTAGAAACTGCATTTTAAAAAGGAATTTAGCTTAGGTTTTGGCTACAGAGTCTCAGGGAACAGAAACTTCTACTCACGCACACAAAGTTCTTCTCAGTGTCCCACCCCATACACTCTGACAGTGGTCTGAAGAATCAAGGCAATTCTGCATCTGCCAAAAATCTCAGTCTGTACACTGACACTGTCAGGAAGCCAATGAATGCCAGTTTAAGCAAGTATTTTTACACGTATATCTGAGACAGACTAGATTAAGACATTGATTTATTTCAGGGAGAAGATAACTCATCTCACGGCAGCTATTTTTTTGTTATATTTACACCTGTTTAATTAGAGTTAATTAATACTTCGTGTCTAGCTGGATTGGTGGCAATGAAAAGCAAGTTTTGAAAGTTTTAAACATCCAACTTTTTAAAAATTATTTTTTAAACACAAACATGATTTTTCTGAAACTGAAATTTCCCATGCATTGATGAACTCTGGTTGTTGGCTCATTATCACATGAACAGAAGCAAAAATCAATTAATTGACAATAAATATTGCAGAGCTACAGTCTCCCACAAATTCTATCCATCTCTTTTGTACAAGAGTAACATTCTACATAAGTAACAGAAATCATGGAATCATAGAGTCACAGGGTTGGAAGGGACCTCTGGAGATCATCTAGTCCAACCCCCCTGCCAGAGCAGGGTCACCTTAGAGCAGGTTGCACAGGAACGCGTCCAGGCGGGTTTGGAATGTCTCCAGAGATGGAGACTCCACCACCTCTCTGGGCCGCCTGTTCCAGTGCTCTGCCACCCTCAAAGTAAAGAAGTTCCTCCGCATGTTTAGGTGGAACTTCCTATCCTCAAGTTTGTGCCCGTTACCTCTTGCCCTGTCACTGGTCACCACTGAAAAGAGCCTGGCCCCATCCTCCTGACACCCCCCCTTTAAGTATTTGTAAGCATTAATAAGGTCACCCCTCAGCCGTCTCTTTTCCAGACTAAACAGACCCAGTTCCCTCAGTCTTTCCTCATAAGAGAGGAAATCATAATCATTGACAACAGATACAGAACACAAGCATATTCTATGAAATGCACATAAAACACTGTTATCTTCTATTCCCAGGCAATATTAGTCCAAAACTGAGATTTAAAAATAGATAAATAAATAAATCACTTTGAGGAGGCTATAAGCTAACAGCTATAAACTAAGTCTTTGTCCCATATACTTCCATCTTGTTTGAACTGAATTTATTTCTGACAGGATTATTATGTTAATTCATCCTCTGCAGCACCTTCATGACTTGAGGGTTTTAAACATAGAAAGTTATTTCTGCCATCACCAATATGACTTTGCTGCTCAGGCAGGAATATTGGCCACGCCATTTAAAAAATATGCCTTAAGCAAACTATTTCTTCATCTCTTATACTGATAACCCCAACCCATACCTTCATCTTGACAGCTTGCTAGTTTTACTAATCTAATTGGAAGCTTCTTTTCTAAATATTAGCAAATTTTGTGTCTTTAAAAAAAAAATCTTATTGGCAACTGACGAACAAGCAGCTAAGGGTGATGGCAGTAGAGCTTTTTAATTCAGTGCCTCTGGGAATCAACAGCAAATCTGTGGCAAAAGGAGAGGAGGTATATCTGAGGGGGGGTGCTGACAATGTTTTCACCTCCCACACAGTTTGTCATAAAATTCTGCAATCACCAAGTTATGGTCAGCAAAATGTGTATGAACAAAAGGAGCAAAATAGTTTCAATATTTCATGGCTTTAGTGAAGGAAAAAAAATAAATCTGGGGCGGAGGGGGAAATTCCACCCAGTATCTTATAATTTTGTCAGTGACTGAATGTGTTATTTTAAACAGCTGCACTCTCTTGTGATTCTCTGGGATTTCAGAAGACTTTGAAAGCAGGGCAAGATTACCGTGATGGATGATAAAAATGATACCTTAAAACAACACACAAACAGTTAAATTTGTACCTGGTATATGCATTCACTTCAAATGAGTTGCACCAGTCTGCCACCAAATGTGCCCATGTTGATGTTCTGGCTATTTTTACCTTTACCTTTCTTCATGCAGCATTCATGAAAATCCAATGCTCTGAAGTCTTTTGTAAAATAGTAAGGGTTTGTTTGACAAAAAACAGATCAAAACTGATATCTGTAATACATACAGGTAAGCAGAAACTTCTCACATACATCTCTTCTCATGAAAGGTCCAGTTTTATATCCAGACACAGCAGATCTCTCACCCAATGAAACAGAGACACAAGAAGAGTCACAAAACTGTTCTGTAAGCCTGATAATCGATGTCATGGGTCATACAAAGCTACGAAGCCCTCTTACTGCAGCTAAAGGAGGCATCACGCTTGCAGGCTCTCCTCCTGCCAGGGACTTCAAACACCCTGACATCTGCTAGAAAAGTAGCACGGTAAGCTGTAGGCAGCCCAGGAGACTCCTGGAATGCATCGAGGATAACTTCTTAAGCCAGGTAATAGACAGCCCAACCAGAGGAGGTGTGATACTGGACCTGATGGCCACCAACGCAAGTGAGCTAATCAGTGATGTCAAAATTGGAGACAGCCTGGGCGGCAGTGATCATGCACTGGTGGAGTTTGCAGTCCTACGGGATACGGGTCAGGAGAAGAGTAAAGTCAGGACCCTGAATTTTAGGAAAGCAAACTTCCAGCTCTTCACAGAGTACTCAATAGGACCCCCCAGGAAACTGCCCTCAGGGAGAAGGGAGCAGAACAGAGCTGGCAGATCACTAAGGGCACTTTCCGTCAAGTGCAAGAGCTCTCGATCCCCAGGTGTAAGAAATCAGGAGAGGATGGCAAGAGACCGGCATGGATGAGTCGAGACCTGCTGGTCAAACTAAAGGGCAAGAAGGAAATGCACAGGCAGTGGAAGCAGGGACAGGTATCCTGGGAAGAGTACAGGGAAGCTGCCTGGTTGTGTAGGGATGGGGTCAGGAAGGCCAAGGTGCAGCTGGAGCTGACCTTGGCAAGGGACACAAGGAATACCAAGAAGGGCTTCTACAGGTGTGTCAGCCAGAAAAGGAAGGTCAAAGAACGTGTACTCCCCTGATGAACACAACTGGCAAGCTGGCAACAAAGGACGAGGAGAAGGTGGAGGTACTCAACAACCTTTTTGCTTCAGTCTTCACTGGCAGTATCTCTTCCCACACCTCTCGAGTGGGTGGACCGCAAGGCAGGGACTCGGGGAGCAAAGTCCCTCCTGCTGTAAGAGAAGATCAGGTTTGAGACCACCTGAGGAAAAATGGACATACATAGGTCTATGGGACCTGATGAGATGCATCCCGGAGTCCTGAGGGAATTGGCTGATGTAGTTGCCAAGCCACTCTCCATGATATTTGAAAAGTCATGGCAGTCAGGTGAAGTCCACGGTGACTAGAGAAAGGGAAACATTGCACCCATTTTTAAAAAGGGTAGAAAGGAGGACCCTGGGAACTACCGCCCTGTCAGCCTCACCTCTCTGCCGGGGAAGGTCACAGAACAGATCCTCCTAGAAGCCATGCTAAGCTACAGGGAGGACAGGGAGGCGATTTGAGACAGCCAGCACGGCTTCACCAAGGGCAATTCCTGCCTGACCAACCTAGCGGCCTTCTATGATGGAGCGACTCCCTGAGTGGACAAGGGAAGAGCTACAGGTATCGTTTATCTGGACTTCTGAAAGGCCTGTGACACAGTCCCCCACAACATCCTTCTCTCTAAACTGTAGAGATATGGATTTGATGAGTGGACTGTTTGGCGGATGAGGAATTGTCTGGACGGTCACGTCCAGAGGGTAGTGGTCAATGGCTCAATGTCTGGATGGAGACCAGTAATGAGTGGTGTCCCTCAGGGAACTGGTGCTGTTTAATATCATCATCAATGACAGAGACAGTGGGATTGAGTGCACCCTCAGCAAGTTTGCAGACAACACCAAGGTGCGTGGTGTAGCTGACACACCTTGGGGACAGGATGCCATTCAGAAACTCTTGTCTGTGTTAGTAAAAAACCAATATCCAATAGGTAGACCAGACTGACATGAAATTAAACA
Organism: Dromas ardeola; assembly: GCA_013398915.1. Taxonomy (NCBI): domain Eukaryota; kingdom Metazoa; phylum Chordata; class Aves; order Charadriiformes; family Dromadidae; genus Dromas; species Dromas ardeola. Next base: position 137,461 of record VYZM01005672.1, on the reverse strand, counting down.
AAAGGTGACACTAATATTAATTCATAATTCCTTTGAATGCTATTCTTTTCAGTGTAGGGAAACAGCAAAATAGTGGAGGGTGGAATAAATATTACATTCCTTGGACTGTAATAATGAGTTGCATTTTAAAATTATATATATTCGGAATTAATATCCTGTTGTCATTTTCAGCTTAAATGCAAATCAGACTTGTCTAATGTAAACCTGTATGAGTTTCCCTGGAATTATGTCAAATATATAGCAACCATAAGAAAGAGGCTCACGTCTGTCTGGCTTTTCTGAACAGCTTAATGAGGCCATGGAAAAAAACAGAGATGCAAGTATATTGCAAGCCAATCAAAAAGCCACCCAACTACTACACATAACACAGTGACACAGACATGAGATACTCTCCAGCGAATACCTAAAATAAATGAGTGACCAAGCAACAACCTGTATGTTTCCTCATACAGCAGCTTCTGTGAATTTTCCCTCCAACACAATTTTCAAATATTATACTACTGCACATCTTTACACAGTACAGTTTTCAACACTGTCAAATAGACATCTGACTTCTGGTAACTGAATTGTAGTGCTAAATTTTTAATATCATTCTTTCAAAATAAACCTCCAACCATGAAGAGGAATTTACTGTAAACCCAACAAATCTCTCAGTAAAAATTATTACAGCATTAATTTGCATTGTTCAAATATAATTTCCCTTCAGTCAGCAGTTCATTGTATTCAAGTGTTCTGTATTAAAATAGAAAAAATAAAAAGAAAAGGAACAAGACCCATTAATCTCACATTCAATATTATTATACAGACCTCAAACAGATGAAAAATACAATAAATCCATATAGAAATGAGAGAAGAAATGGATGGAAAGTAATGCTCTTCTCTTAATCCAGATACTTGATAAACCACACTAATGTAATCCCCCTGTGGGATATTGAGAGGTGATAAATAGAGTACCTAAGGCTAAGCATCTTTATACTCAATAAACTTAAATTCTTAAAACATATTATGTGTTAATAGATTAGATGATCTGCAATACAGTTCATGAGTAATTTCACAAGAATTTATGACTACAGAAGTCAATTACATTTCTTATGAATACTGACCACCATTTGGGAAGTACAAGGAGAAGAAAGTGACCAAAAATCTATGAATTATCAAACTAAGACTCTGACCTTTTAGCCAGTATTCCCCAGTATCTACAGCTGCTTAAGGTTCTTTACTTCTCTTTATCAATGAGAGGTTCTTTACTTATTCTTTATCAATCATAGTTTTAAGCAGTTTAGCATTTCATCCACCCCAAGAGAAAAGCAATTCAATTTCTAAAACCAATGGATTGATGCTATTTCTCTACCAATAAGTTGCCAGATATATCACATTGCATCAAAAAACGCACAGTATTTGATACGCTACAGATGCAGCATCACAGTTAGTGATTTTGCTTACTTCTGACTGGAGTCAAGTTTAAACCTGTGACCGAAAACTTAAAAAAACCAAACCACATTATACTCACTACTACACAGTACACTACTACTAGGAAAAGCAAGTTCTCTTTTGCTCTTTTTGTTATGCTTTCATAAATAAAACTTCTGTCTATCATGCAACAAAGATACTGTACAAATTCTTATCTGTTTAAAAAATCCTGTGTGAAATAAGAACCACCCTCCACCCTTCCTGCTGAGAGATACCTTCTATATATTAACATTTTTAATACTTTTGATAGCTCTGACAAAATGACAGACATCAGAAAAAAATCCCTTTAATTACGAAGAATCTTTCTAATTATTCAAATGATAATAAGAAAATAGAAATGTTCTTTCAGTACATATATGCCATGTTAGGCTAATACATCCTCACCAATTCCAAACTTAACACAGACATAAGAAGAAAACATTTGTCAATAGCAACACAAATGACGCAGAAGTAGAAAATGTTTGTACGAGACAACACTTTTCCTAAATACGTAAGTTAATGCAAAATGTGTATGGGGAGATTATTGAATCCTATATTTAAGCTGGAATAAAAAATACAAATAATTTATACATTAATAACTTCTTTAAAATGTTACAGTTGACAATTGGTGTTTGCCAGCCTTCACCAAGAGCAAGGCTGGATTGCTGGATCAGGACACGAAGGAAGAGCCACTGAACTGCTGAATGCTCACTGTGCGGACTTAGAGGAACTACGGACTCCTTGCTGCGCATGGACATTTATATTCTAGATATTCTAGATCAGTAAAGCAAAAAGAAAAATTAACACCTTTTTTCTAGGTATGGGATGAAAAATCCTCCACTTCACCACTTTTCACCCTCTTCCACATAAAACTATTTATAAAATTCAGCTAGAGGTGATCAATGGTGGCAGAATTTATAATGATAATGCTCACGCTTCTCCTCACACATTCTGATGTTCAGCTAAATCATCTGTGGAGGTATTTAAAAGACAGGTATAGGTAGTGCTTAGCAACATGGTTTAGTGATGTTTTTTGTCATTGTTAGGTCAATGGTTGGACTCGATGATCTTAAAGGTCCCTTCTAATCTCGACAATTCTATGAATCCATGATTCTAAATAAGCAGAGACTGTGAGAGAAAAACACGGAGACTTTTGCTGTTGCTGCTGTTTAGGATTAGCACTTTTAAGGACATGAACTTCTCCTAAGGCATGCTTAACTTTGAATGCTTAATTATTATTATTTTTTTAAATCATGCTTAGTAAAAACAATGCCTGAAAAATATCTTCTAAAAGTAAGTGCATTCTTTGGACATGTGCTTTTTAAACCCTAAGAAAACAGTTTTGTAAGAAAGACCTAACTGATCACACTTAGCAGGAAATTAACTCAACTGCCTGATAACACAGATGTTCAAGAGTCTTAGGAAAAAAACACCTAAATGTTTTTGCACAGAACCCATGAAAACAACATCTAGTTTATTTTTTTTTCCTTCTCAAAGTAAAAAAGTTTTATTACAGTTATGACTGTTCACCATTTTTCACAGAAACAACAATCATATGATTTATTTATTACATTACATTACATTAGAGCATTTAGAACACCTTCAAAAATTACCTTCCAAAAATCGTTGCCCATTAGAGATCTGGCTTCTTAAAAAAATCACACTGAAGCCTTCAGCCTCTTTGAGGTGCAGTTCTAGACCTCTTAACATTTTCAGTCTACACCATTCTAATACTTGGCTCAGGTGAAAAACACTTACCTCTGCATATTTTGCCACTGAACTGGCTTCAACGGCATAGACTTTTCTAGCTCCAGCCTGCACTGCAAAAAATGAAAGGATTCCTGATCCGCAGCCAACATCTAGGACCACCTTGAAAACAAAAGCCAGACCAAAAGAAACAAAAAGTCACTTCCTGACACCTAAGTATCTAACTGTTCATACCATTTAGTAAGCCTGGCATTATGCAAAAATATTATTAATTTCACTTGAAAAAGTGAAAAGGCTTGTTAATGAGAAATTTTCATGCCCTTAATCTTTATTTTAGCAGCAATAGCTTATTTTTAAAAGACTGTGGACTATCATCATGTGTAAATACATGGTTATGGTTTGGAGGTTAATAGAATTTTTTTAACAAAGTTTCTTTAGGAGAAAAATTTGAAAAAACAAGTGTAGTCTGAATACTCTGGGGTGGGGGGGAAGGCATGTCAGTAATAGTCCTTTGAAGGGCTATAGAATCATGTCTTCTGGATGAAAAATCACTCTGTGGTGTGGAAGTATCTTGGATAAAACCAAACTATACACCTTTGTTCCAATATTAGTTCTGCTTTCTGACGTTAGTATTAGACCTTTAATTGCACTGCTTGATGTTGTCTCTCAAAGGCCCTCAGTTAAACATGAACCCCAAAGCCTCATTTTCTCCATCGGTCAGGTGTTGCAAGCCAAAATGTTGACTGTAATGTTTCAAAGGGTCAAAATTTTTGTTTCAGGGTATAGTGTAATGCAAAGCCAGCGACTGCTGTAACAGTCCAGACAAGCCTGTAGTTCCCAGCTTGGTTCTGTTGTACAGGCCACTCAATGCTGCTGCAGAGGCATCAATACACAGAACAGGACATGGAGTACAGGCACAGATGCGCAGCTTTCATCTCCTAAGCATTACAAAGATATGGTGGGATAACTTGCACAACTTATTCTGTGATGGATGGCCATGGTCTGTCAGCAAGGATAGGGTGGGAAGGTCAGAAGGAGGGGTTGTACTCTGTGCAAAGAATGACTTACCTGCACGGAGCCTTGGAGATAGGCTTCTGGCTGAGAGCTTATGGGTAAGGATGAGAAGACACGGGGTATGGATACAGATATTACGGAGGCAGGCATCTGTTACAGACCACTTGATCAAGAAGAGGAGGGAAACGATGCCTTCTGGAGGAAGGCCTCATGATCTTAGGCCCTGTTACTTATCAGGAAATTCAACCACCCCAATTCCTACTGGAAGGGTGGTATGGTGGGGCACAAGCAATCCAGGGGATTTCTGGGGTGTCTGGATAATTTCCTCATAGCAGTGATCTGAGCAGGGGAGCTGTTCTACTGAATCTGCTGCTAACAAACATTCCCAGCCTCTCCTGAGGGCATGACTGCTAGAAAGCATCTTTGTAGAAAAAAAAGACCCAAGGGTCCTCCTGCTGGACAACAAGGCCTTGCAGCCAAGAAGGACAACTTGCATACCGGGCTATATTAGCAAAAGTGCAACCAGCAGAGGTCAGGGAAAGGCCATTTTTAAGATGACATTTGGAGGACTCTGTCCAGCTTTGATTTCCCCAGCACAAGACAGACACTGACACGTTGCAGCAAGTCCCAAGGAGGTCCACCAAGATAATTAGAGGGCTGGAGGACATGACATATGAAGACAGGCTTGAGAGAAATCTGTTTGTCTAGTCTTAACAAGAGGAGGCAGGATAATGGGAGAGCTTACTGCTGTCTTCATCTGGCTAATGGGAGTTCAGAGAAAACTAAGACAGACGCGTCTTGAAGGAGACACACACTGATAGGACAAGAGGCAATGGACCCAAATCATTACACGAGAAATTCCAACAGATATAGTAAAACTTTTTCACCATGAGCACTGTCAGACACTGGAACAGGTTGCCTGCAGAGTCTGTTGCATCTCTCTCCTTGGATCCATTCAAAATCTAACTGGACAGACCTTAAGCAATCTGGTCTAGTTATCCCAGCTTTCAGTAGAGGTTTGGACTAGAGATGTTCAGAGGTTCTTTCTGACCTAAATTTCTTTAATCCAATGAACTTGCAATACCACAGCTTGCTCCCCAAGTGGCATTGCTGTTATCACTGGCATCTCCCACAGAAAGCTTTGCTCCCTCTAGATAGGAAGAACATCCTAACAGAGCTGGAAGACAATAAGACAAAGTGCTGTGAAATAACAATACATGGTACTAGTACGCTTCTTTCTGAAAAGTAGAATTTTAAAATAAATAACAGACAGATAGTTGGGCGCTGATGACGTCATGCATACTGAGAGGAAAGGTGGCAGGCTGTATGTGCTTCAGTATTTATTTTGAAATGTGAATGCAGCTGCTTCAGCAGTTATCAGAATTCAGAGTCAGGAACAACCTGTACCCTACCCTCCTGACCACAGTTCAGTACTGCTCCTCCTTTCACCTACACAGATGAATAGCTTTCCTAATGTGAATTTAATGGGAATTACTCGCATGTGCAAATAAGCTTGTATGCTTCAGCACTTGCACATTAGAGTCCTGAAAAGCACTTTTGAATAAAAGGGGTGGGGGGTAGAGGTCAAACAAGGAAAAGCAACAACAGAGCGAACACATAAAACTAAAAGCACAGATGTCATATATCTACAATGACATTTATAATTCAAAATTACTATATATCATCATGATTATGTACCAAAAAAAATCTTTTTTTTTTTTTTTAAGCATGTGTTTTTTACTGCACAACGTGAACAGTTAATTTGTTTGATCCTTCATCCAGGATCATTGGAAATAGTTTAATCCTAGTTGTTTTGCTTTTAAGTAAAATATTCATAAATAGATTAAAAATGAAAAAATTCAAAAGGTTCAGAACCTAAGACTTATTTTCAAAAGAAGGAGAAATGTGTTAGCCTTTACTCAGTTTGAAACAGCATTATACACTGCTACTGTAAAATTTAGTTATGAGCCTTTTTTTCATATAACCAACTAAAACACTTAGAACTCCCCCTTTTGGTTCCATAACAATTCAAAATCTAAGACAAAGTTTTACTAAAAAAATTAGTGAAAGCTTTAAGGCGACTCCTTCTAAAAGTAAATATAAAGAAGTATATGCAGGTAAGAACTAACTTACTAATGTGAAGAATCCAGCCTCAGATTCATTAGGTTCTGAATGAGTTCTCCTTATTCTTTTAAGCTTCAGTAGACATAAATGGTCAATCCAAGCACTACTCCCAGCTTGTTCTAAAGTAGCTTACCTCTGACAGACAGTATTTGAATTTATTACCAAGAACCCTCTCAAAGGGTTCAGAATTAATTTTGTCCAGCACAACTCAGATAACCAGTTGCACTTTCTCATACAGCTATTTTATCAAAAACAAACAAGGCTTAGAATAAAAAAAATAAATACACTTTATCACCAGATACCCCTTCACTATAGGCAAAAGTGTTTGTATCATAAATCACTACAGAATTTAGGGAAGGAAGCAGCAAAGGTAAAGAAATATTTTGGGGGGATGTAGAGTAGGTGGGAAAAAATAAGACAAATAGCAATTTAATAAAAAAATTTCTAATAATAGAGGTATTAAAATAATTATGTCCTTTTTGCCTTTTTTATCTCTTTATTGCCATCATTAAATGTTTCTGCCTGCCTTAGAGTTTCAGGATGTAGGATAAATATAGTTGCCATATTTCCAACAGATCAAGTCTCAGCACAATGGGGTTCTCAGGTTCTCATGGGAAAGCATTTTACTGCAATGTAGGTCGTTCAATTTTTTCAGCTACATTTATTCTGAAAATTGCCATTTCTCAACAGAATCAGGAAAAAGAGAGATAATTTTCTAGGTGGGTGGCCACCAACACCCAGCCTGTAATAGTCTTACTACTAGGTGCGCTGAAGAGAAGCCAAGGTACCTCCAACCATTGGAAAAATAAATAAACCAAGAGCAAAAGCAAGCAAGCTGTATGACTGCACAGCAGCAAGATTTCCTACAGAGGCAAGGAGTATGCAAAACCTGAATTCCTTACTGCATGCCCAAAAATGGAATGGATATGTTACCTACAGAGATAAATCTGCCTTTTGCATTATAACATGGGAGCATCCTATTTGGCAAGAAGCCAATGGCAAATAAAATCCTCTTGCTGCTGTTGAATAAAATAGAGAGAAGGACTGTCTCAGGCCTGAAAGAAATTACAGCGACTGGAACCTATTTGCTTCTTTTCTATGAAAGTAAATAGTTAAGTGTAGTTTTTAAAGAAGCACAGTTTACAGCAAAGAAAAATTTGTCAGCTGTACTTGAATTTATTACTAAACTGAATGAATAGTTAAAACATAACCATCTTAAAACAATTCTGATAAATTTCACACTTACAACTCTCCTCATTTTGGCCATAAATATGCTACACGTTTAAAGGGAAATGTTTTGTTGAGTATTTGCTTATATATTATTAAAGACTCTACTTTTTTCTGTGATGTAGTAACGCCATTTGTGTTGGTGTGAGCTGAAGTCAGAGGCTCCTTTTAAAAGAAAGTGCACACAGAAAGATGAAAGAAAGGAGAGAAGACAAAAAAATTACAACAAGGTAAAAAAATATAATAACTGCAGCTTCATTTTCTCCATCATTTTTTTTTTTGTAGTCTGCTGTCCAAACATCATAAATGGAGCTTACACAGTCTCAGCTGACATTTTGAGACCTAGAAAACATTCCTGTTAGGCTGTTGCTTACAAACTGCCTATTTGCTTACAGAAGGTCACATACAGTCTAATATATTTTTTGCTGTTTTTTATTATTTTATTAAGAGAAGTAAGCAGTGTCATAGCAACATGACACAATGTCCAGTGATTAAAGAGCAGAGAGAGATAAGGAAGGTAGACCTGGACAATGCACAGATAAATTAAACTCAGTGCTGACTAATATAACTTTGTGGAAAATACTAGCTGTACATGTACCATCCAAGTTCTAAATGAATCATCATCAACAGCAACAAAAACAAAGAGCCTAAGCACCATTATGAATTGTTTGGTGAAGATCAATACTTAATGGACAGATGCAATCCCAGGAAAAAAAAGTGAAGATTTATGAGAGGTAGAGTAAAGAATAACTAGGAAGTTAGAATTCTGCAATATAAATAAATTGTATGGCATTGTCTACATTACCATGCATAACTCCTGCCAATCCTTCTCAAAACTGGTGCTGCAGAATTACTGGTGACACTGAGAAAGAGGGCAAGAACGATAACAGGGCAAGCACAATTTCTTCATACAGAAAAAGACAGAGAGGTCTGAGAACACTGACCTCAGAAGCAAGACTACATATGAAGAGACAACAAAAATTGACACAATGGAGGAATGATATGAAGAAAATTAGAACTTCAATCCTCCTTTGCCTCACAACGTAAGAGCAAAATGACAGAATTAGAAAGCTGATAAATTAAAAATCTCACCAAAGGAGATACTGTTCCGCATAACGTGATTATATTATGGAATGAAGGGTGCTGTATTAAGGGTGGAATCAAAGAGGAGTGTGCATGGGGACTGGTCCTGGAGAGGGCCAGGAAGTCTCTAGTTCGTATGACTAATTGCAAAATAAATTTAAAAAGTAAAAAAACATCGTAAAATACACCGGTCCTATGCTTTGCATTTCAAGGAGCCTAAAAAAATGAAATTAGAAAATGCCTTAATCTGTGGCTGGGAGGCAGACTATCCTAGATCACCCCAGCGTAGATTTTCTTTTGGGTTTTTTTTTCTGAAGTATCTGGCTTGGACAATGTGAGAAGCAGAGGACTAGATAAAGAAGTAATAATCTGCATTATATTCGTTAAGTAGTCTTTAAGATCTATGTACATATTTTAGAGATGAGTTTGGCATCTGAAGTTGTAAGTTCCTGCATTGTTTCCAGATCTTTGCATTGTACAAATGGAGTCACAGCAGCCACTTACGTGCTTGCTCAGTTTGTAATGACTATGGGGTGCAAAAACATTTAGCGTAGACCTTCATGAAAGAGACAAAAACTGGAATACTTTTTCAGGTATTTGCAAGAGACTATATGGCACAATAGTAAATACACAGTCAACAGTTAGATAAGAAAACTAATACTGTGTATGAGCTCCAAGATGCCAAATGGGAATGATAACAGCGCAAAACGTCAAGAAACGTTTACGTGTACATTCCCACATTGTCCACAGAAGACAGCGGAGGAATTTGTAGCTCATGTTTGGATCCATGTTCAGTGCCATTCATCCTAACAACATACCATCACCATCATGTATTGTCATCTACGTGCTTGACAGTAACAATAATATAAAGCACACATGAGTTAGCGTATTCATGCACAAAGTCCCAGGTGAGAAAAGGCTCTGGCCTGATCACTGTTGCTTTACAAGGTAAGTTCAAGTTTAGAGCCTAAGCAGCACACTGGAACATTTAAGACTCTTAACAGAGCTTACCTTGTCTGTAAAATCTATGTAGTTCTGTAGGATAGCTCTGTGATAAGTGGCTGTCCTCACAAAATCCTGCATCATATTCTGCTGTTGAGACAGACAGCCATAAAACTAAAAGGAAAGGAGGAGAAGAAAAACAGAAAAAAGATAAAGCCCATCTTCTATCAGTTTTACCTTAAATTACTTGGTACTTAAATTAACAAGGTCCTGACCACCCTCTGAATAAACCTAAGCTATCTTTCTAACTGAGCTGGTGACTAAGGTCAAGCAAACAACAGTAACTTAAATTTCACAAATTGGCACTGAAGTTCCACTACCTGAAAATACTGAGCAGCGGATGCTTCATCTGTTCTCTGACTGAACACAGAGTTCTCCTTCTTTTGACTACAGCATCTCTTCAATGCCTTTGAAAATGTGTTATATTCTGGAAAAGAAAAATAGAAAAGACACAAACGTAGCAAAAACCACAAGGACAGTAAATCAAGATAAACATCCAATGACAAGATAAGAACACATTCAGTCACACGTGAGAGGAATGCTTCATTTGGCTCATGATGTTCATAAATACACAGTAAACAGTTTCAAATTTCATTAAACAGACAAGAGCTGCTGCAAAGCAGCATCAAAAGATTTTAAGAGGTACCTGGATGCATGCAACATGTTGTCAAGGATTCTCCATTCACGTTACCTAAATCCTGCAAATATCTGTGATGGTGAACTCCAACAGAGGAGTGGCTGAATATAAGCCTCAACCTACTACTTCAGGTTAGTCAACACTAACCCAAGCTCCACACAGAGAATCACCTAGGGTTATTGTGAAACGCATGGACTTGAGTGAGGAGGTTTACAATCTAGAATAAAACACTCAAAAAAGCCAGGCTGAGAGTATGCATCTTCCTTTAGAAGCATTCTAGCTAACAAGCTCAGAGTTATAGCCCTTTGGCTTCTGTGGACAAGATCACTTCTGACATTAGATAAGTAACAGGAAAAATCATGTGGACCTAAAAACCAAATAACCAGTTCATACAAGGGCTTTTGTCTCCATCTCTCAAGATCAAACCAACCCCCCAAGCATAAAGTAATTACTTAATGTCCAAAAGAAGGGCACATGCCAGTAAGTGGAGAAAGTATCGAGAAAAAGCACTATAAGGAAAAATTGTCAAGGGGGACACATAGATGACAACAATAAAAACAGGGATGGAAGTCTTGCATCTCCTGTTCATACAAAGATAAGAGAAGACAGAGAAATCAGACCACACCACTCTGCTAAACCAGAGAGACAGGAAACTCCTACAACAGTTTACAGATGTTCAAATAAAAATAGCAACTGCATGTAAGCGTGCACTCAGAAGTAAATGCTAAGTGCCCTAATCATTTTGAGATAATTCAGTAATTCACTACTTTGAATGGCCTTTGAAACAAAGGGTCTGAAGATAACAGAAACAAATTATTAATAAACTTCTCAGTACAATTAACAAGAAGAATCTCCCTCATCATTTCAGGAAATTTTGAAATCCTCAAAACAGACATTTGGTTGTGCTGATTCTTCTCCAGTGCAGAAAGCTGGCATATCCAAAAGGGAACTGAAGTAAAAGACAGCAAGTTGCTTTCCTTTTAGCTTTGGAAATGAAGACAAGCTCAATTTCAGGCTGTTTGGGAATGAAAACAAAGATCCATGTTTACACAACCCAACATAAGCACGGTTGCTGCAAAATTATCTTTAATGTGCCTAAAAAGTATTTTTGAGTAGGGTTTTGAGAGAGAGATCCTTCGTAGAAGATAATAAATTATTGGAAAAAGTGTATAATAAAGACAGCACAGAATTCAGCAAAAGCATCACAATTTGCTATTATTGTTATTCAAGATTTCCAGTCTTTATACAGCTAGAAATCACTAAAACTGGAAAACTGGATGGAAAAAGCTCCACCTTTGGGGCAGTCATATACTGTTTCACCTTAAGAATTTCACACCAAAATTGTGACAGGCAGCTATACGTCCTCAGAGAAGTACAAATCAATTGAGGTCACAGCCCCTTGAACCTCTGGGCTACCCCACATAACAAAGTCCACTTGTAAGCGTCCAGAGTTCAAGCCATTTCTCTTAGTTGAAATTATGATCAGTCTAAAGCATGCAATGAAATAATTTTGTTGAAAGCCTGGAACAAAAGCTCTAAGAAGCATCACAGCATTAGTTTGCTGTGACCGAACACGTCACTTTAACCTTACTCTAGTAAGGGTGGCAGAAATTGTAAAACACAGCTCACCATCTTATTCAAATGCACTTCGTCTGCTGAGGAAATCTGATAGAGAGCTGATCTGTTGCTACTCTGCAGAATATTCCCATGTAATTTCCAGGTGGGAGAAATTCCCACTTTGTTACTGCCCTGTCAGTTCCAGTGGGAAGAAGATGCTGCATTCAACATCTGGATTTGCAGTGATATGAGGGTCTCAAAATAATTAAATTTTTCTGGAAGTATTTGTAAATTACCATGAAAATATACAAATGCCACCAACGCCCTTTTCACTCCCCTACAGGGATGATGGTCAGAATGAAACAGTAAGTGCCTGGATCATGACAATGAAGGTGGCCCAAATTACAGACAATGCCAATTTTCTGCTGGAAGATGCAGAAATCAGCTTAAAACAGGTAAGTCTCTCTGTTCTTTCTCTGCACGAAGAGACAACACCAGAGAAAAGTCAGATACTGGACAGCGGAGATTTTTTTCCAGGCAATCACCCATTGTCTTAAGCTTCTCCCTCTTTTTTTTTTTTTCCTGTCTAAAGGTAACACATGATGCTATAGATTTGGTGACATGCTCGACTCCTTTCTTTTCTAGTCACTCTTCACACATTATTTTCATACCTCTGCAGAGACTTTTTGTTAGCTCAGAAGAACATCTTTGGTGTCTTTGGCATCCAGGAATGAGAATGGATTTCAAAACTACAACACTGTAGGAAAAACTGGAAAAGCCTGCCTAGAGAGGTTATACTGTAGAAGTTTTTATCCTTGGAAGTTTTCAAAACACAACTGTACAAAGCCCCAAGCAACCTGGGGCTGAACCTGCTTTGCAAAGGAGGCTTGACCAGATGATCATATGAGTTCTCTTCCAATTGAATTATTCTTTGATTTTATGAAAAAAAGTATGATATCCTTGTGATACAGTACTTCTTCATACACAAATAAGATGCTTGTTGCCAGAGCTCTCCAGAGTGCTGCCAAATTATAAACGTAGTACTCACTGAGTTGAAGGGTACATCAAAATAGAAAGAACAGGAGGCTGATGTAGTTCCTCCACAATCTTTCATAATGGACCTCAGATGTTGTTTAAGTTTTCCTAAGAGAGTACCTGCAAGATCACAAGAGGCTCTGGCAGACTATAGAGGAGAAAAGTGTCCCATTTCATTCATCAGCCTCAAGAAAAATACAGAATTAAAATCTTCTCTACTAAATGGCAGCAAAGATTCAGCAATAAAAATAAGAACAGCATTAGTTCTAGTACATCTCAATGTTTATACAAAATTTAAATCCCAAATCCACATTCTACACTTTCATCAGTGGCTAATTCTGTGAGAAAAAATATCTGAGCATAAACCCAGAAATATACATTTACTTGCTGTTGTTGGATGCGAAGTAAAAAATACACTCTAGTAAAAAAAGCAACAGCAACTGGTTTACAACTTAACCATGAATATTAATGATTCCACCTTTGAAAATTCCTCATAGCCTTGTCTGGCCCTGCACAACTGAATAAATATATGGCGAAAAGTCCCCTTACAGCACGAATTTGGTCTCCTTTTTTTCATCTGTTCAGTGGATGTTAGTTTATACTCAATATTTATAAATAAAACATTCACCAAAAATCTTTTAGTTGCTTCTGCTTACTATTTGAGGGAAATTATAGCTAAATAGCTACAGACTAAAGACCAGATTGTAAGGAAGGAATTACTGTTGCAGATGTGAATTTGGGGTTTTGTTTTTCCTTTGAATGCAAACAGTCAAAGGATTCTAAAGAGAAATCTCTTAGGGAATGCAAATTACTTAGGAATCATTCATAACAATTGCTACCAGTTTCAAATATTGTCTGAGAGTTCAGATACACATTCAGGGCAAAGTGTCAAATAATAGGTCTTTACCATCTAATATAGAAAAATGGAATTATTGTGAATACATTGCACGTGACACAGACACAAGAAATAAATTCAGAAGTAAGACATGTTGAAGCTTTAAGAAATTCTCTCAAATAAGGAACCCACAAGAAATAAATTCAGAAGTAAGACATGTTGAAGCTTTAAGAAATTCTCTCAAATAAGGAACCCCCTACTATACAAAAGAGAAACAGGTTTGTCTTTCTTTAGCATGGACACGTTTCTTCCTTTTGTAGACTGCCACAGAAGAAAGAAAATAATTTATCTCGAGTCCATTGTCTAAATCCAGCAAGTCTATTTCCTATATCCAACAACAACTTACAACAGCCTGTCTTCTCTCCATTGCATGCAAATACACTAAGCTGTTTCCTCCCAAAACCTCATCCTGCTTGTAATATGAAAAATGGCTTTATCAGCATATTGATCAAGGTCCTTAAAATTAAATTTAATTTTGATCTTCCTAAGAATCTGGGAACTTAATCTGTCATATGTAGAAATATACCCAGAACTGATCTTGGCTTTTATGAAAGCTGGATTTTCTTCTTTTTTTAAAGTAAGGGAACCAGAAATGGATCTACAACAAAAACAGTTTGGCTCACTGACAGGCTAGGATACTGGTGGGTCACATACTTTGGAAGTCTTTATTTTGCAACTAGGAGTCAACCATACAGAACTTCAAGTCAGTAAAATATTTTTCAAGAACGGCCAAACAATATTTCTTGTTAATCCTCAGCCTTATATTCTTCATCTAGAACTCTATATATCTTTTCCTTTGCTGCTGTAAGAAATTGATTTTCTCATCTCAGGGAACAATCAGGTAGGCTCCTCAGATCTTCTATCATCTTTTCAAAAGCAAACTCAAGTATAATGCTTTTTTACTGAACGGTGTTGCCTAGTAATCTGAGTGTAGTGTTTCAAATGTCACCCCTTCAAGAGTCTTCTATCCAGTCCTGAGAGATTCCATCTATTACCTTGAACAAATTATGCAGGGGTTTTGTCTGTTTGTTCATCTATAAAGAAAAAGGTGCTGCTTGCTTACAAAATTTTCTGGGCTATCAGGGGTTATACTTAAACAAAAATTCATCTGTCCTGTAAAATGCAAAATTAATGTGCTTGGGGGAAAGGGAGGGCACAAGTGTTTCTTCATTAAGTGCTTCTTTATGCTATGCAGAGCCATCTTCTTTCACTCTCAAAACTCTTTCTTTTGCTTTATTGTCTGAAAAAACTGCAAATTGGGAAGATAGCCGTGACTCTTCTTGAATGGATTTGGCTGCCTTCAGAGAAATAACTTACAATTTTCACTGACTGAAAACCAAATCCTTGTGCCCCCACCACCCCAATCACTTAAATCAATCTGAAGTGTTCCACTAGCAGGTTGAAAAAACACTCAAAACTTTACATGTGTTATCACCATATTCCAAGAGTGGCAAATTAATGAATCAAGGCTTTAAACTGTTAACTCTTTCCCATGCATTGTAAGACCTCCAATAACTACTCCAACAAGAATGACCTGATGTTCTTGAGGACAGAGGTAAACAGACATTTATTGCCTTTTGACCTATACCTTTTCATTATCTCAAACCTCCACCCGACTCAAAACACCCCCAAGACCCACAGATGTTTCTCGTTCAAGGAGCCTCATCTGGATGTTGTTCTGAAAATAATGGAAAATATTTGAATGAAGACCACTATGAGTATGCAGCCTAAAAATCAGCTAAAACTGATTCCTATGATCAAAGACAACAGGAACATCCTTCGAAAGAGCCCTGCTTCTGGTGTCTCTTTTGCACTACTCCCTTCCCAAAAGGGAGCGCAGAAGCCCCAAGCCCCTGTAGCACTTCCCACAGGCACATTCATACTCCGTTCCTGCTAAATTGTCACTCAAATGGTCACACTCTGCATAAGCAGAACTGCTGTACTGATTTCTCATTATAAAATGCTTATCCTCAAAGCAGAAGACACAGACACACAAACACAAGCTATTAAAATTGTGCACCTCACCCATCTGCTCAAAACAGATGGGAGTCTCTCTCTGCTCTGAAGGGGAAGAGGGTGGAGAAGGAACCAAAAAAAAAAAAAGGCTCCAGTAATAAATGTGGCTGGTTGTTGGGGGAGAAAGCAAAAAAAGCAAACTAACAGATACAGAAAAAGGGAAAGAAAACTCAATGGGGACTAAATATCCACAAACTCCACAAAGCAGAAATAAAAAATAATGCTACTTGCAATAAATAATTAAGTAAATATATTTTACCAACAGCTGTTAGATTTTCTGATCTAAGGAGATTATCGTAACAGCCATAGAGAAGCATCACTCCCATGTTATTTTGCATTATTTGCTGCAGGCTACTATTAAAATGCAGTACCTACCTTAAGCAGTAAATTTGGCCTGTAATTGATGAGTGGTGTACAGTCATAACTTTGACCACGTTTGAAAAATTGAATGAAAGTAAGTCCATAACTTATCACACTTACACGAAATGATCAGACAGGTCAGTCTGTCTGCTATTAACAAATGGCACACAGTCTTCATTTGGAAAAACAGAAGTACAAAATACCCAAATAATAAAATGCCTGCTTTGCAAAAAGTGAAACATGCAGTAAAAATACAGTAAGCTAATCAAGGCCAGACTACCATCCAAGATGTCTAAGACTGGAGTATTATTTTCAAATGAGGAAGAAAATATTTTTGCTTCTATTCAGTTGTAGGTATTAGGTTTCCGAAATTTACAGTGACACCTACCACATGTACCCTAGTAAAATTCCAACAGCATTTACCACGCAAAAGAAAAAGGTCCCAGAAATCCTTGGGTGTACACAAGTTTGACAGTATTTATCTGAAAAATTTTTCTCTTTATGTTATACCTTTCAACCATTTATATAGCTTTTCATTGCCATAAAAACACCAGATTAGACTAATGGAATTCTGTTCATTTCAACAACTCATTTGCTAATATTTCAATCAGCACTAGACCATTTTGTTGCAAACATTATTGAATATTAAATCACAATTTGCAGACTAGGTCACTTAAAACAATGCTACTTTGCAAGTGAATTTCTGCAACCTTCTTTCAAACTTTTTTTATCAGTCTTCAATGTGCAATGGGAATGATTTTGTCCCAAAAACACTAGTGGGTGAATCATTTCAAGTGTCAGCACAGGAGAACTAGATGCTTAGAAATTCAATCAATAAGGACTTCATTAGCATACAGGGGACTCAATCAGTGTGTTTTTACAGAAAACATGACTGATGGCCTTGTGTCATTCCGCATCAGGAACTGGAGGTCACATGTTCCAACTCTCATTATTAAGTTTCCTAAGTCATACTTTTTCCAAAGCAAAAAACGTTTTCTATTTTTAGCACCAGTAATATATGCTTTCTTTGGTAAGCAGAAAGCAAAATACTCTATCACCTCCAAGCTAAACATCCTTACTAAAACTGATTTTCTTCTAAGAGAACATTCCACCCATTAGTAAGTGATTCACATTGATATAAAGCAAAATGAAGCCAAATTGATAAAACAGTCAGTTATCATCAAGAAGAATATTAAAGGAGTACCTTTAATTTCAAGCTGCAACCACACTCCAAAGAAATGTGAACTAGCAGCTGTGAAAGCTTCCCCCACTGTGTCAATCTCACACTAAAAACGTTACCAGAAGAATAGTCATGATTTGTAAAATGGCATTATAAAGTATCTATCTAAATATAAATGTTTCACTTTCTTTAGAACAGTCATTACACTTACATTAGACAACAGAGAGAGAAATGGGTTTTTAAGTCGTAGTCAAATTTACATCAAGGTTATACAAATTATTGTGATATTGTAAAACTTCTGAAGTTAAACTACCCTTTGGGAACTATTAAACTAAGACCCATTAGATGCTTTCTTTTATTCTTCCTCAAAAGAATGGATGATTTAAAAAACAAGCTTCCTCCGAATACAAATTACACTTTAATGAATCACAGAATCACAGACTCACAGAATCACAGAATGATAGGGTTGGAAGGGACCTCTGGAGGTCATCTAGTCCAACCCCCCTGCCAGAGCAGGGTCACCTACAGCAGGTTGCACAGGAACGCGTCCAGGCGGGTTTTGAATGTCTCCAGAGATGGAGACTCCACCACCTCTCTGGGCAGCCTGTTCCAGTGCTCTGCCACCCTCAAAGTAAAGAAGTTCCTCCTCGTGTTTAGGTGGAACTTCCTATACTCAAGTTTGTGCCCATTACCTCTTGCCCTGTCACTGGGCACCACTGAAAAGAGCCTGGCCCCATCCTCCTGACCCCCACCCTTTAAGTATTTATAAGCATGGACAAGATCCCCTCTCAGTCTTCTTTTTTCCAGACTGGAAAAATCCAAGTCCCTCAGCCTTTCTTCGTAAGAGAGGTGTTCCCTTTGCTGTACTCTCTCCAGTGGTTCCCTGAAGCAAGATTATTTGTCTCAGTATAGTATAATTGTCGAGATGGAGATTGTTGATGCAGGTGGTTTACTTGTGTCTTCTAGTTTTAAATAGCCAGAATGCTGAAAGTATTGGTACATAGAAAGTCTAGCAGTGCTTAGCGAGAGCCTCGTCTGAACTGGTGGCCACAGACGTGCCTCACATGAAACTACTACCTAGTAGCACTGAATTAGTGACTCTTAATTTTCAAAATACTGCCAAAATTTTCTAAGACATACCTTGCCTCACTGGAATGAAGTACTGCCCGTTTTAAAAAATTATCCACCCACCCCCAATCTCTTCCACTCTTACCACAACACAAGACATTAGAACTAAAAGGATTTTTAAACACTCCAAATGATTGGACAAATTCCCAATACAAGCACGTTGCCACCTTCACACAGAAATGATTCTGCAATATTGTAATTTACAGGCAGGCAGATCTAGCAGTACTCAGATCTAGCAGACAGGAGTAAAAAAATCTAGAAATTTAAAATCCTTCATATATTAATCTTTTCTAAAACTGTGGGAAAATTATGCTCAATTACTTGCCTATAGAAGAAAAGAAAAAAAATTATCAGATCATATCTGGAAAGGCAAACGCTAATATTAACTAGCAAGAAAGCAGCCCAGAATAATTCCAATGAAAATACCAAAATGTTACTACTTACTGAAAAACCAGGGAGAAGCGACTGACCTTTTTCCAGTCCCCTTTATTTTGTCCTCCCTTGAATCAGACTCAATCAATACTTTAAAATGCTAATGCTAAAATCATTCCCACAGAAGAGTTCAAGGAAAGCCTGGAAAAACAAAAGGTACCGAAAATAGCGCCGTAAGTGATTAGGTCTTGAGCTTCCCTTTATAGCTGACCACCTTGAAAACACTCAGTGAGTCAGCTCAAAACACCTCAAAACTTGTGAATGGCTGCCGCTGGCTCGAGAAAAGCAATGGCATAGAGAACCACAGGGTGAGTCAATGGCAAACCCAGAAGTTTGAACACAGAGACTAACAGATACAGACACAGCAGAAGGCATGCTCAGTGGTGGCCTTCTCTGTTAAGATTTGCAAATAGACCAGCAGTCTCCAAAATCACATCATGCATATTTGTTCTTGCACATCACAGTCCCCAGCTCCAAATACAACCTCAAAAATTATTATTTTATTATACACGCTTAATTCCGTTGAAGCCGAACAGGTCAAACTGATTGCTGCGTATTCCCAAAGCCCACCCAGTGTTTGCGACAGCCACATAAATGAATTAACTCAGGGAAAGCATCTACAAAGATGCTTTCACTCCACTAAAGCTTTCAGCCACTTCGTGACAGTGGAGTAAACTGGAGTATGACAGAGAACCAGTTTCTGCCCCAGAGGTCAGAAGTTAGGGATTATAATTGTGCATGTTGTTTGCCTTAGAAGGCAAAACCTGGTTTTTAAGTCATTCCAGGAGTGGAACCGCTTACTGCTCTTTTGAGACCAGCAAATGCTGGACTTCACGATCATTGTGACTTGCAGGGGTACAATTACAGTCAATGCATTTAATAAGTTCTCCTCTCAACAATTTGCACCTTATTGTTTACACAATAAAACTCCACAAGAGTTTCAAGCTGCAAGATTAAAGACACTAGTGAATTTAACAGCTTTCTCAATTAACTCAAATAAAACAAGATTCAGGTAGCCAAACTCTTCTATTTTTGCTTTTCTGTAAAACACAATCACTACGTTAAACAAAAACTGGCAAGCAACCACAGCGTCATTTGGTCCTTTACTTCATACAATTTATTATTTGACACAAATTCTTAGATTTAAAAAGCTGAACAGCTGCCTTGCAATCTGTGGGTCTTGAGGCATATCGATTAGTTGTCCCCACTTAGAGCGCTTTGGTTTGCATGAGTGAGTGGTCTCAGTACACACTAACTGGAATCCTTCTAGATGAAATTAAACCAAAACACACACTCCAAGAATAAACTTCGACAGTCAATGGTCATTTAGTTGATGTGACCCGACTAGATCTAGTTCAAAGTAAACACACCCTCCATTCTTGCCTCCTTCCCAAATGAGTACAGTTTGCATACCAGGTCCCCAGCACCAATTGTTCTGTTCTACAAACTTGTTCCTTCTAGACTGTGTGACTTGCTAAGGGAGTCATAGCTCATTAGATCCATATGCCACTACATAAAATAATAATTTTGTGGAAAAAAATCACCATAAGACATACCACGTTCCTTTGCTTGAATTACACTGCAGTAACAGCATTTACGTTTACACATACAAAATTCAATTAATGTCTTTAATATACTTCGTGTCTCTCTCCTCTCTCTCCAGACACACACACTCATATGTCTCTAGCTCAGTTCTGTGTGTGGAGAACCACAAGTACTACATGCTATAAATAACTCAAAACTGTAAATAACACTTTTTTTTCCACCTGCTTCAATGTAAGTGGCACAGCTATTAGAGCTGGCAGACAACTTTCGAGGTAAGTTGTGCTAGTAAAACAACATCTACAGACAGCAATTCTTGGCATGTCCAGTGCCTTTCATACACTGTGAAAGTGGCTGGTGACCAGAGTTACGAGGTTTAAAAGAGAAGAAAGAAACCTGTATTCTACCACAACTCCAAAAAAACAATTCATCCTATGCTCACGAACTAATTCTGTGCTAAATTAAGCAGGCCATTTCCACCAAGGAGTAGAGCTACGTACCAAGTCTGCCACAGATGAGTTACAGACTGGTTGGTTGGTCTGTTACAGATAAATGATCTTTGTTTTTGAAAGAAAAGCCTATAGGCTACTAACTTTCATTTTTATTGCCTGCTTGATCCTACTCAGATGTTTAACATATGTTCAACAGGAAATGAAAGATACAGTCCATGATTTATGACTGTCTACGCTGGAACCAGAACAGCAATTCTCTGTGCGGGCACAAGCAGGGCATGATTTTCCCTCTCCCCCTACTCACTCTGCATCTTGCTCTGCCTTCCTAAAAGACAGAGGACTTAAAAAACCTAAGGCTTTTACAATGCATTTTCATAACACTTTTAATGTATGAAAAATGAGTTTTCAGTCCATTTTTTAATAACAGCACTATTTCTATTAATTATACACACATACACATTTGCAAATACATAACACTGAGAGTAACACCTACACTTCTACACAGAGAACAACAAAAGCTTAGCTCCTGCTCTATAGCCTGGACTTCTTTGTGAAAACATACAACTTTCTCACGCCTAGATGCTATTTGATATACTCAACATACAGAAGATGGTACCAGCAAACTATTCCTATGGCATGGGGAAATAATACCCTATAAGTAACTTTCAATTTAATGCAGGACCCAACACATTCCATTTGATACCAGCAGGTTTGTCATTTAATCTGAACGGGCATTACTGTGACCAATCCATTATATTCCTGTTGTTTTATCAATGAGTTGTTGCATGAACTAACAGGCCATTTCAATTTATTTTCTCCTGAGTTTTAAGGATGGAAAAAATACACAAAACAGTTAATTTTGTCATGTTAACAAGCAATCAGAAGTAATAAATTAAGCGACTTATCTATACTGTTCTCATGTATTTCACAACACGTAGCTATACAAATAAACTAAACACAAATCACCAAGGAATATAGCTAAAGAGAGGACTGAATTTACCACTTAATCTTCAAGGCACTCCTCTCAGGAAAAATACCAAACTGTACAGAAACTAAACGGATTTTTTTCAAATACTTGTTTGTAAAGGCAGGGAAGAGCACTAAGAGAAAGTTCCTTTGCCTTGGGATTCCAAACTATCAGTGCCTTTTGGAATCAGAACCTTCCCAGGTAGGCACGACATGGTAGAGACTGCAGACCAAAAAGTACTGAAAAACTTGCCTGACTCATTAATTATTAGTTACTCATTATCTCAGCAGTGAGGTAATAAATTGCTAAACAACCTAATCTTAATTACCGTTTCAGTTATGATGTGGGTCTCAGTAAGAGACAATATTGTATTGCAGTCTCAAGAGAAATCACTTAATGGAAACACAATACTAAATTGTAACACTCAGATACACAGATAAAAACCCAACAGACGCTCGCAGTCATTCTTAGCTTACATTCATATTGTTTTAGTAAGGTAAGAAGTTGAAAATGTGAATAGCTTTTCTTGATGGATACCGATGAAAGGCTGTAACCAGGTAAGACTTCAAAGGCCCCCCAAGATTTGGCACCCAACTGAAAAAAATCAGGTTAGTCTAGAAAATGTATTTTCTAGTAGAGTGGGACTCAAGAGTTCACGTATTATGTCTACGTGACACAGGAGTAGCAATTCATCGCACAAACCAACCCCTCGACATCCAAATTCTCAGCCCTTGATGCTTTGAAACATGTAAGTGTCTTTAAACAAGCTGACAAAAATCCAACATAATTGGTCTGTGCCTGTTTCCACACAGTATAAAATGGAAATGAACTATAATGGTCACCTGGAAATCACCAGGCCTACTGATGTAGGCTGCTATATAAGAACTCCTGGTTATTGCTAAGGGGGAAGCTGTATGTTACCTATAATTACACAATTTCAAAATGAGTTGTGGCCATGCTGCACACTACTCAGAATAAATAGGTAGCCTTCTGAATTTCCTTGCATAAAAACCTTAGAATGCTTTTCCAAAAGCCAATATGAGGACATGAGGACGGCACATATTAGAAAGTCTCAGCTGTTGGATTCACAAAAAACACAAGACAGGTGGAAGTATAAAAATACAGATCTCAACATTCTACTAAAATACAGTCATGTTTCTTCAACGGAATGGCTTTCCTTTTCAGCATCACTACACACAAAATATTTATTCTAAGAACTGCAGGTGTATGTTAAACTACCTCAATTAACTATACAGACAAACAGATCTGCATGATAATTTCTGAATGGGGAGCAACAAGTGGCAGACTGCCCACACCAAGCATTACATTTACCAGTTCTTAGAGTTTATGAAGTTAAGTCATATGATGTGTTATCTGCATTTGCTTTCTTCAGAAAATTAATCCGCAGTTGTTTCGGAAAAATATTATGTCCACTATGTGAATGGTCCATACTGCACAAAAGGCAGCTGGAGTGGGTTAGAGGCAAATGAAGTTGCACAAATAATCATAACAAAATGTAATGTTTAAATAGACAACATGAAACACAAGTAGAAGACAACATATTTTAAAGCCAACTTTACCAATACAGTAGTATGGCAGGAAGGAGAAGATACTCACAAACGCAAGATGTACTTACCAGCTTGTGACTTGAACTGGAGCAAGGCACTGTTGCATCCCAGCGTAATTAACACAGACTGTTTTCCCACATGACAGTATTCAGTGTCTCTGTTAACCAAGCATTTAAACACACAGACTCCATCAGCTGAAGGGAAAAAAATACTTTAGAAAATTTTTAGCAGTTAAAAATAAAACCAGATAAAGAATTAGATGTCTCTTTAGACTAACAATATACAGAAGTATATATCTGAAGTACACAACTTGGCGAAAATACACTTTCTCTAACACGTTGTTTCTTAAGCCAATTTTCCGGTGCCCTACTGTTTCCATCCCACTTATCATCCATAGTTTCTTGAAGTTTCCATGTCCTCAGAAGAAAGAAAGAGAGCTGACTAAATTAATTTTTAATGGTTCCTAACAAGGTCTTAAATTAACATTTTTTCTACTTCTTTTACTTCTGTAATCCTATGTGCTGATGACCTGATAACCTCTAGAGATGTTGCTCTAGCAAATGAAACAGCAGGGTAAAGAGTCAGGGATCAATTACACTGACTTAACAACACGAAGTAAACTAGTTTTTTCTAGTAAGCATATAATACATACCACACTGTGTCTGACAACTATCAAGAAATCTACCACGTGAGAAAAAATAATACAATTTTTCACACAATGAAGAACACCTAATTACTTCAGAGCTAGGAACAGAAGCAGCAGAGGACAAGCCTGTGTGCTGTGCTCCCTGGGGAGGAGAATCCAGTAACAGAGGCTTAAGTGGTGCAGTACATCAGTACACTCTGTCTCACCATCAGCCTCGCAGCTGTCAGCAGGAAATTGTGTGAGCACATCAAGCAAGACGCACATTACCACTTTCAGAAACCTGAAAGAGGTCTGAAAAGGAACGTGAAGCAAATGGCAGCTATGCAGTTGGGCTACAATAGGTAAAGCTTTTTAAATTAGGGGGGGTTGGGTCATACATATCTTCGTCATTCAAGCAGCAAAGCTCCAGGACTTAATAACCCTGAATTATTCTTTCATGCATTTTAGTCCACTTTGCCGACAACAAATGTTTATTATGCTTCTCCCATGTACATTTTATCCTTCTGGAGGTAAATGATAAAACAAAAAAAAACACCACCAGAACTAGAAAATGTAAAAGATTTAAGGCAAAACAGAAATAAGAGAACTAAAAGCAAAAGCTCATAAATTGGCAGTAACAGAGAAAAGCAATACACTGCAATATACTGAAAAGTGTGCTAGAGAAAAAAATGAAGGAAAGCCAGAATGAAGGGGAAGAAAACACACATCTTGAAAAGCAAGGGACGTAATAAATTATTATTAAAAACTCAGTAGAAAGCTAATTATACACTGCTGTGCTATGTTATTCTGCTAGCAACATTTGAAGGACCAGAGTGAGAAGGCATACATAGACAGACACCATACAGGCATCCACTGCATTTTTTTTTAAGCCTTACACTTCACAGCATCTGCTGTGAAAAGTAGTGAACAGAACAGAAAAACCACTA
Organism: Dromas ardeola; assembly: GCA_013398915.1. Classification (NCBI taxonomy): domain Eukaryota; kingdom Metazoa; phylum Chordata; class Aves; order Charadriiformes; family Dromadidae; genus Dromas; species Dromas ardeola. The sequence goes on along the minus strand of VYZM01005672.1, from coordinate 112,514 downwards.
CATGATGTTCCACATGTCAAGCAATGTTCAATCAGGCAAAAAATGTTGTCAAGAAAGGGGACAGCTGGCCCACTTTTACATCTGCACACTCATTCGTATTTGTAGCCTCTTCCATAATTTAGGCTTGTGAACAAACTGAAGGCAGCCAACTGGGCTTGCTACCATCTGCCAGCATTGTCTCCTTCATGGAGGGCACACCATGTGCTGCAGTTCCCTAACTATCTGGGCTTACTACAGCTTGCCAAAGCATTCCATAGATTTGCAAAGAGGTTAGCACATGGACTTCTGGTGTTCCAGAAGTCCCGGCCGAAGCATGTCTTTTCACATTTCCTAAAATCCAAGCTTTTGTTCCAACCATCAATGCCATCTTCCACATGAACTTTTAAAAACACAGATACACTGCATCAGCTATTTAGAATAATCGGTATTACAAAAACATTCAATCTAGTTGTAAAAGCAAAATACTCTCAATATACAGCAATACAGGAGTGAATCAACCCATTTCTAGCTCACACTATCTCTCAGCACACACATGAAAGTGTCCTTTTACCCGTGTCTCAGTTCATCCATACTGATCTGCACCTGGGTTGCCGCAATCCCAAACATGGATACAGTGGATGGAGAGCAGCCCTGCAGACAGGGCCCTAGACTCCTCTCTGAGAAGGAGTTTAGAAAGCAAGGGGGTCCTTTCTGAACCTCGTGACTCAACGGGAGGGTCTCCCTGACAGTTCTGTCTGACCCTGGCCTCTGTGCAGTAAATAACCAAGTGTGCCTTGTCATCTTGAATCTTGTTAAAACTGTCGCATTTACCATCAAACTTTGTTAAATCTCTGGTTTATAACAATAAACGTATTGCTGCTTCTCTCTACGAATGAAGTGCACCGCTTCCATCCGTGACAAAGGCCAGGCCAGATGGGGCTTTGAGCAACCTGGTCTAGTGGAAGGTATCCCTGGCCATGGCAAGGAGTTGGAACTAGATGATCTTTAAGGTCCTTGCCAACCCAAGACATTCTATCTTTCTATCAATTCCTTTTTTTTTTTTTACTGGGGGCCCAAAATGGATTGTTTGTTCAGCCTGAAGATGGCTTTGGGGGGACCCAACACCTATGTGGACGTCTTTGAGCAGACAGAAACAGGCTTTTTACTGAGGTGTCCAGTAGGAGAATGTGAGACAGTGATGTAGCTAAAGCAGAGGGCCTATTACCCTATATATTAAAGCAAAAAAGCACAATAAGCAGATATGGACTTGGTTTGAACTCAGACATAAGCACATTGATATAGCATAGCTGTATAAGCATTTTTGTATGCAACGGTTCTGTGTAAAACAGTATTGCCATTGGTAGGAACAGGCCACAGGCCTAATCCAGACTGTGCAAAGTCTGGGAAATATATATATATACACACACACACGGGAATTTTTTTTTAATATTTGACAATTTGCATGAAGAATGAGGATAAATGCCTGCCTCATTTCATATGTGAGGTCCAAACACAGAGACTGATATTCAGGAAACTGCACAGAAAATCATGTTGGAATGAGTTCTAACTGATAACATTCCACACAGATATAATAAAATCTTTAAACAAAAATATTTACGTATTCATCCTCAGAATACATTTTACATTCAGAATACATAACATGGAAGAAGTCTGTACAGAGCAGGATGAAAACATGTTGATCTTCTGTTTTTCTCTTTTACTATTCAGGTCCTAATTTAGAGTGAGGGTTTTTTTCACTTGTTAAACAGTCCAACCTTTAAGTAAGATTACACATGCGCTCACGGGACATCGATAAATCCTCTTTATGAAAGTACTAATTAAAAGAAGTTTCAAAAGCTTGCTGCATCAGAAGAATGAAGATTAATCTCCTCTGAACTCAACAAAAATACATGTTATCTTTATGGTGATTATTTCAGACTAAATAAATCCTTCAGTAGTTAGCACAGTATTGCTCAACAGCTGTGTTAACAGCCAGCCATCACAAAGCAAACTGATTATCACCATGTGAGAGCTGAACACCACCTTGCAAAGGATGGGAAACTTCGCTTCACAATGGATATTAATTTGTTCTCTGGATAGTGAAACTGCAGGGTAGTCATTCACAGGCTACACTTAATTCAGGTCAAAAATGATGGTACCCAGCCAAGCACAGGAAAAGCAGAACTTCCAAAGAGGTGGAAGGTAATCAAATATCTGGGCAGAGCCTCAAGGCTGCTTGTTCCTTAAGTGAATGATCAGTAACCTCTGGAGATGAGGCTGATTTGAAATTAAACAGAATCATAAAAATGGATGCCTGTCTGAAAAGAAACATGCAATGTGAGCTTGGCTTCTATACTGGTAAAGAAATCTAGGTATACAGAGTTTGGTGAAGAACATCAGATGTGTCATTGGGAAGTTTCTTGATAAATGAATAACTGGGAATATCTTAGAGAAAAAAACAAAACAATTTGGAGTTGATATAAACATGCAGATAGACATACTAAAATGCTTTTATTTCTACTTATGTACTTCTAGAAATATGTATCTATTGTGCATATACATACAAAAAATATTGTGTGTGTGTGCATATATATAATTTTTACTACCTGTATGGGTTGTAATTATAAATTTATTCTACTTTAATTTCCCAATGTACAGTTACAGTGATCAAACGAAGATCATAGAATCATAGAATCATAGAATCATAGGGTTGGAAGGGACCTCTGGAGATCATCTAGTCCAACCCCCCTGCCAGAGCAGGGTCACCTAGAGCAGGTTGCACAGGAACGCGTCCAGGCGGGTTTTGAATGTCTCCAGAGATGGAGACTCCACCACCTCTCTGGGCAGCCTGTTCCAGTGCTCTGCCACCCTCACAGTAAAGAAGTTCCTCCTCGTGTTGAGACGGAACTTCCTACACTCAAGTTTGTACCCATTACCTCTTGTCCTATTGCCAGGCACCATTGAAAAGAGCCTGGCCCCCTCCTCCTGACACCCACCCTTTAAGTATTTGTACACATTAATAAGGTCCCCCCTCAGCCATCTCTTTTCCAGACTAAACAGACCCAATTCCCTCAGTCTTTCCTCATAAGAGAGGTGTTCCAGTCCCCTAATCATCTTGGTAGCCCTATGCTGCACCCTCTCCAGCAGTTCCCTGTCCTTCTTGAGCTGGGGAGCCCAGAACTGGACACAGTACTCCAGGTGTGGCCTCACCAAGGCAGAGTAGAGGGGGAGGATGACCTATATAAGTATGCTCAATTTGGTTCTTTTTTTTTGGTTTGTTGTTTTTTTTTTTTAAATGGTTCTTGTTTGTTTTGTTTGTTTTTTTTTAAGTAAGTCCTTATAGTGTCTTCTCCTAACTATGTCACAGTCTAATACATACAGCAGTTTTCATACAGAACATTACAAAAAGCTTTACAAAAATCGGGAATAGCTGCTAAGAAGAAAAACAAGCATATGACTAACATTTCATCTGATAGGTACTGATAGTAAAAAGAAAATTTGTACAAAGTTTTTTGTCTAAGCAAAACAGACTTAGTGGACATAGCCTGAAGTGACTCCATCAAAATTTAAACACTACGAATCTAAATGACTGAAGTTTGCAAGAAATCCATTCACAAACAAGAATACAAGAGAGTGAAAGGTCAGTAATATCCCGAGGGGTAGATGGAAAAGCATAGAAATTGTCTTATTTCACTTAAGTTTACTGAACAATGGATACTCCATTTAACCAATAATCAAGGAAAAGGTTTTAAAAACTATGAAACTCAGATAATGTGGCATTTCTCAAAGACTACAACAGCATTTACTTAAATAGTTTCACACCTGGCTTTTCTAGACAGACCCTATTACAGCCCCATTTCTGGGGAAACATGGTTTATGCAGCTGTGCTGATCGGCAGTCCCATCTCTCTTAATTTTTAAACTCTTCAGCTGAATAAAATTTGGCCGACATGCCAAAACCATGGTGTTCCTGCAAGCTGCATAAAAAGGGTGGTTGAATAAACATGGAAGGCCCAGTGTGCCATTCTTGCTGAAGGAAATGGTAAGACATGCTTAGTAGCTACATTTTCTTCTCAGCTCATGCACCAGTCAAGTCCAGTCAATCACTGCTGGTGATACATGAGCAGCAGATGGAGGACTCATAATCATGCATAGCAATGGAGTAACTTCAGACAATCACAGAAAGGTCTGGGACAGAGAGAAGGAGGAAACTCTGAAATGACAGTGGGAAAGGATGAGGAAGACACTAGGATAAATGTGAAGAAAGTAAATCAGTTGAAGGAAAACCAGGTTTCATTAGTTCTGCCGTTCATGGAATAATTTGTTTTATTTAGAGATGATAGCCGAGAGAGCCTCTCAACAGGCTTTATAACAATGTGTGAACTGAGTCTCATGGTGCTCCTCTGCATTCATTGTATCAGGTGATGTTGTGCCATGAAGAGAGCCTGAAACCTTCCTGGCCCGCCCCGCCCCAAAATCCTGCAACAGGACAAAGTATAGACCCAGTGTCAGCTAATCCTGTACTTCAACCGTAAAATGTCTGAATCAAATCCAACTTCAAATCACAACTACCAAATCATAACTTCATTGCAAGAGAAAGGTATTTACGCTGTATCTACTCTAGTTTACTTTAATCTCACTTGCTTTACTGATTCTGAGTCTGTTGTGTTCAGCACCCTAAACCTTCTCAAATAATGGCAAAAGACCCTCCTGCAGAAAGCCCCAAAGCCATTTGCCTAAAGTTACGCAGCATGAGTCCTGCACGCAGTGAGAGCTCCTCTCTCACCCACAAAACACTTTTGGAAAACCTATCAACTTACTGTAAGTTGCTTAAAACTGTATGGCTAAGAAATAAACTTCCAACCCCCCCCAAGACAAAAACAAAAGTGCTAATTTCCTCAGAGTCTAATATTGGAAACACAACCGATGCAGTGGCTGTCCATAGCGCATAACCTATTAGGCATTAGGAAAACATATTTTGAATTATACAACGTACCCTCACTCATCGTGTCTTCTGACATGTATCAGCTGACAATTACAATTAATATATCATGGTTAAGCACTAAGCACAGTGAAATCAATTGCCTGCTAATTTGGAATATTCTACGTGTTCACTAGAGCTCCTATGGATGTTCCCCACATATTTTCTGACCTGTAGGGAACAGAGGACAAACACCTAGATGCTGGATTCTTTCCTCCTGCCTGCCTGTAAACTAGGTACAACAGTATCAGTAAAAATGTATTTGCCATGTACAGATCTGTACAGCTCGCTCTTCACCTTGACAGACAGGCACCAAAATGCCGTGTTGTTTCAGAACAACAACAAAAGACAGAAAAGCACCAGACTGTGATTTTGGTATCAAGACTCAAGGCAATAAAGACGGCGGTCAATGTCATAACCTGCAGAAGTATTTGAAAGGCACGGGAAATACTTCCCCCCCCCCCGCCCCCCCTCAGTTAAAATGGAAAAAGAAAATAACACGCTTCAAACTCAGTACACAGAATCAATACTATTTCAGTTTGTTGCTTTTGCATCACACTGAATGTGACAGCTCACTGTACAGCTGCAGCAGTCAACAACTACAGAAGATTTTATAGGACTAGCAGGTTGTTACTGCATTGAAGTGGACAAGGACGTTGCTGATAGCACTGCTTTTCTACTCGCAGATGACAGACTCTCTGTGATAACCTCCATTTCTTCAGCCTGGCTTTTAGAACAATTTCATATCTATTTTGCAGGGAACTTGTCCCCAAGGTCTATGCACCACTGAAAAAATTAGGCCTACTTCCCCCATGGGCCCTATGTTCATCCTCTCATTTGGCTACATTTCAGGATACACTTAGGACACACTTCACTATATAAAAAAACAGTTTGTAAAAGGGTTTATTATTTTATTGTAAACAGGAGAAACAAAACTGTTGGAGAAACCCCTCCACTTCCCAGCTACTGCAACATCTACAGCATAGCACAGGAACTTTAAGTTAAGCTTCAGGGGAAATTGAGCATTTCAGAACATGTCTTTTTCTTTATAAGGACACACAGAATTAAATGGTTTAAATGCAACATGAACAGGACTCTCTCAAATCCTAAACTGCGCTCCAAGGAACTAGAAGGAACCCTCTGGACAGAGCCCATTACTCCCATCCAGCCTTAAGAGAGTTGACTTCTCTTTGCTTTTCCCTCTCGCTTTCTTCCTCGTACGTACACGGTCATTTTAATTTCTGTGCCTTTTTTGTATTAAAGTCGTTCGATGCCATCATGCACCACTGTGTGGCTTAGCACCAGGTGGGATGCTGCCCTCCACTGGGTCAGGCCCATCTCGGACGCAGAGGGGAAGCCCAAGCAAGGAGGCTGTGTGAACACTGCCTTGGAGATTGGCTAGCTGCAGGAGTCCAGGTGCCAGAATGAGATGTTTTCACTCAGACTCTTCCCACTTTGTTTACAGAAAGACAAAACAGTCTATTGGGGCAAAAGCTGTAAGAACTTTTTATTAGGTCAGATTCTGATTACAAGAATTTTCTCCATTCCATCCTCCCTTTCCCAGGCATCTCTCCTCTTAACAACTTAGACTTTATGGTGGAAAATAAATACAAGACACACAGATTTCCAAGCAAGGTCTACAATGATATGGTAAATCAGAGATAGACAACATTATTATATCAACTTTTCTCACAAAAGTGTGCAAAGCTTCTTCTCTCCTCTACATGGAAGGAAACTCCTTGTCTATGTGTGACTTATGGTATTTACTGTATGAGCTTTGAAATATTATACTTAAAATTAAAAGCTTAAAAGTTTAAAATGCTATTTCTTCACATCAGGAATTCACTACGGAATTTTTTTTTCTTAGACGTCTACTATGTCAATGGCAAAAATCCTTCAAGACTCAGACATATGCTTGTTTAAACCAAATTACAACAGCTGAAAGAATGTTCCATGCGACTTGTAACTAATTTTTTAAATTTATGAAACATAGTGGGTAAATGCAGTAAAGGCTCAGGAATAAGAGGACATTCAATTAGACAGAAAGAGGAACAAAGATTCATATGATAATCTTACATACTCACTTGGAACTAATTCTTCCCTCCATAACTTTTCCTAATGTTGTATAGATGATTGTACACAACGGCTGCAGAGCAGTAACATGGTGGTGTGGCACAATGTGGCTAGTCAGCAGGCAGTTTAAAATACAAAGTATTGCACTATACCTGCTTTTCTAATAAAAAGAGAAAAAGTGTTCTATCTTGTTTATCTATATCAAGAACAACCACACTCAAATGTCTATAAATTTGCCCTTCTTCTGAGATTTAAGCCTTGGGGTCTTGCCCAGTTAGCTATTGTATTATCTTAACACATCACTTGTTCAGAGCTTTAACATTATGATTACTGTAGACAAAAAGTCCTAAGATACTGTTTTGATGAACTAATATGAACTGGTTGCAACCTCAATGAGGAGTGTAAGTCTGAATTCTGTGTAATTTAAGCACAGGTGTGTTACTACGTGGAGGCCTACATTCTTTCAAGCTCAGAATAAACAGCTACCCTGTTAGGTAACAAATGAGTTTCTTGCAAAAGGAGAGAAAAAAAAAACATTACAGCCAAAATCAATTAAAAAAAAGAATTAATAAACGGAAATTTCAAGAGGAACTATGTATTTCATTGCATTATCTCCTACCTACTTCACAAGCAACAAACAAGCCAAATCATTAGTGGAGTAAACTGATCTGATTAAATATATTCCTCTAAAATCAATACTTGCTAAATGATTTCTAGGCAGAAAAATAACAACTGATTAATTTATTTAAAGTCTTTTCCTTATTCAGCATAGTAGTAACAAAAAAAGAGTTAGCAGTAATCTGTTTAGAAGTATCAAAGTCTTCCTCCTTTGCTCCTCTTCAAAAGAGATCTTGATAAGGTTTTTCTTGTCAGAAAACCCTGGGATTGAGAGTCTGAAAAGAAATACCACAAAGGCCGGCAACGGGACCGCAGGGCTTGGTTGAACCTAGATTAAAAGGAAACAAAGGAACAAGCTCTGCAAAATTTCACTTTCACAGTTCAGTGCTCAAGATAACTAAAAGGCAAACCCTTTATCCTCTTGCTGGAAGTATGTCTAAGCAGTGGCTGTTTACTTGGAAAATAAATCTACCTTGCAGATATCTGTACGTACCCATAGATGCCTTCTACAGAATTGAGCACTAAATATTTAATCACCATAAAAGGCATTCGCCTCACTTTTCCTAAATATAGGAATTCTTTCAGGGAAAGCAAGATTTAACAGTTGCTGTTGTTCCCCTGCCAGTTCTCCTTGTCCTGTCCCCCAGTGACGAAATATTTTTCCTTTAAGATTTTCCTGGCCTTCGTGGTTAAGTGGGAGAAGATGTTTGCATTAATTTAATAATTCCTGCTAATCAGCTTTACAACAAAGATAACCCGACACAGTTATCTACTCCTATATGCCTTTCGGTTGTTGTTTTTTTTTTTTTTTTTTTTGTTCCCTACACCTGTATCCCATTTTGAAAACAGATCAGCACCTACTGCATGGAGAAGGCTAACGCCAAAAACAAATTTCCAAGCAATTCACGTCCTTCTACATCAGCTTGTCTTTTGCGATTGATGCAAATACAAAATTAAAGAAATACAGCCCCATCAATAGCGGGCTTCAAATACGTTTGCCCACTAATTACCTATACCACACTGCCTGTTCCTTCAACTGAGTTATGACATCCTTTAAAACACCAAACACAAAAAATAATGTTTACCCCACAAAACTAAGTGCAATGTAAACGTCCCTCAGTAACAGTTAACTGAAGCTGGTACACTCAAACAGCAAAATACATCTTCCAAAGACACTGACTCAAGTCTGGAAGTTATCTGCAGGCAACACAGTCTTGAGTTAATACGTACCATGACCTTTGAAGACATAGCTGGATTTTACTGTGCACCTGTCGGGTGCTGGTCTGTCAACCTCAAAACAGAGCTCTGCCTTTATCTGCAGTCATGCAGCTTAACAAATAAAACATGTAATCACAAGCAGATCAAGAGTCACTGATTGCAAGCAGTGTAAAAAGAGTACTCTGGTACAGAACAATTAGTGCCAATTTTAAGAGTATTCCTATTTATTTGTTCAGCCTCGAGAAGATTAAGTGTCGTGTTGCAACAACAACAGGAGACTTGAACAAGTTAACTCTTCTTATTATTGGTGTAACTGAAACATCCAAGTTTGAAAAGCATAATTGGATTTATAAAAAAAAAAAAACAACTTGAGACAGGAGGACAAGCTGGTATTTAGAATCATGGGCTCTCATATTTTCTGATATGCAAGCTACCCTGTGCAAACACCCACCTCTGCCTGTAATCTCAATAGTGATACCTCTTCTAAGTATTAACTGCACCATTTAAAGCCTCATACGTGACTAAAACTGGCACCCAGAAGGTGTAAAGAATCTCTGTGACATGGATTCACAATGGTGATGATTTAGGACAACTGCCGTCTTGGTATCCTGGCTGTCTTGGATGCAGTTTGTAGGGCAGTCGGAACTCAAGCAAGTATTCTGAAATAACCACCATGGGAGTGTGATTTGAGGCACATTAATCGTACTACAGCAACCTTTAGAGAAATTGGATACTTTAAAAAAATGAATATTTATTTAGATATATATTAAATTATAAGTATTTTGAGTCTGAGAAATTTATTTCTCAATTACACACCAGTATCTCTGAAAGTATTAGAGTTTCTTTTCTACTATAAACAGGCACAGTTTCATTAACTTCAAATCAGCAAGTATTACTCTCAGACTACTGTGGTGAATCACTGCAGCTTAGAGACACTGCAGCAAAAAAGCACTGGGCTTTCAAGTAAGACAGGATACAAAGAATACAACGGCATGTAGAAGCTACTTCCTTGTACTTTTAAAAGGACTTAAGAAAATAAAGAACAGCATTTCATAACACCTCATACTGCCAGCTGTAAATTGATTTCACACTGCCGGTGTCTACTCAGCTTGACATTTAATGAGTCAGTGCATCTCCTTCTTTATACAAGAACATCTTGGAGGGGAAGGGCCTGGTGTAAAGTTACCAGATTTGCAGAAAGAGAAGGCCACACTTGTATTCTCACTTTGCAACTCCTTTTCTTCTCTAATTACCATATACGTTTAGTTTTACCTTACTTTTACTAATTTTATGTCCACACGTTTTCTAAGAGCATCATTACATTTCAACTGTAGTTTTACATAAATAAGACTTAAAAAGAATAAGCTATCGTAAAAGTATCAAGGAAAAGTTGCAATGATACATGACTTTTGACCATTTGTATTGAAATTATAATACAAAAAAAAAAGATTTAAAAGCACAATATCCTCTGGATTGAAAATCCCAATATACTCAGCAGCAGTGTTTTTAAAGAATTGGTGGGTGCAGAACAGCAAAAAATGCCAGCAGCAATTAGTATGCATCACTATGGGATACAAGCTTCTTTCATTGTGCACTGAGGACTAAACTAACATGTTAAGTCTAATGTCTAAATATTTAGCAGGTAATGCAAAGCATCATCAAATATAAATTTAAAAAATAAAGTTTGTTTCCTGAAAACTTCATCTTTTAATAATGAGAAAGAAAAGCAGGAGAGCAGTAAATTAAGAAGCTCTTATTCATGGATATCTAAAGAAACTAGCCTTCTGAGTGACAATTTTAAAAAAGGGAAATTAAGAAATTGTAGTCAGTGATCAATACATATATAAGATTTGTTATATTTTAATCAACAATTCAGATGTATTTTATCTTTTTGACCAGCGGTGGGAGAGAGGAAGAGAGGGAGGAAGGGAGGAAAAAAAGGAACAAAAGACGCAGACAAATCTTCAGTCATCACTAATCTTTACTGCCTTACCTCAGTACCCTATAGATAGCCACATAGCCTGGCCATCTCCTTCTGCAGCTTTCAAAACAGCAGAAATATCTTATTTTATCACTTTATTATATTTTATTTATACCTGATATATTTGAAATAGTTTTCCCACTTCAGGAATGCGTTTTTTGCTTCACAAATATTTTGAACATATTATTTGCCAAACATTTAACCAGACAACAGAGTCTTCTTTCTACTCAGAAACACGCAGCCACAGTGCATGGTAGAGTGCCAAAGTATTAAAACCAGAACATAGTAACTAATAAAGATTGAAGAATTCTAGATTTGGACCAAAAAAAATTGGAAAATCTTTCCATTTAAAATTCCCTGCATATGTTTGAACCTATTGCCACCCTGTCTGCACCAACACTGCCCTGCTGTCATTTTATATCGTGCTACTTTGGAAATCAAATAAGCAGACCCACCTTTAGGAAAACTAAGTTCCTAATACAGCATTTCTGCTACAGTTTTGGAAGCCACTGTAGGGTCCAGAGCATATTTGGAACATTCCGTACGTGTGACAGTGTGAAATGAATGGAAAGCCTCTCTCTAGTCCATACTCTTTAGCTGCCAGAAGAAGCTGGCATATAAGCAGCTGGCACTGAAATGATCAGGCCATCGTGACCTCAACACAGATGGTTTTCTTTCCAGATGTCTATTATTAAACAGTTGCAATTTGTTTTCTGGATAAAAAGAACCTGATTCTAAGGACACATGCAGACAAAATGCCACCCATGCTACTTCCAGGAACACTGCCAACTGAAGTAAATGGCAATAAATCAGAGAGGCAAAATTACTAGTACACATTTTTGCAGGATAAGGATTTGTGCCTGACTCACTCAAAATTATATGGCTAAACGTAAATGGATGCAAAATTTTCAAGTTATGCTTTCAGATGCAGAGACCTTAATTACTTTATAGATAGCATGTAAGATTATTCAAAGGAGAAAATAATTTACATTTATATTTACTTACCTCAAGGTCCAAATACATTTATACTCAGCTTCAGTTTCCCCTGCAGATTAAATAAATTAAAACACACCACAGAAAATTTGGCAGAACAGGACAAGACCATAAAACCAACAGAGCTAGCAATAGGATTCTTACTGTGCTAACACAAATATGTGCAAGTGTCCTGTGAGAGTAGGATTATGACACTACCACTATACAGAAATCCTTCCATGCATTAAAAAACTAATTCAGTCATCTGTAGTACGCAGAACAAAACAGTAGTGGCTTTGGGGGTACAAGAGACAAAACTGCAAGTCCAGTGCACCAAATGAATTGCTGAGTACAACTTCAGACAGCTATAAGAATATCTCAGTGATCTCAGTTTTCAATTGCCAATTTTGTTGCCTTTACAATACGCTGATCCCTTTAATTTGCTTTGGTTGGAGACAAGGGCCAGGCAGGAGCTGATCCAGGGTCCCTTGAAGTGAACAAGAACCTTTCTACTAATATTAGTGGCCTTGTAATAAAACTCTCTTGGCATCTATCCACTCATTTTGTCTCTGCATGCAATTTAGGTAATTCTACCACCTCTCTGGGCAACCTGTTCCAGTGTTTCACTACCGTCATCATAAAAAATGTCTTCCTAGTCCAAATCTACCCTACCATTACCCCTTGTCCTATCAGAACAGGCCCTACTAAAAAGCCTCTCCCCATCTTTCTTATAAGCCCCCTTTAAGTACTGGAAGGCTGCTGTAAGGTCTCCCCAGAGCCTTCTCTTCTCCAGGCCGAACACCCCCAACTTTCTCAGCCTGTCTTCAGAGGAGAGGTGCTCCAGCTCTCTGGTCATTTTTGTGGCCCTCCTCTCAACCCACTACAACAGGTCCATGTCCTTCCTCATAGAAAGGGCTTCAAATCTGGATGCAGTACTCCAGGTGGGGTCTCACCGGAGCAGAGCAGAGGTGCAGAATCACCTCCCTTGACCTGCTGGCCACGCTTTTTTTGATGCAGCCCAGGATGTGGTTGGCCTTCTGGGCTGAGAGGGCACGTTGCCAGTTCACGTCCAGCTTTTCATCCACCAGTACGCTGAAGTCCTTCTCCCCAGGGCTGCTCTCAATCCCTTCGTCACCCAGCCTGCATTGATAGCGGGTATTACCCTGACCCAGGTGCTGAATCTTGCACTAGGCCTTGTTGGACATCATGAAGTTCACACAGGCCCACTTCTAGAGCCAGTCCAGGTCCCTCTGGATGGTACCCCATCCCTCAGGCATGTTAACCCCAACACTCAGCTTGGTGTTGTCCACAAACTT
>VYZM01005672.1:76512-90072 GCA_013398915.1 Dromas ardeola | reverse complement strand
GGAGAGCCCGGGGCCCAGAGACGGCTGTGTTTACGGGCAGCTGCCGCGCTGGCATCGGGACTAGACGTTTGTGGCAGTGATTTAAGGAGGTTGTTCACCAAACCCCAGATAATTTGGCTTTTCCTTCCCTGGTGTTTCCCCCTCTGCCTTATTTTCTGAAAGCATAAGGATGTAACTGAAATGTGAAGCAGTAGGTGTCGCTATTTTGCTAAAAAGTTTTTCCTGGTGGTTTTGTTGGTTTGTTTGCTTGGGTAACATATCGGGGTTGGTCGGGGTCTTTTTTTTGTGTCGTCCCGTCCCGTCCCTCCCCGCCCCGTCGTCCTCCCCCGCGGTAAAAGGAAAAATGAGCTCCGCCGGGAACTTTTGTTTGTATGCCTTTGTGTCAGAGAGACACTGTGAAGGTTAATTAATGAATATTTGAGAAGTGCTCCGAGTTTGAAAGTACTGTATGAAGTTTAAACGGGCCTCAGCTCATTCCGTTTCCAGACGTTGTTGTAGTATGTATGTCAGTATGTTCCAAATGCTGACTGGGGCTATCCCGTCTATCTGGCTGGAAAGGAAGGGAATGTAGCCACCTTGACTGTGTTAAAAGGATTGTCTTCTTGTATGAAGAGATGATCTCACAACTACACAGACACTTGTTCCTCTGAGCCGCTTGAGCCAGAAGATGTACTGAAGTGGCACACATGCTGCTGAACCTGTGTTTGCACTAATGACTGGCATGGTTTGTTCTGTCACTGCAATAGCACAGTTCTCTGCCTGAATTTAGTTACCGCTTCTGAGAACAAAAATGAGGTATCACCTCTTGATTCTTCTATGAAGGAGTTTGATGTTATTTACCCCTGTATGAAGGAGGAATAAGGCAGTCTGCATATGCCACCAGGTGTTTGTGCATAGCTTATTGCACACAGTAAGTGCTTTGGCACCCAACTGGATTGTTTATGCCCAAAGCCAACTCCATGGTCCCTTAACTAACCTCTAGACCAGAGAATGGGGATTTCTGGGCTGTCAAATTCATCGTTGCAGTGAAATGTTGAATAAACACAAGTAAGGCAAGACTGTGTTTGTCGAGCCCGGAAGAAAATATCTACAGGTAGCTGAAGTCATCTACCTGGACTTGTGCAAAGCATCTGACGCTGTCCCGTATGACATTCTTGTCTCTAAATTGGAGAGACATGGATTTGATGGGCAGACCACTCAGTCAATAAGGAATTGGCTGGATGGCTGCACTCAAAGGGTTATGGTGAACAGCTCAATGTCCAAGTGGCGAGCAGTGACAAGTGGTGCTCCTCAGGGGTCAGTACTGGGACCAGCGCTGTTTAACATCTTTGTCAGCAACATGGACAGTAGGATTGAATGCACCCTCAGCAAGTTCGCAGATGACACTAAGCTGTGTGGTGCAGTTGACAACGCTGGAGGGGAGTGATGCCATCCAGAGGGACCTGGACAGACTTGAGAGGTGGGCCTGTGAAACTTAATGAAGTTCAACAAGGCCAAGTACAAGGTCCTGCACCTGGGTTGACGCAATCCCAAGCCCGAGTACAGGCTGGGCGGAGAATGGCTTGGGAGCAGCCCTGAGGAGAAGGACGTGGGGGTGTTGATGAGAAGCTCAACATGAACTGTCAATGTGCACTTACAGCCCAGAAAGCCAACTGTATCCTGGGCTGCATCAAATGCAGCATGGCCAGCAGGTCGAGGGAGGTGATTCTGGCCCTCTACTCTGCTCTGGTGAGACCCCACCTGGAGTACTGCATCCAGCTGTGGGGCCCCCAAATTAAGAAGGACATGGACCTGTTGGAAGTGAGTCCAGAGGAGGGCCATGAAGATGATCAGAGGACTGGAGCCCCTATGCTATGAGGACAGGCTGAGAGAGTTGGGGTTGTTCAGCCTGGAGAAGAGAAGGCTCTGGGGACACCTTATAGCGTCCTTCCAGTCAGATA
The DNA here is from genome assembly GCA_013398915.1 of Dromas ardeola. NCBI lineage: Eukaryota > Metazoa > Chordata > Aves > Charadriiformes > Dromadidae > Dromas > Dromas ardeola. The sequence goes on along the minus strand of VYZM01005672.1, from coordinate 88,132 downwards.
CTGGAAGAGGGCCTTACAGGAAAGTGTAATGATAGGACGAGGGGTAGTGGTTTTAAACTGAAAGAGGGGAGATTTAGATTGGATATTAGGAAGAAATTCTTTACTGTGAGGGTGGTGAGATGCTGGAACAGGCCTAGAGAAATTGTGGCTGCCCCATCCTGGGAATTGTTCAAGGCCAGGCTGGATGGGGCTTTGAGCAGCCTGGTCTAGTGGGAGGTGTCCCTGCCCATTGCAGGGGGGTTGGAACTAGGTGATCTTTAAGGTGCCTTCCAACTCGAACCGTTCTGTGATTCTATATTGGGGAAATGCCAGACCAAGAGTAGTAGAAGCCAGGGGATAAGCAGTAAAGCATCATGCAGATAGGTTCTGCTTCTCCTAAATATGCAAGCCTGATGACACACCAGTAATAAAATGGCGCAACAGGCAGGATGTTGCTGTTGTTCACAGTGCTCTGAAAAAGAAGATGACAAGGGTAGTTTGGAAGGATAAATGTTTTTTCACATGTATAAGGAGGTAGAAAAGTATCTTTTTCATACCAGTATCTTTACTGGATGACTTCACCTCAGAAGAGGTGTGCCACTGACCACCTAGTCCTCAGCAGCATTACTACTTCTTATATCCATAAGCGGTAAACAGTGTCCCACAAGAGAGGCCAGTCCACTTTGGGCAATGGTTATTGCTGCTTTTTATCACCTCAGTTTCAACTTGCAGCCTTGGTTCCGTATTAGCTTCGGGCACCACCACTAAACCATTGAACAGCCACATGGCTGTGGCTCCAGTACTGTAGTTTTTGGCTGCAGTGGTGAGTGTGATGCAGCAAAGGTTGCTTCCTGAACCAAATATATGTGCTTTTTTTGAGGGGTAGTGGCATGGGGGAAGAGGTCTGAGATAATTTCTGATTTACAGCCCTTTGCCAAACATATTCAAAACAAATATATTTTCTGAAAGCATAAAGTTTCTTCAATTATCAAGTCCAACAAGAGGACAATGCTATGAAAAAACCAACCTGCATTCCTAAAAGTTTGAGTGATAACAGCTAGTGTGAGCTGGCACTACAGAAGACAGGGAATTTTGACTATTCCTTTTAGCATTTAATGCCCATAGAATCTTGAATTGTCACATGAATCAGCAAAGAGAAAACTTTCAACTAACTCTATTTACTGCTTTTGTACTTTCTGATCATTTTCCTATCCAGATTTCCACCAGTCCCTTTAAACTATGGTATTATTCAAGAATCTGGGGAAGTAACTTCAAGGGTTATTGCTCAAACCATGTATCACTATATCCCTCATATGGTGAATTCCACCAACATTTGGCTGGAAACACTATTCAAGATCTTGCTCACCTGAAACTGCTACCTCATTGTGAATACTTTATTGTGTAGAATGCACCATTTTTGTTTCAAAATTGATCTGTGGAAGTAATAGGAAAGCAATTTTTAATCCAGTTGTCTTTCATTCGCTATCAACAAAAGCAGTAAGATCAGTAGGTATTGTTAGGCATTTTGGCAATTTTGCCAGCAGAAATATCCTACAAGTCATATTCTTGTCTACCTGTAAGGCAGTTGGTGTAGTAGAAGCATGAATTTGATTTGGATTTGCCAAAATAAGTGGATGGAGGTAAAGTGTACAGAGAGAAGGATCATGCTTTCCCAAGACACACAAAATGGACCCTCTACTAGAAGGCCACAGGAAGGGAATGATATCTTCTATGTGGTGATGATTAGCCATATTTATGGATACAACATTTTTGTGTTTCACACATACAGCCAAAGACACTCAGAACAATTCAGTGTTTCCTTCCTGTGGAAGAAAAAAAATGGACCTTTGAAAGCCTTGAGGATAAGTATGGGTACAAAAGCTATTGTGTGTCACATCTGTGACCGTAGTACTCACATGCTCTCGAAGTCCTTTCAGAGAAGTCTGCCTTGACCTTATAGCAAGGAGACAGCTGTGCCAAACAAACATGAGAGAAAGCATCAGGCAGCTCTGTTTGAGCTCTAAAACAAGCAGCATTTGGGGACGTCTCTTTCATGCAGGGATGAGATCCATGAGTTACGTGGGAACATTATTCCAACAGTTGAGCAGTAACAAAGTGACAGCTTTCCTACTTGCTGTGTCATGCTACCAACCTGAAATGACTTGCTGGTCACTGGTGGATCCCAGATAGAAGTCTTTCTTCTGTGACCCTGACTCCAGTGGAAAAGATCCTTCAAGAGCCTGGGGAACATGGCATGCTACCTTAGTTCCAAGCCTCCCTTTGATGGTGGAAGCGAGCTTTCCAGGCTGGGGCTGTCCTGTTTCCTTCCTCTGCTACTGCACCTTTTGATTTTGTCTGTTTGGCTTTCTTGCGTGAAACTGAAGGAAGAAAGGCAGTCTAAACTTTTCTTAGGCATCACAAACTGTTGAATACCAGGGAAATAAAAGGATAAAGTGATTGCGACCATTCTGAGCAAAAGTTACCTTGTCACTCACATGGGCCAGTAAATTCAATGCCTGTGTTGCAGCTACTAACAAAAGCTGCTTTATACACAATTCTTTGTGACACTAACTGCAATCAATGCATTGTTACAGCAGCTTCTTCAGCTATTTCTGCAGTCTTTCAATATCGGTGGAAGACAATACAAATTCAAATTACAACTTCTGCAAAGGACCAGTTCATGAACCCTTTTTCTAAAGTTTATACTAAAGGGTATTCCTGTGTACAATAATATTATCAGTAGCGCTCTTACACTGTGCTTTAACAACTCAAGCATTGCAAATACGCTTCTGCCAATAATACTTCATGAAAGAAGATAAAGAACCTGAGCACTCATGTGCTTTCAGCAAGTTGTCAGGACTTTCTAATCAACAAACGTCTCCGGCAGTGGAGACATTAGTACAGGCTGCATTTAGCAGCAGTTTGAGCAAAGGTGGCCAAACCAGAACTGTGGCAGGACACTATCTGTTAGTGTGGTTCCATCGTGGGGAAAGGTAACATCCAGCTGCAAAGAGAGAACAGCTTGAGGCACCAAGTTTTTTACACCGCTTCCAGCTAGATCTCTGACAGTATGTCTGATTTATTAACTACTAGTTACTGATTAAGTACTGACCTACTACGTCTGCCCTAAACTCTGATAATGAATGCAGCAGCAGATTTTGTGTGCACTATGCCAGTGGAAAATGTCCATAAGCAGAGTGGTTCCTACCAGAACAGTTCTGCTTATAAAAATGCTTAGAATAAACTGTCAATCAGCAGCACACTGTGGTCAGGAAGGGGTTGTTTTGTCTTTTGAATAGACAAGTCCTACTAGTTAGGTTAATTCAGGTATTGGGGAAGAACATATACAATGGGATTTAGCAAAATTTGGAATGACATCAGCAGTGTCAAGTCAAAATAAAAACTCTCTTTAGCATGCTGTTAACAGTGCCAAAAATGGATCAAGGTTTCTTCCTTGGTCAGACGCCCTCGTGGAAAAATAACTGGCTTGTATTTCAGTTGGCTTTTGGCATAGACCTTGATATGGAAATAAACAACTGATGCACACTGGATTGCTGCAGGCTGTATGACATTTTACATAATTGAAGTGAACACTTTAGGTAAGCCAAATTAAATACACTTAAAATATCTCAATATGGAATGTATCTTAGTTGTTTGGTATTGCTAACATTGTGCAGAAAATGACCTTACAGAATTAATAAAAATAAACTTCACTTTTAACTCTTCTTACACGTGTGTTTTCATACAGTACCCAGTATTTCTGAATTTCTCCTACATTTCAGCTATGCTTCATGCTTTGAGGTCTGGATCAAAGTACTTTGGGATGCTGAAATAAACTTCCATTGGTTAACTAATTGAACGACTTTAATTAACATCAACAGGAGCAGAGGTTGAATTCTGCAAGGTCTTCTTGGTAACACCGTCAGTGGAAAAGAAGTGAGTAATACAGCCTGTTGGCTATATGAACTGTTGGTTGGTGTGAGATCCCTCTAGAGGGAGGTCTCCCTCTACAGATTCTTTTCTTGTGCATGTGTGCTGCAGTAAGACCTATTTAGCCTTAGCAAGACACTAACTAGGAAATAAAGTCTTAGTCTTGATTAGCAAACCAATTAGGAGTATTCCATAAACATAAACATGGCTGGTCAATGGTGAATAAAATTTGTAGTCTTTTTTGGTAGGATGCATTGCAGAAACCAGTATTGTACTCTACTAAGATTTTGGTCTTTGAAATTAAAGGATAGGCAATGACTGGACCATAACTTACAGCTGAACTTCCTGAGAAAAATAAGCTTTAGGATGCAGCTTGTTTATCTTCACCACAGTTTTGTGTGAAATACCTGTTTTAATCTTGGAATCCAACAGCCATTTTAATATTCTAGCATCTATTACGTGGTGGGTCCTACCCAGTTAAAATAACATGCTACATTTCTTTACATGAAATGGTGCCTGCAACATGTAGTAGAGACCCATAAGATATATGACCCGATAAGATTAGGCCTTTGTCTATGTTTTGTGAAACTGCCAAAATATCCAATGCATTAGCATACTGCAGAATATTTAGAGCAAAACTTGCAGAAGTAGATTCTGCTGGAAATGAATTGACACCACTAATTCCTGGAGGTCAAAGTCTGCATGCACCCTCACTGACAGCTGTTAGATAGCTAAATCTGTAATGGGAAATTATTGGTAATATTGAAATTAATAAGCATATTACTATCTGCATTTACCGGGAATATGACAGCTACTTAGTTGAATTGGCACTTCAAAATACGAGTTTCTTTTGCAGTCAGAGACACACTCCTTACTTAGTTCTGTTGCTGCTAAATAAAAAATTTTGGTCTTATTTAAAATGCATAAGTTGAAATAATTTTTCTCTCAAAATCAATAGTACCACAATCCAAAATATCTGGCTATATAAAAACTGAAGCAATTCAGATATGTTTGTAACAAGAAAACAAATTTATTGATTTTAAAAGACAAGACACAATTTCGTTTTGAAAAACACAAGAAAGCTAGCCTGAGTTCAAGTCTGAAATATTCAGAAAAATCCTACTGTCTTTAGTATGTTCCAGTCATTTTTTTAAACAACACACTAAAAGTTAATATATATTTTTATAATTATAAAAGTTCCCCAGTTATTGTACAGTACACAATACAAATTGCCCACAAACTATTATTTAGCTCCTGCCAGTTTTGAGAGGACATGATATACTAAAAGATTTAGCATTTCTCACAAAAATCACATCAGGAAATACGTATTTACAAAATCAAATACATTATACAAAAAAACCATCACGTTATTCTGTAAAGATGTCTTCTTTAAATAATTAAAAAGTATATTCAACTGTAGTCCAAAAACTGGAAAAGAACATTACATTATCTCACACATACAATCTACAAAAAGTTGCTTACCTCATTTACATAATATATTCAGTCAACTGGAAAAAAAAGTTTGAATATGTCCTAGTGTTGTGATGTTTCTGTGCTGTGGGACTGAATAATGTAATCTGCCACTTACTAAGTGAAATTTAAATGATGGCACTTAAAAAAAATACAGTATAAAATAAATGCAACAAAGGAAGTTTCCTAGAAGGTAAGAAAGCCCTGAGTGATGATAAAATTACTGATTGGTAGCTCTAGAATTAACCTAATTAAAGTTTACCACCTCAGGCACAATTTTCCAAGTTTTTGAAAGGCACTCAAAGTTTCTTTAACAGCCTCATTGGTTATTAACTGTAAATCCAAATTTTCAGTGAAGATGAGTGGAGATGGGCAACTTGCTTTGGTACAAAGTGATATTTTCCTAGCATATTTTAAATTGCTTAATTGGATTACTTTAAGATAGATACTTAATGTTTAAATACAAGGCAATCACTTTAATATTGTATTGAAGGAAACTTCACTTGGGAAACCCTTTAAGTATTCTTTGTGTAAAAAGCTCTTGCTGGTATCAGTGAGTCAAAAAGAATTGAACTGAGTAAATTTCCTGGTAAATACCAATCCACGCGGGATTGGGTTGTTCCTCTGAAGTCTAAATTCCTCTGACAAAGATATTTATTATTTCAGGGTAAAATTCATCCAGAACTGAAAACTCCTATAAGATGTTTGCACCATGATCAAGAAAGTGCTTAAGAACATACAAAGAACATTTTACTGATTCAGATTTAAGTGAGGCTCATTTGATGCTCATAGACTTGTTCTGGGCCTTCTTTTCTACAGTGAATTTCAGCCTTAATGAGCAATCTACAAGAACAGTTCTTACCAAATATTTAACTACTCAGGGCTTCCAATCCCAAAATGCTAATTTATTTTTTCAACAGGAAAAGGGAAAAAAAAAAACCCAGAATAAAACAGAGTTAAAATGATCCTTTTCAACTAAGGCATATTTTACTTCAAACAAACACTAGGCAGTCACTTTGTAAGTGGCTTTTACTATTTCTTAGTTAAACTGGTAAATTAAACTCAGGTCTACTGGCACATAAAATCACTAGCAGCAATGATCAAGGCATGCAAACTCAGAAGCATTTACAGTAAATTATGAATTTAAGAAGTTGTTAAATTAAAACCCTTTGAGTATTGCGTTTATGTTAATTAATTATGCATGAATTTGCATTAACTGACTAAAAATGTTTACAACTTACTTGCACTATACTACTGACATAATTCCATTATATAACTTAAAATGAGACCCTTTTTTTTTTGCCCTCAGCTGGACTTCAGTAAGTATAGCTGTACTTAGTGTTTGCTGACTGATTGATATTGCAAGAAACCAGTAGAAAATGTATTGTACTCTCACTTAGTAAGGTGGCATTTCTATCTGTAAATTCAAAGAATCTCTGCTTGCTACCACACTTGTTCCCTTGTTCTTGTAAGCAGCATCTGTAAGAACAAAGGGGCTTTTTAAAATGGCAAAAGGCTTGTGCAATTTCTAGGTTGCTTTTAAAATGAGGACATTCAGTAAGGGCCATCCAAACTCTACCCCTGTAGATGAAGATGAGTGAAACACCTTCATCTTTTAGCTAGTCATTATTGCAGTGACTGAGTTTTAAAAGGAATATCAATATAATCATGCACTTTTTGTTCTAGTTTATCAAAAACACTGCCGAAAATTTCAATGCAAACATACTGAGTACTCTTCAAAATTTATTCTTCTTCACTAAGCCTTCTTTTAATCCTAAAGATTCTCTTTTACAGCACCAGAGTATTCCAATACTAACCTACCTCAGGAGATTTTCAGAATAGTCTGAATATATTTTCTAAACCTTTATCTTCTAAAGGCATCTTAAAGTAGACAACTTTGTATCTGTAGAAACATATGTTCAATTTTCTTTATATATTTATGCAATTATGAGTAACAAGGGAGCTGAAGTACTGTTTTCTATTAGACAGTACACATCAATGGCAGTGAATATTTTGCCTACATCTATTGAGCCTCCTACAACAAAACCATTCCCGTGTAGTATGCAAGTATTTCATTTAGAAATAATAAAAAATTCTACAACACTATCAACTATTTCAAAGTATATGCTCAATGGGCTAATTAAATTATCTAAAAAGCTTTGTTCCCATCATGTCACTTACAATGCTCAAAGGGTTAATGCAAGGCATTATATCAAATTAATTTTCTAATAGTAGAACTAAGCACTGTGTGTTTATGCTTCTATTCCAGTTTTTATTGTTTGTTTGTCTTACATCACCAAACAAATTAGCAGAGATACTAGAATTCCATTTATTGATTTGTTTCAAACCACATACAAAGAGGATGTCCTGTTAGAGAGACAAGGGCCCAATTTTCAGAAATTCATACTGCGGTCTCAAATGAATGTTTTAAACTCTGCAATTATTATCGTATATCAGTACCAAATCATGCTAATATTACTAATAAATCTATTTTTCGTCAGCACTTTTATGGCTATCCATGGTTGTATTTATTTTGTAAAAACATTCTAAATTAAATTTTAGAGATGCAGTGCATCTCTAATATAAAATTTTTTCTACACAGTGCAGATGTCAATTGGTGAGAATGACAAAGATGTCAGATCATTTCTCCTAGGGAAAACAAGGTGAACAAAAGAAGTGGTTTAGATATTTAAAAATACCTCGCTTTAAATTAAATTTGTACATAGACCTATACATTCCTGAATGACAGAACATTATCTATTTTCTTATTTTTGAACTAAAGGCAGTAATGATGTAAATCATCACTTTATAGGTAAATAATTTAAAATCTATTTTCCAAATTTTTATGGAACTCTTTTTTTTTTAAAGAAGGTGCTTAGAGCATGCTACAGTACAAGAGCAAAACACAGAAATAATAATTGAAAACAGAAAAAAAAAAGCTTTAAAATTGATTTACCATGAAAAAGATGAAAACGTACCAATACATTTTAATAAATATAAAACTTTTGAAAATTGGGCCCTGTGTTTTGAAAAGGTAGTTCAACAATATCTGTTCCCCCAGACTGCTCACTGTGCTATTTGTGCTAATGGGGGAAATGCCTCTAAAATAATTATTTTGGATTCCATGTCAAAACTAGGTAAAACACATAAACCATGTCAACTCTCATGATGTCTGTCCTGTGGATACACGCTACACCTCTCCAGAGCACTAACAATAGACTTCAGAGCTGCTGTGGCAATGCAACCGCATGCTACACATTACAGAATATGGACTGAGGTATTTGTATCTCTGTAGTTTAATGATTACTAAACCCCAACTATTAAATAGCAAGAGTGTGCAAAATGTTTTATCTAAGTGTTTGATTAAAATTTCAGTAAATGTAAAAACAAAACCGAAGACCCCCGAACCTGTAAGTATACAACACAGCTTACAGTAACATACTTTTTCTAAAAAGTCTGGTAAAATCTTTAGAATTTAAGCATAATAATACAGACTCCATTCAGTTTTCTGAACTTGGGATACTTCCAATTTGTTTTGATAACTCATTGTTTTTAGAAGCTATTAAATACATTCCATTTTTGTATTCAGATTTTTGTTCAGTTTTGGTTTGCACTTTTGTGAACAGTGAACAACTGAGTGGAGTGGGGAGCTAAATAATGAAAGATACTCAGGTCCCACCTTTTTTAGCAATCTAGATTTACCTATTACAATCGTACTCTTTTCTCAGCAATAACAAATCCAACATTAAACCAAGAAAGGACAATAATACGAAAACATTATAGGTCCGTCAACACAAAAATTGAAACAAGTACTACAGTATTAAAAAAAGGTGAAAATGAAAAAAATGTTCAATTATTTCACTTTATTTTACTTGTAAACATCTTATAATGCACAATGAAGGGGAGTAAATATTTATCACAGCTTAGTTTTAGCATTTTTGGTGAAGGGTACAGATGTGCTGATTTCCAAGGAAAAATCAGGACACACTGAGTGATATATGTGAGAACAAAATATATAATGAGATTCAGTGCATTTATGAGTTTAGAAATAATGAATATAAACCTCACTTTCACTTTTTACTGAGGCAAAAGCCATCTACTGACATTAGTAGGAATTATGCCTACATAGAAAGAGCAGGATGGGTTCACCTCCTAATTCTGCAAAGGAATTAAAATTTGATTTTGTACACCAGTAACATTAGGAAATTTTAGTTGATGTGCAGCTGTATTTGGAGCATATGTAAACTCTAGCAACAAGCTTTTTTGCTATGAATACGCTGTTCATTTTACATGCTCTTCTCCCATTTGGTATATATGACTTTAAAGTCATTTTCAGACACACTGGATAAACCAAAATAAAAGAATCCCTAATTTTGTTACACAGTCTTTTCTGTAAAGTTGATCTTTTTGTGCTCTCCTTTACTTTTTTTGGTTGGTTTGTTTTTTTGTTTTTTTTTTTGTTTGTTTGTTTTTGTTTTTTTTGCTTATTTAGTTCCACTATTTTATTGTAGCAAATTCATGTGTCTGCATAATGAAATGTTTAAGAAGAAATATTTGAGTTGTTTAATGTCAATTAATATGGTCTCTATAAACTGTCATTATTTAACCATTAAAATGTAATATCTGGCTGATACCCCACAAAATATAGAAATTGAAAACATGCACTGCATTATGTACCTGCTCATTTATTTCTTTTTAGTTTTTAAAATTAAAAGTAGGCAAGGGTTTAGAAAATATATAATCATGCTTGGGACTATGGTCAATCTATTTTGACATTTGAAGTTGGTATTAAAGCTAGTTTTGCTTTCCAAATTCCCAAGCAAATTTTATTTGTAATAAAGTGAAATCCAGCTAGAAACAAGAAAAAATAGGTTTATTGTCATTCTAAGAGGGATATTAAAATCATTTAATAATAAAAAAATCCTTTTATTCTTTTGAAGGCTATGTAACCTGTCCTTACTTCTTAGGGAATTTGAAAATGACAGGCACACCTTGTTGAATTAATTTAAGAGTTAAGAATAACAAAAAGTACTAAGTCTTAGCTTCAGTTCTGTTTAAGGCACCATGTAATAGCCGAGGTACAATGATCCCTGATGTACATTCTTAAATGGCAATGGTCCATCTAGCCACCTATTCAAATTCTACACAATTGGGAATAAGTACAAGTGAGGTGTGCCAGTTACACTGCCTTATCTAATTTTTGTAAAAATTTAAATCCACTTTAGCAACAAGGAAATATTTTGAAAGGAAAATGATGCAGGTTGCTACATTCCTTGCATTCTATAAATTATCTTTTCTAAGAGCAGCAGATTGAACCACTAGTAGGAAAAGACCTGGAATAGAAGAAAGTCATCCAAATGGAATGTTTTCCTGTATGTCCAGTTCAGCATAAGTAGCACGTACACTTAATAATAATAATCAAGTCACTTCTTTTTTAGCTTCAGTTTCTAAAAACTACAGTACCACTCAACAGACAAAAGCACCTGTTCAGTGGCCCCACATATAGAATCAGTAGTCTTCAAAATAGAGGAATTGGTATGCAAATAATATCTGGAACTGTTGATTTTAAAGGAAGCTTGCATTGATTACATGATGGTCAGATAATTAGGTACGTTTATGACGTACACATTACCACATTCTGTTACAATTCTGTCATTTAAACTCGCTTCTTGCTCACAGAAAGAAACTAGCAGATCTTCCCAACCCTCCAGCATTATTAGAAAAAATCCCCTTGAATGCTCACAATTTTATCAAAATAGTGTCTTCTTGTTGTCCAATGAAAAGCACCTTTTATAACAAATTTGATACATCTGCTGTCAAATAAGCATGCCTCCAGTGTAAATCAAAGAAAATAGTTCTTTTGATATTTCACAGAAGTGCATCTAATTAAAAACCTATCTATATGAAATCATCATCATAACTAATAATTAACATTAAAATACTTTTTAAAAACTATGAAAAAATTTAAATTATTATAAGAGGACAAAAACATTAACATTAAGCTTTGCAAAAATCTTCCTTGCATTTGATACTAAGAAAACTCTTCATATTGAGCGGCCAATGTAAAATGATTCTGTTTACAGAAAAATCTTTTTTTTTTTAAAACAGATCTAGCAAAATACATACACCCATTCCATTTAACAACTCCGATAAAATAATGTTCAGCACAGCTAAAATTTGACAACAGTCGACCTTCAGACTTATTCTCTTTATTTTTTTTTTTCTTCATATTAAACCCAAA
>VYZM01005672.1:54464-72107 GCA_013398915.1 Dromas ardeola | reverse complement strand
TCCCCCCCATGTTTTTTATGACTTAGCAAGCCACCGTTTGATACTAGATCTGTCAATTTTACTACAGTGAACAATTCAGCAAATAATAGAATAGTTAGAATGTTTTAGAAGTCTATTAAATACTACCTGTAGAAAGACCATTTTAACAGAAATTGCCGTGCTGCTTTAGGAAAGCTGGGTCTTCCTTCATATGGTTTCAATGCTTGCATCATTACATTATCAAGCCAGGCAGCCCACTGCTCCAGAGTGCTCTGCTGTTGAAGAGTCATCTTGAAATCTGTTTCTAGTCTCTGAACCATGTTGTCATCACACTGGCACACCCAGGAAGCCTGCTCCTGTTAACAGCACATGGCAACTCTTGAATTAACAATACGTAAGCCAAAGCACAGAATATAATTCCCTCTCAAAGATTATGCAATTCAGTGGACGAAAAGGACAAAACTCACTCACTAGACAAACTAAGAAGCAGTTTTTGTGTCTATCATAATTTCGTTGAAAGCAAATGGGTGGGGAAAAGTATAACATATATGAGCAGACATCAAATAAAGAAATGAGAACAAACAATGAAAACAACGCAAGTACGTTGTAGTTTTTCACATTCATTTTCAAAAAAAGGCTTCTACTTTCCTCATTCATCATTTTTCTACTGAAATATTCAGGACTTGTCAATTTTTTCTGTAACTAAAGGCAGGGCAAGCAGGAAGAACAGTTAAATGGAGTTAAATACTAAATAAATAATAAACAGTTAAATAAGAAAAGTAGCAGCAAGAAATCAAGTACAAGGTTCCTTTTGTTCTGAAGAAGTTAAAGAATCAGAACACAAAGCTCTGTATGTAAACAAGGGTTGTTTTGTTTGGTGACTATTGGCAGTAATAGATTACACATTACTTAAAAGTACAACATAAACTGCACAAAAATGGAGAAACACATTCTGCATACAATAATAAGCAATCTACTCATTGTTATCAAGTTTAAATAAGGCTAGCTGGTCAATTCAGAAACTAAGAGACAAAAGTGAAGGCTCACTAACTGCAAGCCATGTCTTTAAACTCTAGTTATCATGTGCCAAGTTAACACCTCATTCACAGACTCTATATCCAAGTTAACATATTACAATACTTAATATACTGTATCTTTGGTCAAGTACTCTTAACCGACTTTTGTTAAGATTATTAACAAGTACGTTAAAGCACTCTTCACAAGGAGAAGAGACAAACAGAACTGCCGGTAATCGGGAACATTTCACTCTGCTGGTCAAAAGGAAAAAATGCTGTTCCTCAGAGAAGCAGAGACGCGGAGAAATTAAGCTCAGTGAAGACAAACTTACATTCTATAGCTAACTGGAAATTAGTTCTAATCTGTACTGATCTAACCAATTACTCAGGAGATCTTGTAAATTTAAGCACAGGCACTTAGATAAAATATACTAACGGTATTATCTTTGAAATAATGAAACAGTCTCTACTAAAACCAATGTTGTGCATTTAATAGCTTTTAGAGACATTCAGAAGCTACGCTGCTATCTGAGATCTAATTCTAAGGTATCATTTATGCTATTACTAAGAAGACATCATTTATGGTGCCCGTTCTAAGAATGTATTTGCTGTACATTTGCATAGAAGTTGGAAGAATATGTGCACTTCAAGACAGTAAATGGAAACAGATAATTGTTCTGAGCTCTTTTCTAAAGTGTAAGCTGTCATGTTTGGACTGGATCACTGCATATATGAATCAGCAAAATGTTCTCACTTCACTTTCTTGATAGAATAATGACAGCTAACAATAAACTTCAAAATCATAGAGGAAATAACACTTAAAAAAAAAGCCTGTTATTTAAAACTACATTTTACCTGAACATTGGCAAAATCAACACGGTTAAGATCATTGAGCATCTGGTTGATTTGAGAAGTATTTTGAAGCACAGCACGAGCTGCTTGAGCCAGGTGATTGAGAGATGTGTATCTTCGCAGAGTCTGGGCAAAGGCACTTACAGCGGCAACCTATGAAGAAATTATTTTTATTTTTAAATATTGTACTCTTTTTCTGTAGACTAGTTCTACAGATTGAGGCTTTACCTTCATTTTAATATTATTTATTAATGAGTTCTCATATGTGAATTATGTCCATGTAGCGGATCAAATAACGTCTTCCTTACAATTTTTTGACAAAACTAAGTTATTTCCTAACCCATCATTTGATGCGCGATGCTAAACATGAAATTTAGCATTAAAGTTAAAAAGCTACTGCTTTTAGATGCTACTGCCCACTCGATTTGGCATTGCAAGAAAAACACTGCAACAGTTTTGTCTACCTTGGTTTGTATCATCCTCTGTGGAATATTGTTCATGGCATTTGAAAGCCAACCTTCAAGGCTTTTTGCAAAATTGCGAATGGCTTGGGTCAAGGCACCTGTGCATTAAAGAATAAAAACAGAATGAAAAGAAAGCAATGTACCTGTCTTTAAATGTTTTGCATCCTCAGTACTTACGTACTCAACGTTCAGGTCTGCTGCTTTTACTTTCTGAAAGAAAAATCCAGTCTAGGTTCAAAATGCCCCATTCAGATACAGCTTATGCAATAATGAATTTAGTTTTCGTTTAATAAGCAGTTCTGACTTCCTCATCTAACAATCTTTCAAGAAGTTTGTGACCAGCAGTATTGTTTCAGGCGCTCCTATAAAAGAACATCAGTAATTGCAGCAGTTGTGTCAGAGAGAAATTGAAGAAGCTCTTACAGCAATCTGCAGTACTCAAAATATATGTTTTAATTTTTCAAAGGAGGAGGACAGGAAGTATTTTCCCAAGGAACTGCGCCTGGAAAAAAGAAAATCGTATCTCCTGAGTAGCAGAAACCTTGCTTTCCCATACCTATCACTTGCTCATTGACATAATAGCACCCACTCAAATGGCTGCAAAAAGGAGGAGACAAAAAGAAAAAACTACAGGTTTCTAAAAAGTAATAGAGAATGAATGCAACTACAAAGCTGAAGAGGAAAAAACTACAAAGAGGAAATAATATTTATTTTCAAACTATTTTACCTATGTGTAAGAAGAAACAAGATTCTGTTTATAAGGCTGAATAGTCTGGTAGAGTAAGAAATTAATGCTAATAGAACTTGTCTTTGAGAAGTATCTTTCACTGTTTGAATTATTGATGATCCCTTTTCTAATAAAGCTTTCTACTTCAACAAAGTAAAGTAAATTTACTAAAAGAAAAAAATGCATTCCTCATGACGTCTTTTTCACATCTTCAAATTTGCAGTGACAAGGAGTGGAATCCATACCAGTAACTTATATAACTGACCACACATTAGGATGCTTTGCTGAACACAATTTAATTTTACAAAGTACCTTTATTAGCTGAACTTTCTATGGTTCAGCTAGAGGTTTCCACATGAAAAAACAAGCTTTTGTCTTCAATCCTGCCAATCAGCTAGCTCACTTGTGCTGCTTTGTAAATTATTTCTGTGCACTTACTAATCAACTATGTGTTCACTCACATTTTCTTACCTATAGAACAAGAAAATGCAAAGTGGAAGGAAAAATTTAAATACTACATGAATGATACTTAAGACATTTAAGGAAAATATTACTGCTTTTTCACTACTAATTTGCTTATTACTCTTTTTCACCCAACTACATATTACAAAATTATTTGCATCACTGTAATGCTGATCTCCTTTAAAAATAAATATAGAAAAGCAGCTCAGGCCTTAAGAAAGGCCTTAAACTAGGAAGAAAGAGGAGCAAATGAAAGGAATTCTAAGTTCTGAAGAAATAAAATAGCTAAGGTAGATAATAAGGCATCAGTTTTGTATAGAACAACTATGAATTTCTAATGAGCTTTGGAGATAACACATTAAATACAGAATTTTTCTCATACTCCATCCTTAAGTACACATCTAGCCATTACCAAAACCTTAAGTTCCTACATCCTCAAAGCCTTCTTTTAAGTTATTCTGGCTACCATAGAGTAAGAAGAAAACCCTTTCAAGGCATCACATGATGAGCATAAATTCTCCACCTATGATAGAAACTAACTCACAGGCAAGTTTGTTGTCCATTCTGTCACTTATGAAGGCGAAAAAAGTCCATTCTAAAACATAATAGCTCTGGTCTATTGCGAAGACATTAGATAATTATGGTCTTTATTCCTGACTAAAATAGACAGCATTTCGCTTTTCTTAGGAAAAGGAATGTTGCTGTTTTATACACAACAGTTCTTCATTCATTCTGTGGGTGCTGTCAATTTTAGCTGACAAATTTAACATAGAGGTTGAAAATAAAACATTTTTTTCCTCAATGGTCTTTTTTTTTCTAGTCGAGTAGTATGTATCACACAGCTAAGCAGCACAGTAAGACTTTTCTAAAAGAAAAACACTAAAAATCTAGACATGAAAAAAGATAAATCTTAAAAAGTCATGCACTTACATCAAGCACTTTCCGAATTAATATTATTTCCTATTTTGAGCATCTGCTGTCAATATCTTCCCATTTATTCAGGAAAAAAAATCATAAACGTGCCTTTGATGATGCATTTTCAGTCCCTATTCCTTTAGAGTCCAAACTTTCCTATAAACTCCCATTTTCCCACAGAAGGTGATGAAATTGTCTACTTCACCCACCTCCATTATTGTCACAGTCAACCATTAAGCACAACTTTAAGCCTTCCTCTTGGTCTGTTGTAATGGCTGGAGATAATTTAATTCAAAAGCAGGAGTTGAAAAACTAATAATATTCTAAATATTTAACAGTGAAGAGAGAACTTGTATGGATCATCGTTACAGGAAAGCTGACTAGAAAAAGCCATTTAGTTAGCTTGTCCTAAAGATAAAAATAAGAAAATACATTAGTCTTCCAAAGGTAGCTTGGTGGGTGGACTTCTGAGCAGAAAATCACTGGACTGTCCACAAAATAGAGGCAGAAGTCTCTTGGGATGAATTTCTCTTGGGATCAGATGATGTGTTTGCATCAAGAAGTCTGATAATCATCCCAAAAACACGAATGTCAAACACAGTAGGTATCAATTATTCAAATATGACTGGTAATTCTAAAAAGAAAGAAATAGCATGAAAAGGATCCGATGCCTGTAGTTATTGATAGTAAATGATTGTGTCCTGTTTTCTTGAAACGCTGAACTGCCGATGCCCAATACATTTTATGAAACACGGCAGGAAGACACCACAAGCTAAGGAGCTTCTATATAAAAGCTTCTTTAGAGACTGCCAGCCTGTGAAGGAGAAGCAAGTCAAAAGCAAGGCAAAAAGCAGGTTTGATGAAAAACCATGTCTGCACCATGTTTTTATTCATAAAATAATGTGCTTTTGGAAGACAGAGTTCTAATTTAACCTATTAAATGTTGTAATTAAATTTGTGGGGTTTTTTATCGTTGCCTATTTGCTTGTGGTTTTGTGATATTACTCAAAAATTAATATCCTACCTATTGCATTGTCATGAGATAGAAAAGTAAAACATCAAATATAAACCAATGCAAAATAATTTATACAAGTAATGGTTGTCAATAATTGAATATATTTGAGAGAACGTTTTTGCTTTACTCTGCTACACAGATGAAAAGATTAATTATGTCAATCTCTACCAAGAACTTTCTCTTTCCTTAAACACAAGGTAAAACTGTCTTTGTAAAAAGCCAGCCTTCAGATTTTATACATCTCCAGTTCCAAAATTTTTTTTGGTATGAAACATAATTTACTAAAACCTAATTTTATTTCACTGACAAGCAAAAAGTCAGTAAAACTTTTCTACAAGGCAATACCTGCAAATATTTTTATAAGGTCCTTATTACTGCTGGAGTCACTATAGCAGAAGAGGTGTTCACAGCATGACAAAATCGCTTTGTTAGCTGCAAAGGTACTTAAGGCCGCAATTTAAAAAAAATAATAAAATCCAACTTTATAAAGTGACTACTGTTTTTTCATGGAAAGGATATGATATGTAGGAGTAACAAGCTTTACAGCAGACTGCTAACGCACTTTCTTTATAATATTTAGCACAGCATATGCAAGACAATAAAAGTTTTATAAAGGAGTTCGACTTTATTCAGATAAATTCATTTTCTAACAGAAATAGCCATGAAAACACACTTATGGAGCAACGATGGATTCCAGTAAAATTAACTTTGAAAAGAAAGCTGTACTCCTGGTAATGGTTGAGTGGCTGGACAGTTACTGACTCTTTCATGCAGGATGTATGACAGAAAGAACATTAGATTGGAATAGTAAATTGGACTAAGAAATGTTGAGTTA
Organism: Dromas ardeola; assembly: GCA_013398915.1. Lineage (NCBI taxonomy): Eukaryota > Metazoa > Chordata > Aves > Charadriiformes > Dromadidae > Dromas > Dromas ardeola. The sequence goes on along the minus strand of VYZM01005672.1, from coordinate 65,842 downwards.
ATTTTTCACTGTCTTAACAGTCATTAAAATTGATTTCAGCAGCCACTGATAAGGAACAGAAGACTAACTGTCCAAAAATGGAACTGCAAAGATCTTATGCATATTTTTTTTCAGGTTAATCAAAGATTAATATGTTTAAACTAAAAAATACTGAATTTAGTGGAGGGACTGACTAACATTAGTGCACATTGGCTCAGCGCCACAGGACTTAAGGTCTAAGTCTATCAGGTAATCTAGAGCCAAGGTAAAAGGAAAACATTTTTATCTGAAAATGTAACACACAGGCAGATGTACCTTAAATATGAAACTGTATCTTGAAAACTAGATCTTCCGACTGCACTAAAATCCTCAGTTACTTTTAAAATACAAAGCACACATCAACTCTCAGCACAACTTCCTACACAACGAAATTAAAGATAAATGATACACAATACTGTCCTAACTTTCAAACATTCCTAAAGCTGCCCTGTGAACTACAAGACCACCACCACCATACACACGCATGCACAAAAGTCCTTACAAAATGTTTCAGGTGTTCAACTTACTAGGAATAGGTCTAAGGACGTCAGGAATGAGAATCTCCACCAAAGCCTGGTACATCACATGGTCACAGTTACACATCCATTTCAGAATAGACTCATTCTTGCAGAGAGTAATCAGCTTTGCTTTTGGAAGTCGACTTTCTATTTCACTCAGATTGCTGGTGTGAAAAAATGTAGCCAATGAATAAATGATAATGCATTTACAGCTGGTAAAAACCTGCAATGGGTGTTAAAATGTATTATTTTTTAAAGATGTCATAGATGTCTCAACTACATCCGACAGAACTTCTTTACACGTTGTGTCACATGGAAATGGATTTAAAAAATGCCTCCACAGCTCAGCTACAGCTTGCAAATTATGCAGAGCTATAAATGATCCTTGTGGCTTAAAAGAACTGGATAAAATACTGTGAAAAGACACCTTTACTGTAATTGTGGAAGCAAATTAAAAAACGGATTGCACAATTGTTTCAAGATTGCACTTTGACATACACCCAGCCTATACAAAAATGCCAGACAACATAAATTTGATTTGAAAAATTACATATGAAAAAAAGTATTACTCTGCAGGAAAAGCCAATAGGATTTTTTTTTTTTTACACTTGTATTATAGTATCTTGAGAAGCAGTAAACAAAGAGAAACATTTACTGACCTTGGTTCAGTAATAGTAGTGCCATCAGGTGGAGCAGAGGGAGAATAGCGCCAGAAAGTTTGCCACAATTTTTCTATCAGGCTGAATTGAAGATTCACAACCACATCCAGTATTGCCTGAGAAAATAAAACAAAAGTACAGATTGTATTCTATCCGGATTCCCCCCACTCTCAACTCCAACGAGATCTATAGCTTTTTTCATGTAGTGGAACAAAGGCAAACTGTACATTTCTTTAATGATAAATAATACTGGTTTTAATACCTTTAATATCCATAAATTATACAGCGCCCTATAAACTGGTGTGCACAGAGACTTGATTAAGGCCAAGTGCACATGCACGGAAGCTTCCAGAAATGAGCATGGCCTGTGTAAACATATCAGAGGAATTCACCCAAAGAAAATATTTAACGCTTCTGCAAACACAAAGGAAACCTGCCTTTTTAATCATTTTCATAATTCATTATAGGTTTGAAAGCACCATCAAACAGAATTTTAGAAGACATGGTTCAATATCAAATGTGGCCTAAATGTCTCAATGTTTCTTTAAAATGAGAAAAAAGGTACAGCTTTTAATGTAAAAAAAGACACTAACATGATTTACATTTCTAACATGACTAAAACAAAGTATGTTTTAGTAGATGTACATGTACTAAATGTGTATGTACTAGTTCATGTACAATCTGAAGTCTGGTTTCTCTAACATTCTGAAAACACACACATTTCACTCTCAGTGTCTAATATATATTAGTTTTTTCCCCTGTAAAGGGGACCACATCCAGAAAAATCTTCTTATGAATGTCCTTTCCAGTGAAATAAGCAAAATATCCTGGGGGAAAGTCACATACCAGTAACATGGCTCCAATATATTTGGCATTACTGTCTTGTACTGACCTTCACTAGAAGTCATGAACTTTAAAAAATAAATGGTTTATAATAAATACCTCACAGTGCTCTCGATAAAGACTCTGCAGTGATTTGATGTCCTCAAAGGTAGTACCATCTGGTAGAGAAGATATTTCAACTTCTCCAAACTCTGGAAGTACTCGAGATGCATCTGTTTCCATGACAACATAATGAAAGAGGGCTATTGTGAACAGTGCTAGTTACAGTATGATTAAGAAAAAATTTAAGGATGACACAAAGAAATAAATTCCGAAAGTTCATAATATTCAAAGAGAGAAGTCCTTCATTCCTGTTGTATGTTAAAATTGTAAACAAATTCAGCCTGCCTTTTTTAATCAAAAAGAAATACAAAATCATTCTTGAAGACATCAAAAAAATGTCAGGTACGTACTACACCTATATAGAAATGCTAACACACACATTTTCAGAATATTACATGATGAAGGAAAATATCTATGTCAGTGTATGAAAGATTAATCCTTGAATAGTTTTTTTCTTGCTCAACCGTCAGGTATGATGGGGCTTAGTAGACTCAATATGCCTTTTTATTTGAAATTTACTAGAATTTCAATTAGAGACAATATGTGCTTTTACAATTTGTCAAAAATGTTTCCAAGAGATAGCTGATATAAAAGAAAAATGCTGGATTTATCCGCAATAGTAATGCAACGCCACCACGCGCCCCACCCCCCTTTTAAAACATGAAATGCACTGTAATACACATGCACGAAACAACTTCGATCGCCAGAATTTCAATATGCATGTCTAATATAACTTTGCACAGCAACTGCATTGTGATTTATATATTAAACATATCACACAAATACAGAATTTGCATTTTTTTTCCTTTTATACTTATGTGATGCATATTAAATACTACATAAAGCTCACAACACAGAACAGGTGATTTAACTGCCTTTTTGTTCTGTTGTAAGAATTTTAAAGAGGACATGATAACTTTAGAAGCAGCTACTGCACTTGCATGATGTGATGTTCACAGTGATGATGAAGTTAATCTTATTTACACAGCAGTATAAAACCTGCTTTCATACCTAGAAACTGTTGATGATGTTGGCTTTGGGCAATGACAGTTTGTTCAACAGATGTGCCTGTCTGTTGACCACTTCCTGTGAAGCCATCTGCAACTCCATCCACTTTCTGCATAGGCTTATACCTACAAAAATATCAAGTACGAAGTTATTCTTTCTGTTCACTTCTTCATAAATAAGATCGTACAATTTATGTTCACTCTGGTTTCTCCACCTCAAAATAAAATTTTGAGGAAAAGTAGCAAAAGAATTTACACGTTTCTATTTATTTTGTAAATAACAGAAGAAACAATTACTAAGGGAAGCTAGAGCATTAACAATGCATTACAGAATTCATAAAGGTGATATTACACCACCACTACCAATTTCTTATGGAATTTACCTTAGGAACAACATACCATAAGACCAGCTAATTTACACCAAAACGAATCAAATCTCTCCCATTCAAAATACCTTGATTTCCCAATAATGATCTAATTAAAAAATAATGTTTCATTACCTTAAGAAAAAACAGCACTACTGTCTGAGGATAGAAGAAGACTTTTCAAAGCCAACAAATTTCTCTCATAAGCACAGAAGGCCTGAGAAAGCTACTTGGAAACATAGATTCTTCACAAGTCAATTCTCAGAATCTTTTATAAAGGGCAAAAATCACAATAATAAAATGGGAATGCTGGTTTGGATGGTCAAGTGCTTTCCCGACAATAAGTCTGACAGGCTGAAGATAGTGCCTGTCACTTCCAACACAACTGAGAATTTACTCTGTCCCAGGCCTTAATGATAACATATTGGACGCTTTGCACTTTTGAAAAAGAATTGTAGCCACTAGAAAAGAAAATAAGAGAACCCTGAAGCTAAGGAAAGTGTGTTTTAACAATCTCTCAAATTGGAATTGTTGTGCAGACTGTAAAACTCCATGCTAACTTCAGAAATGTGATGAGAAATTCTACTCTTGATGCATTACTCTGAGAAGCAGTTTAATCAGTTGGGAACATTTCATTTTGTTTCCAGTAAACAGAAACCAGCACTGTCTCATATTTTACTTTAAAAGGAAGTTCCCACGAAAAACATACATTCAATATTGTAGGCATTCCTGACATGAATCTAAATATACAATAACAAAAGACAAACACAAAGTACACCTTTGAACAGAAAGACTCCTGGCGTGATTAACAAATAGTTTTATAACTTCAGGAATTTCAATGCTTGGGAAAAAAGACACCTATACCTATCTCTAGGGCATGTATATCAAGTTTCACTTTCTGTAATGCTCCAGTGTAAAATCCTATGCCTGTTGAAGACAATAGTGAAACTCTAATCAACCTTAATAAGGAATAATATTTCATCTCTGGTATCATGGTAGCACTGAACTCTTCTGGATGAGCTTATTATTACTTGGCAAATCTACCTGCAGTAGGCAGTTAATCTGTAAGGAATTCTTAACTTTTCTATCGTTACATATTATAATTACAGATATCAGGCAGAAGATCAACTTCTAGAAATATTTGTAAATCTGAACCTATACTTTAAGATAGTTCCATTACTTTCTGCAAAATTTATTTTACTGACCCTTCAGCTCCTGAAATAGGATTCAAAATTGTTTGAATACATAAAAGTAATATTCCTCTAGAGTTTTTCAGTTAATGTAAAAAAACTTTTAATTAAAATATAAAAGCCAACTTAATCCTTTGGTGCTAGGAATCAGGATTATCCACCTACTTACTCCACTGTGCTTTATATAAAATATGCTGGGCAAAATGCTTAATTCTGGCACTGTGACAGGTAACTCGTCACAGCAGTTAACCAGTTTCAGCAGCATTAGAAAATTACTTGCAAAATGAAAGTAAATAATGAAGAAAAGGAACAAAATTATTTTTCAGGAGCTTCAGATGAAACATAAGCAGACAGTGGTTAACAATTTTAGATCTGCTGCCTTTTGTGGTTTAGCCACCGAACAGATCTTCCAAATTCCTTAGTTAAATTTGAGCCATTTTTGGTGCATGAAAGAAATAGTTCAATATTTCCTAACTGGTAAGAGTTGTATTTTCTAAAATTATCCAGACTTTTACTCTATTTCCCTATTTTAATCACTATTAACCTATACCTTATTTCATCTTTCACTCTATTCTTTTCTTTTCAATTACTAGGTGCTAATAGACTGGGAGCAGAAAATAATAACTGATCTTACATGAATATTACAGCTTTCCAATGATACTTGACCCAAAAAGGACACCATTTGAATTTTATATAGGTTAGCATAAACACAATAAGAGTTTGCAGAGTCTTTAGTTAACAACAGACGTTTTCTCAATTTGTGCAAAACTATGAAAATAAAAAAAACCAACAACACTGAAACCAGAACATGGAATCACGTAATTCATAAATGACACTGAATGGTACGCTGGTCTCCCTTTGCAGTTAATTCAGAATACAACTTCATTGACTGCCGTAGTCTAACTATGACAACTTCATTAACAGAAACTTCCCCTCTCACTGCAGAACAGATTAGTAACTTCCTGACTAAAATTCATGTGCAGCAAACAGCTGCATATTCATTAATAAGATGAAGCAGAAAGCAGAATACCTGCTTGGTTTGAAATGCACATATGAAATTTGGTAGGGAAAACAAACAAGCTGAAAACTATCAAAACCATGAGGAGCCAAAACAGATTGACTAAGTCGCAAGTCAGACAAAAAAGAGATAGCTTTTTCAGTTAAATTTTCTGCAGATTTTGTTGTTTGCTTGTACTGTTGCCATGCTGCCACTATTTGGATTTTACTCTTAAGTCTTAGAATTCAGGTTTTTACTGAAAAATCCAACTCATGCTGTTATGCAATTTATAATATTCTCTCTTTTTGTTAAAAAACTAAGGTTTCTATCCTTCTGGCTTGCTAAAAACAAAATGTAGGGGCTCCTGAAAGAAAGAGAACTAAGCTCTAAGGATTCACTTCCATTTTATTTTTATTTTAAATCTGTTATTGTGATTTATCACCAGGAGTTCACCGATGTCTGTGAGAAGTGAGTTAATGTACCAAATTATGTAACAAAATCGTTACCTTATGCATAACAAAGTGTAAAGTCTGCAAAAGCATTTTACTACTATATGCAAATAAAATGTTGCCATTGATGCTACTAGCGGAAAAAAATCAGCTTTTAAAATTAGCAGAAAGCAAAAATTGATCCAAACAGCTTGCAACACCACAGGCAATACACGCTAAAGCTGCTAACTACAGGAAAATTGAAGAAACTCAAATGCGTTAAAAAAATTATTGAAGATGCAAAACCTGCAAGTAACAAAGAAATACCTGAGAAGCATTTGGATGCTATCCGAAAGTTTGGGTGTGTAGATCAAGTTTGTACTAGTTGCCTTCTAGTGTTTGAATAAAATAAAAACACTTCCAAGTATACTGCTGTCATACATCATGAAGTGAAGGCTTTATGTGGAGGCTATATTTCAAAAATAATGTGGAAAATCATGGTCATCTGAAATAAAATGTGGTAAAACTAAAGAAATTTAAGGAATGCTAATTTCACGTGTGTGCTTTAAAAACATCTCTCCTCAGTCCAAAAAGCATTGTTGATATACGCCTAATCTCAAAGCCTAAAAAGAACTTCATAGTTTTTCAAGCCATGATCACCTCAGTATCATAACCATATTATACAGAAAATGTCTATGCTTGTTCAAGAAAAAGACTGTGATTTTTTTTCTGAATGGCTCCATTAGTAAGTTGTTTAGTAGTTTATCATATAAGTTCTCTTATTATAATTTTAGGATATTGTGTCTTATCAAAGTTGTAGCCCAGTTTTACAGATGTCAGCATTTGTTGTACTATAATACCTTGCTCTCTGTCTTCAAAAAGAATATCACTATAAAAATGCTTAATTTCTCTGTTGTTCATAAACACAAGCCTTTTTAAGCCGCTTTTAAAAGGATCTATAAGTACTTGATGCTTTGGACTCACAGTGGCTTGGTTTAAAGGTAATGTTTGACCAGTATACCCAGGAAACATGAGAATACAGGAAAGAAAACAGTAGAATAATACAGATTATTTTCTACATAAAATAAAAACACAGGGTAAACAACATCTACAGGAAGCAGTGATTAATGATTCCTGATTAGAAGAATAATATATGTGTTAGCTGAATGTTATAATGTACAGCAGGTAACAATACAGTTATTGTATTCATTAAAAAAAAAAAAAAGCTGAATGTTCAGCTTCCATAAATGAAAGCAAAAAGGTGTAACTGTTGTAAGAACTGCAATATATTTTTGAAATTAACTTGGAAATCTGGAGGTTTACTTCTGGAAACAGAATTTAAAACGTACATTGTTATGAATGCCCCAAAGAAAAGACAAGCATAGCTGTATCAATTTCCCTAGACTAAGCAATAAAGGTAATGCAGCTTTTGAGCCACAAGCTTCTACTCATGAAGAGCTAAAGAAAAACAGGCTAAAAATGGAACTTAACTTTAGGAATTGTATCTCTGATACATTTCCCATAAGTAGTCTGACAATGAATGCTTAGGGAAAAGAGATTTCACACTAAGATTGTACTTTAAAGTGGCAAGTGTTTAGCGCCACTTTAAAACTGTGCAAATATATCTGGCATAATATGTGGGTTGAATATTACTTTATTTCTACCTAACAATCTTTGTCTAATATCCATTCACAGTTAGTCAGGCCTGTGTTTGATCCAGAACCGATGGATAATATAGCCATTTAAATAATCCTGTTTTTTCCTGCACTAGAAAACATCTAGGAGCAGGATGACTGAGGCAAGCCAGGCCTTCCCTTACAAATCTGAGCCATACAGCAGGACCAGCTGAAAGGCACAGTGTCAGCTATTATCTTCCAGCCAAAACTAGTCGTTAACTGCATTTCTTCAGTTGCCAAACCACTGTCTTGGCTGGATGATAGGACTGTGATCTGTAGTTGCTCTGTTTTTAATTCTTACTGGAACAAAGAAAGAGTACTCCTATAGCTCACGCTGATCACAACCAAGACTAAGCAACTAACAGCAGTACCTTCCATCTGAAATTTATGTCTGATAAATCTCAGACCCTTGAATTCAAGCCCAGAACAAACTCTTAAGAGGAACACACAAGAACACTTTGGGATATTCAAGTTATGCAAAGAGAAAAGGTGCATGACCCTCAAATTAAGAAAAGGAACGAAGAAAAGTGATCTGTAGCACAGATTCAGTCTACAGTCTTTCCATAAAGGACAAGAAATGTTTATCCAATTAGATGTGTCTGACAGAGGTGGTAGAATTATTGTAACTACACAGACAAAGCACACTGACTGCAATTTACCACTGATCTAAAGGACAAAAGAAACATGAGAAATATTAATAAAGCTGTAGAAAGAGCAATGTTACCCTAATCATGCAAATTACAATATTCAGTCCTTTAATTATCTCTTAATACATCCTGCTAGAATTCTTGAATACACTAGTGTAACTATGATAAAAATACATACAGACATTTCAAACATTGACATTAGATACTAAGCATGTTCTGTAAATGTGGAAGAAATCTTATTTCAAAAATACAAGTTCATTTAAAGTTGTAAGTCATGTCATTTTTATATTTAGCATTTCTTTTTTCCCCCCAAACCCTAGCTTCTGAGGGCTACAAAACACAAGCATATCTCAGTTTCCATTAAAATTAATCCAGCAAAATATAGACATTTTTACTTCAAGAAGTTGGAATAAAGCTTGACATCATATGACTAAAGACTACCCTAAAATTAAAAAGTAAGACTACAAAGAGAGGAGAATGGAGCAAAGCTCATGATTGCTGCACGCTAGCTGTAATGAAGTAAACAGGCTAGATTGTGGAATAATTCAATGTATTTGTTAAATCTTCTTCTAAAATGACTATTATAATCATCATATTGCAATAAGACAAAAAATGTTCTGGAGTCATCACACTTGGCTTTAAAAATTCCTGTTTCAATTAGAAAACTTTGCAGTTTTCTGGTTTAGATAACTATGCGTAAATAACTTAAAGTAACAGCAGCTCATGAGTTTCCATTTTTCAATGAAAATTTCCTATATTTTGTTGGATAATCACCTTCATTCTGAAAATTTCTATATTCTAGTCAGTATTGCTAGCATGTTTGATGGTATGCAAAGCAGAGACAATATACATATTTCACTGTGCAATTGTCAAAGTCTGGCTAGCTCCTTGATCTCTGCATTTTATTTATTTGGGATGCTGGGATTTTGGAAAGACACAACATATTTTACTGAGATCTGTGTACCCTAAACTAAGGGATTGTTGAGGTTTAGGCTGGTCTGGACACTAAATGAATGACAGATGGTCTCTATTAGTCGATCTTCCTTCCCAGAAGGAAGGAAGGGAAGGAAGAGAGAGTAAGTGAGAGAGAAACTTATGGGTTGGAAAAAAACAAAAACAGCTTTAACAAAATATGAACAATAAAAAGAAAAAATATAGTATTAATAAGAAAATAATGAAATATATACAAACATATATAAAACCAATGTTGTGCTCCTAGGATGATGATCACGTTGCTGGCAGGCACTGGGAAAATCAGACTGGACTCAGCAGCAGATGGAAAATGGATTCAGGAACACACGGATCGGGATCAGAGGCAGAAGAACAGACTGAGTCCTCCTCAATGCTGGCCACTGAAGAAAAGAGGCTGACCCCTTGGATCCCTCAGCTTTTATACTGAGTATGATGCAGATGGGATGGGATACCCCGTTGGTCAGTTTCGGGTCACCTGTCCTGTCCGCTCCTCCCTACAGCTGGAACCCCTTTACGCTCTTCCACTTCTGACCCTCTGACTTGGGTCGGGGTAACATAACAAAGTTAGCTGACCTTGGTCGTTATAGCAATAAGTATAAGCAAGAGCCTCTCTGCATACCATTCTGTGGCATTAATACAAACATCAAGCCTTATCACTCTGGAAGCAGACACTGTCTGAAGAACATGCTGTTAATTTCAGAGTATGCATTCAATTAGAAGAGACTTAACTGAAAAGTAAAATGACTAAAAAGAAAATCGGTTTTGTTCTATCTCAAACCAGGACAGGGATGAACAAAGATCCTCAGAACTACTTTGTATAAATAGTACACCAGTAGTACTATGTAAACAATGCTTCCACTTCTAGGGTACCTAACTGGACATCACAAGATTTTAGTAGTATAAAGAGAGCAGCCTATCTTTTGTCTTAAAAGACAAGAAAATAAATAATGCAAGTTCCTGAGCAAAGAGATAAAGCCTCATCTAGGAAGGTATACTGGGACACCTGCTTTTAAGGATTTAATAACAAAGAACATTGTTCTTATTAAGATATAACAACATGGTGGTCTTTTCTGCAGTCAGTATTGCAGACAGGTGATAGAGGCTTCCACTTCTTTTCCTATTCTCCTCTGTCTTCCTGCTAGCTTTAAATGAAGATAATACATAGCCAACTCTTCTACTACAGCACAGTATTTTTCATGTAGCAGCTACCTACTCAGCATAATTATCCAGTGCCTTGTAGTTCCCATCCTTCATCAACATCTTTACAGATTCTCGCAGCACAGCTTAAGATTGGTATGAACTGAGTATGAATGGGAGTGTGCTTGTGTGTGCACGCATTGGTGAGCTTGAGTGGGTAAAATTAACTTGCCTGGAGATTTTGTAAATATCTATCACCTTTTCTTACCATAGAACCCTGCGATGATTTTTTTAAGAATAATTTCCAACATGATCATATTGGGAGACATCTCATGCTTCCATTCTTATGCCCAGCACCAGATACATAAGATCATGTATCACAGAATCATAGAATGGTTTGGGTTGGAAGGGACCTTAAATATGATCTAGTTCCAACCCCCCCTGCCATGGGCAGGGACACCTCCCGTTAGACCAGGTTACTCAAAGCCCCATCCAGCCTGGTCTTGAACAATTCCCAGGATGGGGCTGCTACAACTTCTCTGGGCAACTCGTTCCAGTCTCTTACCACCCTCATAGTGAAAAAATTTCTTCATAACATACAGTCTAAATCTACCCTCTTTCAGTTTAAAACTGTTACCCCTCGTCCTATTGCTACACTCCCTGACAAGGAGTCCCTCTCCATCTTTCCTGTAGGGCCCGCTTCAGATACTGGAAGGCCACTATAAGGTGTCCCCAGAGCCTTCTCTTCTCCAGGCTGAACAACCCCAACTCTCTCAGCCTGTCCTCATAGCATAAGGGCTCCAGTCCTCTGATCATCTT
>VYZM01005672.1:11457-54235 GCA_013398915.1 Dromas ardeola | reverse complement strand
CTTCTCAGGGCTGTTCTCAAGCCATTCTCCGCCCAACCAGTATTTGGGCTTGGGACTGCCATGACCCATATGCACGACCTTGCACTTGACCTTGTTGAATTTCATAAGGTTCACACAAGTCCACTTCTCAAGCCTGTCCAGGTCCCTCTGGGTGGCATCCCTTCCCTTCAGCATGTTGACTGCAACATACAGCTTGGCGTTGTCGGCAAACTTGCTGAGGATTCACCCAATCCCCACTGTCCATGCAGTCAACAAAGATGTTAAACAGCACTGATCCCAGTACTGACCCCTGAGGAACACCACTCATCACTGGTCTCTGCTTGGACATTGAGCCGTTGACCACAACTCTTTGAGTGTGACCATCCAGCCAATTTCTTATCTACAAAGCAGTCCATCCGTCAAATCCATGTCTCTCCAATTTAGAGACAAGGATGTCATGCGGGACAGTGTCAAATGCTTTGCATAAGTCCCGGCAGATGATGTCAGGTGATCTTCCCTTATCCACCAATGCTGTAAGCCAGCAAGACCACCAAATTTGTCAGACACAATTAGCCTTTAGTGAAGCCATGTTGGCTGTCACCAATCACCTGCTTATTTTACATGCGATTTAGTATAGTTTCCAGGAGGTTTTGCTCCATGATCTTGCCAGGCACAGAGGTGAGACTGACTGGCCAGTAGTTCCCCAGGTCTTCCTCTTTATCCTCTTTAAAAATGGGGGTTATGTTTCCCCTTTTCCAGTCAGTGGGAACTTCACCAGAGTGCCATGACTTCTCAAATAGGACGGATAGCGGCTTAGCAACTTCATCTGCTATTTCCCTCAGGACCTCCAGATGCGTCTCATGAGGTCCCATGGATCTGTGCACCTTCAGGTTGCTCAGCTGGTCTTGAATCTGATCTTCTCCTACAGTGGGTGAGCACCTCATTATCCCAGTCCCAATCCTCAGTCCCAGTCCCCCATATCTTAGGATGAATATGCATTTAATGCTGTAACTACTTCTGGAAAAGGCAATAAAATAATTTCAGATTAAAGCAATACCTGTGTTTGAAGTTAAAGTTTGAAGTTGTGTTTTCCATATCCCAAATTGTGTCCAAGGCCACAAAGTACAATCAGTAAACTATACCAAACTGTTCATTCAATTGGATTTTTTGGGAGTAATAGCTCTAAAAATGTCTTGCTTGATATGCTGCTGTTCCACCTATGAGTTTCATGAAATTACACCTCTTAGACATTTCATTTTAAGGTAATATGGAAAGCTAGTGACATCAGCCAAATAAAAATTAATTTCAAAGAAATGTCCTGATTTCCATTTTTTTCATAAAATTTTCTGTTCAAGATAGTTTTTCATATGCATATTCACACATTCTTTCACCACCAGGATAGCCCTTTGTGGTCACTGTGACACTACTTTCAAATACTTCTGAGCTTTCATGGGATCATCAGGAACAAGATGCTGAGGGAAAATACTTAAACCAACTTACAGGCAAACCATTATGGTCACATTAATTCTTCGTGGGGAGAGGAAATAAACACCAAACTGGACTTAATCATAAGCTCTCTTATAAGCAGCTTATACATAAAATAATGCAGTAATGAAAATAAGCAGCAAAATTTGAAATTCAACCTCTTACCTTCAGCTCATGGTATAAGAACTCAAGATGGTTAAGAATAATCTGTTCGTATCATATCTCACTTTATTGTTACTACTTTTTGCAAATTTATGACAATTTCTAGGTAACTCTTCTTTCATGTTGACTGATACCTAACTTCAGTGATGTCAACTGGGTATCTAGCAAACTTTTATTTTTCACAGCAGAGAAGCTGAACAAAAGCTGCACTAGAATTTCAACTTTTACATGTAAAGAAAAGTAAAAGCTTTATGAACTAGAAATATCAGTAGGTACTTGTGTTCATTTCACACTTTACCTCTGTTTCTGCTGCATGGGCTGTTGTCTCATAGCCATATATTGCATGTCCTCTTGTAGTCGATTAAGAGGAGAGTCTGGCTTGACACGAATCCCATAGTAATGATATTTGGAGTTCCCCCTTCATGAAAGAGCAAGAATTAAAAGAACAGTAACACTAGTTTTATGCATCTACTTTACACTTACTTTACAAATTACATTGACTGGAAAATAATACCGATGAATCAGGCCTGACTCTCCTGTCATATCTGTTTTACATGGCTGTCATTTTAACACCTTTGGGAAATTAATTCACTCTCTTAAACAAGTATTATCACAGAATCACAGAATCATAGGGTTGGAAGGGACCTCTGGAGATCATCTAGTCCAACCCTCCTGCCAGAGCAGGGTCACCTTAGAGCAGGTTGCACAGGAACGCATCCAGGCGGGTTTGGAATGTCTCCAGAGATGGAGACTCCACCACCTCTCTGGGCAGCCTGTTCCAGTGCTCTGCCACCCTCACAGTAAAGAAGTTCCTCCTCGTGTTTAGGTGGAACTTCCTATACTCAAGTTTGTGCCCATTACCTCGTCCTGTCACTGGGCACCACTGAAAAGAGCCTGGCCCCATCCTCCTGACACCCACCCTTTAAGTATTTGTAAGCATTAATAAGGTCACCCCTCAGCCATCTCTTTTCCAGACTAAACAGACCCAATTCCCTCAGCCTTTCCTCATAAGAGAGGTGTTCCAGTCCCATAATCATCTTGGTAGCCCTATGCTGCACCCTCTCCAGCAGTTCCCTGTCCTTCTTGAGCTGGGGAGCCCAGAACTGGACACAGTACTCCAGGTGTGGCCTCACCAAGGCAGAGTAGAGGGGGAGGATGACCTCCCTCGACCTGCTGGCCACACTCTTCTTGATGCACCCCAGGATGCCATTGGCCTTCTTGGCCACAAGGGCACATTGCTGGCTCATGGTCATCCTGTTGTCCACCAGGACTCCCAGGTCTCTTTCCACCGAGCTGCTCTCCAGCAGGTCAGCCCCCAACCTGTACTGGTGCAGGGGGTTATTCCTCCCCAGGTGCAGCACCCTACACTTGCCCTTATTGAATTTCATAAGGTTTCTCTACGCCCAACTCTCCAGCATGTCCAGGTCTCTCTGTATGGCGGCACAGCCTTCTGGTGTGTCAGCCACCCCCACCAGCTTTGTGTCATCAGCAAACTTGCTGAGGGTGCTCTCTATCCCCTCACCCAAGTCGTTGATGAATATATTGAAGAGGACTGGGCCCAGTACTGACCCCTGGGGAACACCACTCGTCACTGATCTCCAACTAGACTCTGTGCCCCTAACCACGACCCTCTGAGCTCTGTCTTTCAACCAGTTTTCTATCCACCTTACTGTCCATTCATCTAACTCGCTCTTCCTAAGCTTCCCTATGAGGACGCTGTGGGAGACGGTGTCGAACGCCTTGCTGAAGTCAAGGTAGACCACATCTACCGCTCTCCCCTCATCTATCCATCCAGTCACACCTTCATAGAAGGCTATCAGATTAGTCAGGCATGACATTATCCAGCATTTTAACTTGTAATCCACTTCAGTAAGAGAAATAACATGCAAATAAACACAACTTATCTGTGGATAAGTTTCTCTATAACGTATGTTACAGAGAAACACAATTCTTAGTAATTTCCAAACAACAAGCTACGTTTTATTTGTACTGATAAAAATCTGCAGTGTATTTATCAAAATGTAAACACATAAACAGTCGAAAACAGGAGAAGTAAAAGTATAATAACACCTGGAAAAGCATAAAACCATTTAACATTAAGAGACAGAACTGACAGAAAACCACTGTAATATTTAAATACAGGTTTTACTTACTTTTTGACTAGCAGACAAGTTTCTTACTCATAATTATCACTTGTATTTTCTATTATAGTTCAGTATTTCATTAACACAAACCTAGTTCCAAGTCTTCTGGTCCGTAATCCCATGAAGATTGACCGTATGAGTTTTCCAAAGGAGGCAGCATTGACTGGATCCAACTTGTGTTCCTGACAATGTCGTAAGTAATGGTTGTAAAGGGTACTTCTTGGAAGGCTCACTCCTTCTGCAGTTTCATAGTTGTCTAAAAGCCATTGAAGCTATATCGCATACAAAATAGAAAAAAAATAGATTATTACTATATTAAAAACATCTTAACCATACAACATTAACTTATCACAGTTTTGAAACCACTCTTCAGGTCTATGAAACAATTACTTCCTTCTTCAGAGATTCCTTAAATGCTAGCTATACCATCGTGCTTTAGGATCTTCAGAATTACCAGGAAATAGCAGAACTCATTGCACTTGTGACCTCAGATAAGTGTCCACTTCTTAAAATATTTTTGATTCAGTACCACACACCAATACTTGATAAAGGTATTCATGCTTTGGAGACAAACTGTTAGTACTGCAAAGAAATAAAGTAAATAAATTGCAGAAAACAAACTCCTTGGATTAACACAATTAAGTAAATGTACTTGTAAACGTGGAACATTATACTGTTTTTCTTTGCCTGATGTTAAAAAGCATAAGATATTTTTTACTCTCAGATACACAAAAGAAAAAAGCTGCTGCAAGTAAGTCAAAAAGCAACTTAGAAAACATTGAAAAGAACTGGTACATCTATAAAGCATTACAGGTACAATGCCCTTCAGTTATAGCCTGTTTGCCTTTGACTTCCAGGAGGAACAGAATGAGATTCCTGGAAAAGTGTTAATCTTTTCATGTAATTGTGGAAGGTAGGTAATTTTAGACACATGCAAGAAAAGACTTTTTATGTAACATCACTGGACTTCCCAAGTAGCACACACTCATGAAACACCTCTAGCTGTCACTAATAAATAAAAAAATAAAAAGGACAATTTAATAACCCTAGATTTAACATTATAGGAGAATGACAAAGTCGATCAAAAATCATATACGTTGAGGGTGCATTTAAATTCCACTGTTTTAGTTTTTTGATATGCTAACATTTTCCTTATCTTTCCCCAGTCATAGTTTCAGTTCCCTGTAATTGTCCTTTAGATACAGCTTGAATGACTCACAAATTTCATTTTCTGTTTGAATTTTATTCTCTGTTTTCCTAAGTATTTGTTCCAAAGTAGTACAGTGTCAAGATTCAAGCTTGCTAGGCTACAGATATCTTACCAAAACTCTGGATTTAATTTGATTATCCAGTGAAAATGCAAACTGAGGACATTGACTTCAAGACTTGCTATAAACTTTTACTCTGATGAGCTAGATATTCACACAAATGTGTAATAATTTTCAATTTAGTCCAGCAAAGCAGTAACTAGTATAATCAAAACACAAAGTCTTAAGCGACACTAAAAGATATACATGGTCTATGTGTTACTTATTCCTTTGCAGAATTATTTTCTGTTGGAGCAGTGCACAAATTCTGTTCCATCAATGTTCAGTGTAACTTATCATGCAAAGAACATGAATATTTTAGTGTGCAATAGCCATGAATGTTTCAGTCCTGGCCTTTTCTTTATCACTAAACTATTATGTACTAAAGTACAAATGACAACATATATTAAATTTAAAGCTGTGTTTTAGTCACAGTGAAAATTCACCAATACAAATGCAAAAACATTACTACAAAATTTACTCTAGAACATTCAAACACAATTTCCATATTTGCTTTTTCTTGAAATCATACCCATAACTTTTCCGTGTTTCTTAGACATAAGCTATAGAGAAACAGGCAGAAGTAAGATGTAAATGCTTTCAAGACATAAAATTTTTAGTGCAGTTTGCAGGTCATTTTTGCATTTCAAATACACAAAATGAAAAAGTACAGTTCATCATCTTTATATCAGTTATCATATCATTATTTTTAAAATCTTAACATTCACAAGTGCTTCTAAATAGCATATCTGTCATTTTGAAATAAAGCTGAAGAAAAAGTATAATTGTAAACACTGACTTTTATCTGCATGTATTAAACTTGTTTCACTAATGACCTGACATAAGCCTGCCTGGGCTTAGAAACAAAGGTAATTATATCTTTCAACTGTTGCATTTTATCTATATTTAAAATCTATTATTACATCTATATTTATATTATGGACATTTACATAACATTTGTCACGTATTATTAAATCTGTAATGTAATCAGAAGAGATAAGGAATGTCTAGTATTTCTGTTTTCCCCAAAGGGAAAAACTTTGCCAGTCCCAAAAGACTGACAAGCAAAAAATAATTACTTTCCAATTAAGTTCTGTATGTAACATTAAAGATATTTTCCTCGAGATGGCTTCTAACCTATTATGAATCACTTCAAGTGCACTTCATTAATGATGTGAATTTCTAACAGATGTTATTTCAACCATAACTTCCATTATTCAACACCAAAAAAACTCAAATCAAAAGATAAGTGCAATATAAGAACTTTTGCTCGTGGGTGGAGTTACTTAATAGCAAAGGCTTGACGTCATTACTTGCTAAGATTATAGGCTGGAAGAAAAAGTGCAGTTAATATATGATTTTAAACATAAAATTACCTCAAAACATTATAAAACTATTGTGAAAAACTTAATTTTTTTTTTCTACCAAGATGAAATATAATTCTAAAACTGAGCTATTCAGGTTTGAATCCTGGCTTTTTAATTCGTAGTATTGACCATACTGTATGGGTAAAATGTGTAAAGGTATGAAATATTTACAGAGTCAGACCTGTTAAATTGACTGTGACTCCAATCAATCTGCCATGTTTATAAAACATTAAACTACAATTAATTAAGTCAATCTCATGCAGAAATAAATCAGGAAAGAGAAGAAAACAGAGGAGAAATGACAAACTCCCTAAAATGAGCACACATGAATTTAAGCAAAAAAGAAAAAAGAAAACCTCATGGAGGTATCACAGGGCTAAAATACCAATCCCAGTGCTAGTATTTTCCCACAAATTAATATATCATCTGCAAAGTGAATTAAACACACAATATAGAATTCTGTTTTAAAATCTGTTAAACACAATTATTTTAATAAATGCCAAACCAAACCATTAGAAGTCAAAATCAAGAACAGTTTAAAGAGACAAAGGCTAAATCTACACTTAAACTTCCTCCATACTGTCCTTACTTGAGTTTGAAGAGAATAAGCATTGCTTTAAAAATGGGCAAAACATTCAGTAAGTTTGATCTAGATTGTTACCTTCTTCCAAAATGACCAAGTCTAGAAAAGACTGACTGCCACAAAAATATGCACAGGGATTTTTTTTTTTTTTCCCCACAAAGAGATATCCCTATCAGAATAATTTTGAAAACGCCTCCACAGTCAAGAAAGAAATATAATCATAAGACTTAACAGTTGGATGCAAATCTCATTGTCAGGAACACACTGTGAACAGTGTATAGCACCAGGAATGAGTGGAACATAGTTTACTGGGGCACAGCAGCTTGTCTTGTAATTCTTCTTGGTTTTATACCAAGGTTCTGGACTTCATAATAGGACACAACGTATCAACATTTCAAGTCTTTACATAAATTTCTGACACTTTGCCAAAAAAAGTTATTGTCCCTTTAAAAATTATAGTTAAATAATAATTTTGATATTACCTAATACTATCTATTATGACTTAATAATTTTGATACTGTCTTATCTTCAAAACAATTATTTTGTAAACATCTGAGGTGTATTTCTGTATAACATTTTGTACAACTTTTTGTAATACAATTTTTGTCATTCAATTCTGGTATTTTCTAAAGAAAAAAAAAGTTTGCTTAAAATTTCCACAAAACTATTCTAGTTTTGACTTTGACATAATCATACCCAACCAGAAAAAATTCAAAACCTAAACCCAAACCTGTTAAAACATTTTTTTAATTTGATTTCTGTGGAACAGCCTCTACCACCATATTCTTACATTAAGACCACAACCCAAATTTAAATTTATTCTGTAAAGCAATAAAGGAATTTGAATTTATATAATTAGTAAAGCTGAGAAGGAAAAAAAAAGGTAAGATGAATACAAACTAATCATCATGGCAAAAATACAAAGTACAAAAACACAAATACCAACAGAAAAAAAAACATTTCAAGAAAGACTATCAACTTACAAAGCAACATTATTATTTATATAATAAGTTCAAAATTAACTTTGGGCCTTTTTCCTGTATTGTAACGTTACAGATAATGGATTTATCACTCTATTTGGAGATCAAGTTTTTAGCCAAATATCTTCTAGCTTTGTGCATGGAAAGTTCTTAACTGTATGATTTGCAGAGTAACAACAAAGCAAAGGGCAAATGAATAAGACATTTTAGTGTTCTTCAAATTAAGATAATGCTTTCATTTTCTTTTTCCAGCTCATCATAAGAATATTTAGGATTCTGAAGTTAGTAATTTCATAATAAACTCTCTATTCAGAATAAATGAAGAAACACCTAGAAATAATCTAACGATGTTTAGGCATGCTGTTTGTTTCTTCTCTTCCTCTTCACATGCCCCCAGATTAATATAGGGTACACAGACTTTTCTGTAGACAACTTCATTTAAAATTTCAAAAGCCAGCTAACTTAGAATTATTTGTACTTTATCTTGACATTTCCACTATAATCCTCAAGACAGTAAAATGTGTTAACTTGTCATAACACGGTGTAGAGCATAGGAAACAGGTAACATTCTGCAATATACCATAAAGACATTTCGTCTGACAAAATAAAGCCATGGGAGATGTAGTAGAAGATTACAAGCAACTAAGATGAGAAGATTAAGAGCAAAAAGTAGTAATAAAATAAAACAAACATTTAGAGGCAGGCTAAGCATGCAGAACAAGCAAGAGAGAGCGTATGTGAAGAAGAGACAACTTACATGGCTGTTGAGAAGAGAGCTTCTGTGAGTGGACAGACCATCAGACTTTTGCAGTGTCTCAATCGCCATTTCAATCTGATAATAGATGTCATTAAAAAAAGGGACTCAAGACGAGATAGTAAAAAAAGCCTGATCAGAGAAGTTTTGACAGATTGCTTACAGATCAATAGAAATGCCTGCTTTATTTCTGGCTAGGGCATATGTTTCTACTAAAAGGCCTCATTTCAGAGTCCCAGTGAATAGAAAACTCCCCAATCAGGTCAGAAAGGCATTTTTGCTTGCGTTTATGTTGCAGGATCACAGCCTCTTAAGTCCATTTTACCTTCCAACCTGCTCAGGAAATTAAATGAGTAAAATTACTGGTGAGCTGCACTCAAACAAGAATAACCCTGATGGAACAAAAAAGTCATTAATAAAATAAAAATATTTAAAAATCCCTAAACAGAATTTTAAGAAAGGCCTCCATATGTTTTCCCTCCAAATATATCAGAAAGAGATATGCACAGCTTGCAGTAAGATTTGAATTAGAAACAAAACTTCAGCTCTCTGGAACCACAGGATCAAATCCCAAACCCAAATAATCCAATAGGTTTTCCACCACTAGCTTCACTGGGACAGGACATCACCCTTACTGCTGCCAGCACCCTTTGAATATCCCCAGCTGTCAAAGTAAATGGAAAGTCAGGAGTTATACAGACTGCAGGATCCAGCCTTTGGAAAAGCAGATTTGTTCACAATAATTTTGTCTTTAAAAAGGAAAAGAAACCACAGCACTCCTAAAATACAAAGTAGTATTACTTCAAATGCAAATGTATGAATACTCTCACATCCATTCCCATTCTTTTCTAATATCAATGGATATTTTGATCAGTTCAATAACAACAGCATTAAAGAAAAAAAACCAAACCAGAACCTAAATGTAATTTAAGTGGGAAGCTAGAAGAGCAAAAACAACAATGAAAATGACAAAGACAATGGGATGCGCAGTAAGAAAAGGCATGCAATTAATTAGCTACATTAAATGGCCAAAATGAAAGCAATGGAAACCACCACTTACACTTTTAAAAACACTTATCGTTGTCCATCTAGATATTTTAAAATGAACCCTCCCGGTCCTACTTCAAATATTACAGTACTATCCATAATTTTAGTGGCATGATTTATCAATGTTGGCTGAATTCACTCTCTGTATAGCAGTAACTGAAAAATACTAGTTGATACTTGAATTTACTGTAAATATAAAATTAACTTCTCTCTTTTTTACAGGGCAAATGACAAGTATTTTATTGTAACAACTGTGAGGAATTACTTCTTGTTCCTCTTACAACTGTTTAATATCAGTTATACGAGCCTTTTCATAAAAAATTCATTATTAAAAATACTCAATTTCTATGTAAGAAAACATACTGTTACATGGCAGTAATTTTTTTTTTTAATATTCTGATTTCTTCTTGCTTCAGTGGAAAATACTATGAGGTCCAGTATTCAATGACACAGGAAAGATCAAATTTTAAAAGCGTGCTGCATGATAAAAACTACAAGCCTAAAACATCATTATAGTAAGGTCAACTTACTATATACCATAGTCATAAAACTTCCCTACTTAACATAATGCTACAATCAAGCGATGAAGACCATACACACGTTTAAATCCTAATTATTAATCTTGGGTTACTTGTTCCACTATGCTTAGTCCACAGTGGCACTACAGCGCTGAAGTTACGCCTCCTGCTGCTCATTCCCACTACTGCACCTCTCCCATTTTGTTGCTGCAACTTGTGGCCTTGTTTGTTCAGAGAACCAGTCTGTTAAAAAGCAGTAGTAATTGCACTTGAAAAGTGGCATTACAGATAACACTCATTCCTCACTGACATATTGCTTCAATGCCTTTTGGTGCTATGCACTGAGTCAAATAAACTGTTTCTTTTTTGTTGTTTTGGGTTTTTTTGTTGCTGGAGTTTCTTTTAGAACTAAATTTCAGCCGTATGGCCATTGAAGACAATGAATCTGTGTTCACTTTTACTGCATAGCATAAGCCAGGCAGTGTTGGTCACCACTAAAACATGTTAATTACTTCATCAAACTCAGATATGTGATCTATACTTAAAATGAGTCTTCATCATATTCTAGTAAGGCAAGCTTCTCGAGAGAACTTGTTCTTACTACTAGTTATTTTGTTCATTATTCTCATCTAAATTTTGATAAAATGAACCTTCAGCTTTATCTGACAGATACGTACCTCTTTAATGACAGAAACCTTCCTCCTATGTAAGCTGTACAATCACTTCTTACCTATTTTTGAGCATAAAAAAATGTTTAATTTGAAGTCATATTTCCTAGACACTAAATCATTCATCTTGCCCTTTCTGAAAACTTGCAGCTACTTCTTGTTTTCCTCTATTGGTGTTCCTCAGGGCTCAGTTCTAGGGCCAGTTCTGTTCAATATTTTTATCAGCGATCTGCATGCAGAAGTTGAATGCACCATTAGCAAGTTTGCTGATGATACCAAGCTGGGAGGTGCTCTTGACTCTTTCAAGGGATGAGAGGCCTTGGAGAGGGATCTAGATAGATTGGAGCATTGGGCAATGATTAATGGCATGAAACTGAATAACAACAAATGCTGTATTCTGCACCTGGGACAGAGAAATGCCAGGTGCAAGTCTGAACTGGGGGAGGAGTGGCTGGAGAGCAGCCCTGCAGAGAGGATCTGGGGGTGCTGGCTGGCAGCAGGCTCAACAGGCGCCAGCAGTGTGTTCCTGGAAGCCAAGAGAGCAAACCACATCCTGGGGTGCATCAAACACGCAATCACCAGACAGGTCAAGAGAGGTGATTGTCCTACTGTATTCAGCGTTGGTGCAGCCTCACCTGGAGGAAGTACTCTGTGCAGTTCTGGGCCCCATAGTTTAAGAAGGTTGTGAAGGTCCTTGAATGCATCCAGAGGAGGGCAACAAAGCTGGTGAAAGGGCTGGAAGGCATGTCCTATGAGGAGCAGCTGAGGACTCTGGCTTTGTCTAGTTTGGAGAAAAGGAGGCTGAGGGGCGACCTCATTGCTCTCTGCAGCTTCCTGAGGAGGGGGAGTGGGGAGGCAGGTGCTGATCTCTGCTCCCTGGGATCCAGTGACAGGACACGTGGGAATGGTTCAAAGCTGCATCAGTCAGGGGAGGTTAAGACTGGACGTTAGAAAGCATTTCTTTACCGGGAGGGTGGTCAAACCCTGGAACAGGCTTCCTAGAGAGGTAGTCGATGTCCCAAGCCTGTCAGCATTTAAGAGGCATTTGGACAATGTCCTTAACAACGTGCTTTAACTTTTGGTCAGCCCTGAACTGCTTAGGCAGCTGGGCTAGCTGATCGCTGTAGGTGCCTTACAACTGCAATAGTTTATTCTATTCATTTATTCCAAGCTTTTGGGGTTTCAAGATGATCTCTGCGACACAGAGTACCGTGTGTATAGCGAGTAACAGCTACCTGAGTAAAAAGTTGTTTATGTGAAGGATCTGATCCTTCAAGTTTTTAAGGTCTACGTTTTGACCAGGGACTTTTACTTAGGTTCTAGAAAAACTGAACATAATTTCATCTCTATTCAAAATAGCATTTAAGCACATATGGAAATTAATTACATAGGCAATGCAGTGGGTTTTATTATGATATTTTGTGGAAAAAAATATGAAAATAATTTTAACATTTAAAATTATATTCTGCATGAATACAAAAAGAAGACTGATAGCCTTGCATTTTTAGCAATAAGCAGTGAGAGATTCCAGGCAAAACTAACTACATATACATCTGAAAGGATAAATGACAACAAGAATTACACATTCATTTATTTGAATATGTGAGCAGTCATACATTTCTCCTATTCTTCTCTTAACAAGACTAAAACTATTATTTATTAAAATGTTCTGATTGAAATGTACACTATCACTTCGACTGCAACTCCGACTAAACATTACACTACTGGTAGGAATGATAATCAGTTTGAATAGTAACATAAACATAGGCAGACACTAAATTAGAGCATGATAGCTATGAAAACTATGATTCTCCTTCAGTTTACTTTGTTTGCCAACTAAAATACTGCCTTATACTCTGACACAGTTGTTAATGATTAAGGGTATTTCTCTGGGGTTAAAAAAATCAACAGTTTGATCACAGTATATGCGTCCTATAATGTTTGCTCTTTATGTGATCTACTGATTTGGAAGTTACTAACTGTTCTTGCTAGTTTATGTCTTAGTGTTCATTAACATGTTACTAGATAAACAAAGTACGCATAATAGTCTCAGATGTGTATGGCATAGACATAGCAAATACCTATCCCAAACCCACTTTGAAAAAAACTGCCTTCCTCTTAGGAAGAAGCAATAGGACTTTTTCATGATTTAACTAATTAACTAACGATTCAACTAATTAACACAAAGTATTTATAGTAAGTTGTTCTGAGGTGGTCAAGACATAAAGAAAACAATCTGCAAAAGTTTAAGCCCTGAGGTTTTGCGATTAATCTGGATATCCTACAATTTATTTTCTTTATCTGTTTGCACCTGCAAACCACTCTCCACCAGCAGCGAAGCAGGCAACTTTAGGTGGCATCTTAAAATTCAATACATTGTTCCATCATAGCTCCTGTCTCTATCTGCACAGGCACATCCCATTCACAATGCCTTTTATCCACTTCCAAAGGTTTGCCCTTTTAGGGATTAAAGGAAGTGAAATTCTAAACGAGCTTTCATCACATGCTCCATTATGAAGGAATTACTAATTCATCATATGTGTACAAGAAAGATTAATTTGGTGCAGCAAGGTAAGTCCTGGGTACTGGTGGCAACTGTGCTTACCTAAATAAGGCGTATACACATCACAAATATCCTGAAGCTACAAGATAAATGGACTCAGGGCTTTTCAAAATGTGACACTCGCTCTTTTAAGATGCCACAAACATGCATTACTTATGGTGGCTTTCAATTCTGTTTCAAGATTTCATATTATGTCGTACTGTTTTGTGAAACTTATGCCAGAGGGTTGTGTTAAGCAGACAAGCTTGCCCAGGAAAAAGAAGCTTGAAAATGAAATAGTATTGACCACACTAAGAGAACTTGGGTCTAGCCTTTACAGCTGGAAGAATTGAATTTAAACTATTTGCATTCCTCACAACAGACAAAGCTGCAGCAGCACCTGTAAATAGGTTCTATGAAATTTTGTTCAAGAGAATGAAGCAGTACTATGAAGACAGAAAGAAAGATACTTTTTTTTTTTTTTTTTTTAAGTCTGTTGGAATGATAGTAATGCAAATATGCAGAAGCAGAAGAACACAAAAAGATGTAAAATAAGTGTGGTATTTTACATATGCTGACCTTAAAAGAATACTGATAAACCTTAAGCACTTAGAAAAAAAGGGGTGGGGTTTTCCCTAAAACTGGCTAATTTGTAAATATAACATCCAAATTTAATATACATAACAGACACTGGTCAAAATACCCGATGAAAATGCACACCTCCACTAGTCTGCATGTACATAATGCGTGCATACTGACTAATGAATATAGTATGTTCTCCAGTGATTACAAAAGAATATACGGAGTCGACATAGGGGTAAAAAAGCATACCTAACAGCCACAGGCTAGAAAGATAAAAAATGTCTGGATTTTAGGTCAGATTACTTTCTCCTTCACAAATTTCCAAATGAAACATTGCTGCCCATGTTTATCTTCCTTGCTGGAAGTTCTCAAACATACGGTCAAACTGACCAATTCCCGATCTCTCCCCTGGATTATCCAGTTATTTGTATACCTCATCTCTATTATATACATCTTCAAACAGATTCTAAACTTTTTTCTTTGTGGTCATTTTCTCCATATTTGGTAAAAACACTTAAAGGAAAAAAAAAAAAATCTCTTGTCTAGCTGATTATAAGGACTTCTAGAATATATGCATTCCACCTAACACTGAAAATCACATGGAAGCA
Organism: Dromas ardeola; assembly: GCA_013398915.1. NCBI lineage: Eukaryota > Metazoa > Chordata > Aves > Charadriiformes > Dromadidae > Dromas > Dromas ardeola. The sequence goes on along the minus strand of VYZM01005672.1, from coordinate 39,509 downwards.
CACTGGAGTTACTCACACCAGGAAAAAAAAAACTGAGAAACTAAAAGGAAAGTTTAGTTCAGATTATTATTAAAACCAAATTGAAAATATTTATGGCAAGACAGCCTTAGAGAGAGAGGTAGAGTAGCCATTTTAGTATAAATGTGTATTTAATCCGAAACAAAAAAATCCAGTCCTTTAGAAAGGTGATGCCTTTATGCTATTGATAATCAGACTGCTATGAGAACATCAGTGGCAAGTCATCTTGCACCCAGCTTATGCATTAGGAATTAACAGAAATTCTTCTCATGGATTCAAAGACACCTATTTTTAATAATGTTATGATAAAAAAAAAAACAACATTGTGTTTCTTACAATATTTTTCCACCAATAATTGGAATGCTACATTGGAATAAATGGAGTTTTCAACAAGACTACATCTTGATTTCTGATACACGAATACCAGAATAAATATTCAACTGCCAAAACTGGAAACAACCTATGCAGTGCTACAGGGCTTTTAGGCAGAAAACACACCAAAAGCCAATACTGAAAGCTGAAGCCAGACTGTATCAGAAGAGAAACATGGAGCACAGGCAGGTGAAACCAGAATGCAGACAGGGTAGGTGTGGCAGACCTTGCTAGTGTCATTCTCCCTTTTCCCCACATTCCTTGTTTTGTAAAAAGGGCACAGTCTCGATTCCACATTTTACAGTGGAGCAACAAGGCACTCAAAGGGGCAGAGAAAGACGCAAGTTATTTTGGGCACATTGCTAGATTGAGACCTCTGGAAGAGAGAGGGAGAAGCCATGATGCTTCACAGCTCTGAAGAAGAATCCAAAGCAGGAGGAAAAGTCTTGAAGGCAGAGGTTTATAAAGGTACAAGACCCACATATCCTCTAAACTTCCCACCCCTCCAGTTAATTCATACAACGTAACTGGTTTTTTAGCAGTAGTAGTGATTAACCATTCTTACGAGTCATTTAAAAGAGGAAAAAAAAATATTATCTGCTGTCTTGTATTTAGAAATGGATGCCTTTTTTCACAAAAGATGTCACTGTGCTCAGTTGAAGAACTCATAAATAAATGTCTTGCCTCTATAGGAGGTCAGAGGAAGTGATCAAACAATCCTTTGCATCATAAAAACCTGTGCATCTTTGATTTGATCAGAAATTCTTTGTTTTATGCTAAGATGGATCCACCTAAATAAAAATTACCAGAAAAGCTGGGGAATGGAGGAAGGAAAAATTCCTCTACCAAGAAAGAGAATAATAAAGAAAATCTCATCTCAAACTGTTTTCCAAATTATAACCCCTCCACCTTTAATGGACCACTTCAACATTTGTTACTTTTTCTTCTTAAAAGTATTACAATACTTCCACTAAAATTATATTATTGGGATATGTAATTTACACTGGTCATTCTTACTTCCTTTTGTTGTTCTTTGCCCTCCACTAATTACAACATATTTTGGATAGGTACTCTCCTTCCTTTAAAGTTAAGAGCAAATTTTCCATGCTTTGCTCACTACCAGAAATAATAACTTGTGGTGATACATTACATCCATATTAATTTTGCTTTTATTTTCATGCACATTTAGATTTGCACTGAAATAGGATAAATTTCTGCAACAGCATGAGTGGAGACCTCCTATGGTTGGTGATGACTGATGAATGACAACTGTAATTGCAAATCAGTCATAAAGCTTGTTAGAAAATGAAACTAATACATGGGAGCCTCTCACTGGCTAACAAGGGTAACAACACATTTATTGGTAGAAACTATATGTATTTTTTAACCTTATGATATTATGAAATACGTTGATTAGATAATCCTGTTTTATCACAAGAACATTTACATAGGAAAAAAAATTGGAAGGCAATTTAGATTTCATTATTATCACAGCAGTCCAATTTTCTAATTAGTCTCTTAAACATCGTTGCCCTTTCTTTAATGATAGCTGCCAATAAACCAAACAGACGACTCTTTCATACAGGTTTCAACATTTGTTGAAATTGTTTTCAACATTTCAAACAGACATCCAGCTAGGGTAAATCACTTCTTGTTCAATGCAATCACAATTTATTCTTGACCGATCCACACATATTCACATACAAAAGGTCATTTTGGAATGCTGGTTATCTACCAAATATTTTATATAGGAGGTCTTATAATCTGAATGCCTTTCTGTTTTAGTGAAAAAAATCCTTTTTAATAGGTAGAGTAGTTGTTTGATAGGCCAGCAAAGGATATAATGTGAAGAAGCAATATAATCAATGGAAATAAAATGAGTACAGAAAATGCTAACAAATGTTCTTCATGCATACTAACATAAACCACTACTGTATATATGGTGGAATAGTTTTCATAGTACATATGTCTTAATATTTTGGCTACAAAAACACTGCTATTGCCTGCTATAGCTTAAGCAGGACAGCTTTCTTGTATGATTGTTTGACAGAAACTAAAATGAATGAAATGTTACAAGCAAAATATTAGCTCTTTATTAAACCTAAAGCAGAACTCAGAATTACATTAAACTATAAAGAAAATAAAGTGAAGATAGACTTAAAGTAAAAAGCCTCTGAGACTCTTTTACTGAATTCTGTATAAACCAAATAGCATACCTGGTGAAAAGTGAATTAGATTTTTAAGTTTTAAGACCGGGTCAGAGACCACTTGGCCAAGCTGGACATTCGTAAGTCCATGGGCCCTGACGGGATGCACCCGCAAGTGCTGAGAGAGCTGGCAGGTGTTATTGCTAGACCACTCTCCATCGTCTTTGAAAGGTCATGGAGAACAGAAGAGGTGCGTGAGGACTGGAGGAAGGCTGACATCACTCCAATCTTCAAAAAGGGCAAGGAGGACCCGGGGAACTACAGACTGGTTAGTCTCACCTCGGTCCCTGGGAAGGTAATGGAGCGACTCGTTCTGGATGTTATCTCCAATCACGTTGAGGAACAGGAAGTTATTGGAAGTGGTCAACATGGATTTACCAAGGGTAAATCATGCTTGACCAATCTGATAGCTTTCTATGATGTTATAACTGGTTGGCTGGATGAAGGGAGAGCCGTAGATGTCATCTACCTTGACTTTAGCAAGGCTTTTGACACCGTCTCCCATAACATCCTCATTAGGAAGCTGAGGAAGTATGGGCTAGATGAGGTGACAGCGAGGTGGATTGAGAGCTGGCTGTGTGACAGAACTCAGAGGGTTGTGATCAGCGGCACAGAGTCTAGTTGGAAGCCTGTAACCAGTGGTGTCCCCCAGGGGTCAATACTCGGTCCAATTTTGTTCAATATATTCATTAATGACCTGGACGAGGGGACAGAGTGTATCCTCAGCAAATTTGCTGATGATACCAAACTGGGAGGGGTGGCTGACACCCCAGAGGGCCGTGCTGCCATCCAGCGTGACCTGGACAGGCTGGAGAGCTGGGCAGAGAAGAACCTAATGAGGTTCAACAAAAGCAAGTGCAAGGTCCTGCACCTGGGGAGGAAGAATGCTAAGCACCAGTATAGGTTAGGGGTGGACCTGCTGGGAAGTAGTTCTGAGGAGAAGGATCTGGGGGTCCTAGTAGACAGTAAATTATCCATGAGCAAGCAATGTGCCCTTGTTGCCAAAAAGGCCAATGGAATCCTGGGCTGCATAGGGAAGAGTGTGGCCAGTAGGTCGAAGGAGGTCATTCTCCCCCTCTACTCTGCACTGGTGAGGCCACAACTGGAATACTGTGTCCAGTTCTGGGCTCCCCAATTCAAGAGGGACAGGGAACTGCTGGAGAGAGTCCAGTAAAGGTCAACTAAGATGATTAAGGGATTGGAGCATCTCCCTTAGGAGGAAAGGCTGAAAGAGCTGGGACTCTTTAGCCTGGAGAAGAGAAGGCTGAGGGGAGACCTTATTAATGTTTACAAGTATCTAAAGGGTGGGTTGAAGGAGGATGGTGACAGACTCTTTTCAATGGTTCCCAGTGACTGGACGAGGGGCAATGGGCACAAGTTAGAACATAGGAAGTTCCGTTCAAGTATGAGGGAAAACTTCTTTACGGTGAGGGTGACAGAGCACTGGAACAGGCTGCCCAGGGAGGTTGTGGAGTCCCCTTCTCTGGAGACTTTCAAGACCCGCCTGGATGCAGTCCTGAGTAATGTGCTCTAGGCAATCCTGCTTGAGCAGGGGAGTTGGGCTCGGTGATCTCTAGAGGTCCCTTCCAACTCTGAAGATTCCGTGATTCCATGATTTATGTAAGACACAGTTAATAAAATTGACTTCTTTCATACATTAGACTTTTAACCTGTAACTGTTTTGTTTGTTTCTTTTAACTTAAGCTAGATGTATCAGAAATAGATAACATCAATAATACAATTAATTTGATTGTTGCAGAAGGTAATGATTTGATCAGTGATTTGTGATCAACAAAACAAGTTATCAATGAAAAGAGCAAACAGAACTAGTACCTCTATGGTGAAAGTAAAGAGAGCTTGTGATGACCACATGTGTTAGTAAGTAAATTCTTATTAATTTGTCTACCTATTTTGTCTCCATATGAAAAATCTCCAAACTAATTCAAAATTTGGAAATATTTTCTGAGTATTATACTAGCAAACCAGCCTGGATACATGTTATTTTGATGACTCCAATAAATTCTCCATACAAATATGAAAAAAGTTATGATGGTAAAGATCAAATGAGGATCACAAGTGAAACAAGCTCTACCTAAGGTGCAATCCAAATAAAATATTACATTGCTCTATTTTGCATAGTTTAATTATGCCCTCTAGTAAAATTAAAATAGATTTTGTGCTTTAAAATTACAGCTTAAACTGAACGTTTGTGTTTCATTTGACTCTTGAACATTTCAGCTGAACCATACACACCAAGAGCCTAAAATTATAAAATCTAAAATCACGTTTTGTCCCACTTCTTTAGCAAGAAATGTACTTCTAATATATTCTACTATCTCATACTTACAGAACTATACTACACAAAATAAACAGCACCTTAAAAAACATAGGAAACTATTTTAGTGTTAAAAATGCAATTTAATAATTGTAATTTAATTAGCAGTATTTTTTTCTTTTCTTAAAGGCTAGTTGATACAGCAGTATAGAAGTTACTTGGAGCAACTAAAAAAGGCTGCTTTATTGACATGTGAAGCAAGACAAAGATGTTACTGAAGGTATGAACCTTAGATTTTGTTAAATTTTGGCAAATCTTACTTCTAATTTAGGCAAAAAAATAAAAATGTTTTTTACTTTGCAAAATACAGCATGGAGTTTTGATATCATTCAAATAATTCTAGGATATACAACTTCAAAGTAAGTCTGCTACTCTTTATTTATGTTTACTGGATGCATTTAAGCCTCACTTGATTCCACATTCAGTTAAGCATTTCCCCTGACTGAATTCTGTTGTCAGTGAATAAAACAAAACTTACAGCATGACATGCAAAACACAAAAATGTATTCGTTCTTATTTGACTAAGGAGAAAACTAGCATGATCTCTGAAAGAGGCAATATTTGTACTTAATTGTAGAACAATTTAAAACAACTAAGAAAACACAGGAATATCAGTGTCATTGAAGTATTTAAAGAAACATTACTTTTCAAATTTCGTTCCATCTAGAACACCTATTCCTTACTTAGGCCTATAGAAAACTAGTTGTTTTGCCTGTGCTTGGCAATCACAGAGTCAGATGAAAAGCTCCATGAAATAACTTCCAAATAAGTAAAATGAAAGAGTAATTTAAAGGAAAAAAGAAAATAGTCAATTTAAAGTTTTGATTTTAATTAAATGAATCTGAAAGGGGAATGTTCCTTTTTTCAGACACAGTTTTTCTATTAAAGTCATGTAAAATAAAGGCAGAAGTTATATACATTATTTTTTCTTTTGTAATTAAAATATAAAATTCTCTGTTGCTAGCTGAAAGCTACTACTATGCTACTGATATTTATACTGTTCATGAATTATGACTCTTGAATTTTTATTCTCAGAAAATAATGCTACACAGTTTTTGGATTAAATAGTAATTTTTTACATTGTTACAAAAATTTTCTATTTATCCATACCAACCACCTTAAAAATCAAAATAAAGAGATTTTATCAGATCATCTAAATTATCCAACACTATCGTAAATGTTCATCATAATTTAAAACAGAAGACTATTAGATTTTTACTCATTACTTTGGTTCCTAAAAATAAAGTCCCTTAATTTCATTGCCCTTTTGAGTACTGATGAATCTGTAGTATTAATGATGCTTTCTCTCCTTTACTGTATTTTTCAACTATTCCTACTCTATGTTTCACAATTCTCATCCCTATTACTTCCAAATCTCTATATCCAAACAAGAATACCCAGAAGAATTAGGCAGAAATATTCATTAAGGCTATGCAGAAAAGCTACACTAGGTATAAACCCATTTTCCTAATTGAAATAAAAGCTGACTGAGTAAGCTCTTAAGGGAAAGTTCTGTGTTTATGTTTAAGTGTCCACAATTATTATCTATCACAGTTGTAAAGAATGTATCTTCCCATAGCATTGTAAGATACCTCCACAATAAGCTTTTAATCTGGCATAGGCTTTGGAGACATACCACAGATAAGTAAGAAAAAAGTGTTAAAAAGTAGTAACCTCAGTATTCTGAACAATTTGAAATATTTTGAAATAAGCTGCCAAACCTACACTCATATTAAGCAAACAAACAGAACAAACACAGGGAAATTAAAGATCTATAACTTACATTATTTAACATTTACATCTAACATAGTTATACTTAACAACACTGTGTTCTTATTTTTTCAGAAAAAAATACAAAATGTTAAAGGAGGCTGTTTTAGTTCCCAACCTGACAAATATTCAGCTCAGACAAACTATTATGTGAGCATTCCCTAATATTACTTGAATGCAAAAAGTTAACCTATTGAAATGTAATTATTTGCAGGCTGTCACGGGAAAGGTCTGCCTTCATGTTTAAGTTTTCACAGAATTCTTACTCCTGTATCTTACTTATATATATATTTCTTATTTTACAAAAAGTACTATGTAGTACTTATTCTGACAACATAATATTGCTATACATTCTGTCACAAAAATTGTGTCAGTCTGCAAGAACATCTGAGTGACCAAGAAACTAGTCTCAAAGATTTTGCATCAGTCTGAAATACTTACTGTTGCTGGAGAGGCCCGCGTTGTATGAGTCACTGAATGACCAGAATTTTCCATTGAATTGCCAATCAGATAGGTCCCTCCTGAGCTGCTAATGAGTTGTCCTCCTGTGACACCCATCTGAATCCCTCCAGTGCCCACCATGCTATGAGACGACACCACTGTTGTCACCTGTGCAGAACTTCCTTGAGTATCAAAATAATTTCCCCCAGTGTTTTGGCTGTACATCTGGGTTTCTGTGTAAGGATAAGTTGTTGATCGGCTTCAAGAAAAGAAAACAAAAGGAAAAGAAATTATTTGTATTGTTCATTTAGCTGAGGGAAATGTTATATTTCTAGAAATGTATGTACAATAGCTATAACCAAATTAAGTAAGATTGGCAAACAATCCCTGCCTCCTCAGAGAATAACATTTAATCGAGCCCAAGCACTACATAACTAATTCAGTGATGTTAAACCAAGTACCCACCAAACCTTACAGAAAGATTTGTCAGTCTTACCTGAAAAGGAGGAGACAAGGCAGAAAGAGCTCATCCACTTATTAACATATTGCAAAGCAATCTATAAAGCTCCATCTGTTTAACTTTTTTTAAGCTGACAATAAAATTTTGAATTTTAGTCAGATGTTACATATTTTGGATAATGTGCATGTTGCAAATTTGCAAACAATTCATAAAAATGTCAGCCAAGAGAGTCCAATGTTCAAGTTTACTATGTTAACTATTGTTTTTAAATTCACTAAAGCTCTCAGTTGAAGCTTGAAATTCTGAGTTCACTGGTATTTTGGGAATTCAAAATTGGACATGAATTCATGTTATGATAAAAAAATGCATTTAAGAAATAAAACCAAAATAGAACTATGACTTGTAAAAAGGTCACAAAGATGAAAGAAGTTAAAGGTATGCAACAGTAACATTTTTAAAATCACTTTCAACTACGAAACATTGACGCCTCATTAACCAGTTTACCCTAACTACTCATCTACTGAAACCTTCTATCATGTTTCAGAAACTTCAAAACTTTGGTTTTAAAATCCTACATGTTTCATAAGCCTCATACTATGTATTTGCTCTTACCCCTCCTTAAGCTACTTGAACATTTCCCTTTTTATTTTGAGTATTTCAAAAGCCTCAAGATCAGCTGCAAGAAACTTGAAGTTAATCTAAAAGAAATGCCTTGCAGCTTACTGAAAACAAAGCAAAATAGTTCTGTTAGGGACTAATGCTCAAGCAGACAGTTAATCTATTAATATTTCTTTTGGAGAGTTAAAATCAGTTGATCGTTGCATTGTAACAACATATGTATGTGTTTAGGTATCGTGCAAGTCCCGATTAATCTGTTTTGTCAAGCCAAGGTATCACTGTGATACCTCGTGATACTACTGTTGTTGTCCCGATATTATAATACTGTTTATCTCGTGATAAGGAAGATAACCGCTAGCAGAGCTGGTATTGCATCTGCCTCAGAATCACACAATTTACAGAATGTGAACAGTGCTATGCAGCAGAGGAAAATTTTGGGAAAATACAGGAATGGAAGCTCAGGGGAAACAGTTCATGCAAATGATTGTCATAGGTCTGAACACCGCAATTTCTCCCATAACAGAAAATAAAAACAGAAAACATAAACTATCAGTAAGGAAAGGAACGAAAGGACGAAGGCCATTGTTGACAGTAAAAATAGACACAGCTAGAGGAAAAAGACTGTCCAAAAGATGTGAGGAGAACAAATCTGACTTGCAGAAGTGGTATTGAAGAGGTTAATTCTTTGAAGAAATGCAAACCCTAGAGAATGCTCAAAATTTCACAAGAAAATTAAGTCACAGGCTTGGTGTGGAATAGGGAAAGAAAAGGAAATGCTTGTTTGCTTTTACCTTGTTTAGATCTGTATATCATGTATAGTCTCTAAATAAGGTCTGATTGTATCAGAACACCTACATCTGCTTGTAACAGTACTCCGTATCAATGGATCAAGAGCAATCATAGGGGTACACCAGTGGGTCACACTCCAAGATAAACATACTCTTCCCTTTGTTCCAACAACCAGCAGGTTCTTCTAGAACACCTGATTATTGGAGATGATTAAGCAAACCTTTGGCAACAGAGATCAACAGGGCAATTGAAAGTGAGATAAAACCATTATTATTATATGCAATAGTAATTGCAACTTAGCAAAGAGCCTTTTAACTTAATCAAAATACAAACTAACTCATCTGGAAATTAAAAATGCACCCAGATGAGATGATGTTTTGGAAAGCTGTGACTCAAAGGTTTTAAGGTCATTGCATACTGCAACATGATGCCTCAACATAAAACTGTAGCAAAGAGGAAAATACGATGTTATATCCTTTAGACACACACAAGGGATAACTTGAAATAAGGAAGGGATCATGTTCTCCTCCATAGCACTTGTAACACAAACATGCAATACTTTCTCAGATAATCTGACATATATCATATAATCAGTTCTTTCCTGTTGCAAAGGTTGTAAAGGCACTCCTAGCTCTTCTTTTCTTCAACAACTGCATATAAAGATCACGTTTCATAAGAAAGTTCATTAGAGTTACTAGTAAGTTTGAAGTTTATGTAATTAGGCTGCAGAATCCTAGTTTCCAGAAGGCTGTGCAAACTAGATGATGTTTAACCTGACAGCAAGTCACCCAAAGTCAGACACTGTGTGAATTCAATTTAGATTAATCAAGCCCAGAACATGTGTTCAATGTTGGGATCCCACACTGGAAATTAATGAGACCAGCATGAGTTAGACTAGGATTGCAAGGTACAATAGTTCAAAACATCACCTATTATGGCTTATTGCTTACGTGCATTTGATAATGATTTGCAAAATATAATGCTAGAAATAAAACATATGGAGTTGTGATATAAAGTTGTTAACAAAATTATATTTTTTGGCACTTGAAACCAGAAAATAACTAATTTCCAAATTCAGTAAACCCCAGCATTACCACACAAATTAAGTGCAATGCCTTGCTCTGTATTACAGATGCTAATATAATGTTACTGAGCTTAACTTTTAGAGACACTTTCGTTTCCTCAAAGACACTGACACTTTGAAGGAGACAAACAGAAACAATGGCCCAGAAAGAGTAAGCCTTGTTGTTGTCCTCCCTTAGTTTTCAGTCTGCACACGCACACATGGGAAATCATTTCTTCCCAGCAGCACCTATTATTTGGTTCTGTGTAAATGTCAAGAATCTGATCTATTGACTACCATAAATCACTGTTCCTGCCATCCCATAATGTCTCAGTAATTTACACAGGCTGATCATGGCCCCAAATTTTCTTTAAGCAAGTAGCTGACAGGACAGACTTACTTTTCCCATATTTATATTTGCCTACAAAACATCACTTACAGACTTACACTGGTTTTATTCGTGTCTTAGAAATACCTGCCTTATTGAACGATTATTCCATCACTCTGTGTTTCAGTAAAAAAACTCCAAACAGATTTATTTGCTTTTCCAGGAACTAAGAAATGCAGAGCGTCTTTAAAAACAAATTCTCAAATCATGTTAGAAGTCCAGACAACTTAACTCAAGTGCAGTTTGTGTTTGTTTTAAATTAGGTTTTAACTTTAAATTATATACCAGTAACTTCTGTGTCTTGCAACATAAGTAATTAACTACTGAATTCTTACCACTAGGCTGTAGGAACCAACTTGGAAAATTCAAGTTTTGGGTCAAATGCATATAAATCTATTTTTTTACTTGAAGATGGATACCTTTTATACTGTAACTTGAAATATTAGCATCCCTTCACAGTGGCTGTACAAGAACTGCATCTTAATTCAAACAAGAACACCATTCAGTGTCAATTTTGATATTTATCTGTAATTCCAGCTCAAACAAACAAGTAACATAATAATTATTATCTTCCTCATCGAGTAATACCCTCAGAATTACTCTTGTGGGTTTTGGTATGGATTACCTAAATAGCTTAGCAGACAGGCATTTTCACTGTCATCTCTGTAATGAAAGTTAGCCTTTTATGGTACTTAATTAACTAAGGTATTATTTCCTGGGATATAAATAAGAAAAACACTAGATGATAATAAGTATTTCAAGATACACTATTATTTTATGCAGAGTAGCTAATGCTTATGATAATGCTATGGTATTGCAATATGGTAGAAAACCTCCGCGCGTCAAAGCCAAGAAAGTCTTTCATGCCAGAACAATATCCTCAAACTCCTTTAAGATTGTAGTATAATCCTGCGGTCCTAAAGATGATAGTGAGCTTCACAGAAACTACAGAGAACAGAATCCTTTGTCTAACACTGAGGGAAGGCCTTATCTCAGCCAATGCATTGCTGCAGCCTCTTACCATAAGCAATGGGAGGAAGGGCAAGTGCCACATACCCTAACGCTGACACAACAGAACATGATAAAGCAGTCAAATCATAACGGAGAGGGCTAAATCATCTGTCTCACCCTGTCTCATCCAACCTCCTGCCTCCCCACAAAGAAATCTACTCCTGTAATGAGAATTCAGGGCCTTTTAATAACAGATCAAATCCCAATGATGCAATAACCTTCTTCCACAAAAGCCTCCTCAATTGATCTCAAGACAGAGATAGAAGAAGAACTGATATGACAGTAAGTCATCTTTTCCTTTCACCAATCCCCCTCTATCAAATGAAACTGCTAAAACCAAAGATCAAAACTTACACTACCATTATGGTTTGAGAAACCCATAACAACTTATAGGTGTTTAGACAATTATTCTATCACCTGATGACCCTCCCCACCCAGGAAGGGGAATCGGGGAAAAACAAAGAAATATGAGGGTTAAAATATAAATAGATTTAACAGGATAAGATTAAATAATTAACAATAATACTAAAGAACCAGTATTGATCCCAATACTAATATAGAATACACAAGTATTATACTCAGCCAACTCCATCAGCAGGAAGCTGTGCACTCCCAGCAGTGGACAGCAAATGTTGGACACTGCAGGTGCAATGGCTTCGGGAGGAAGGGAAGGGCTCAGGGGTCCACCGCCGGGGCTGTTCTCTGGACTGCCACCATCAAGGAAGAGAGACTGCGCAGCAAACTTTCTAATTTATATAGAATGTGACATTCATGGTATGAAATAATCCTGTTGGCTAGACCCGGGCTCTTGACCCTCCTCATCCCTGCAGCCGGCAAGACTCGAAAACACTGAGACCTCGAATCCCATGTAGCCTACCTGGCTATAAATATTTTCATGAATTCAGACACCAGAGTCTTCTAAAAGTGCAGTTTTCCCAAGCATTATAAGAGAAATTAGTCCTGTGTCGCTCAAACCAGGACAACTATGAAAGGGCAATTAATGCATATATAATCATAGAACAAAAATTCAAATAAGCAATTTCCTCTGTAATAGTAAATAGTTGACCTGCTTTATGCATACACATATTTTACCTATACGGACAACTTAAAATATATCATCCAGAAAAAGCTTTATAATATTTACCTAAAATAGAGTTGCATTATTCCATATAAAGAAATCCTTATTTGTCGCATTCAAAAATTAAATATGTTACTGACAGGCATTCATTATCAATAAAAAAGAACTGAGATCTTCATAACTCAGTCCAAGATCTTTTGCCACATGGAAATAAAGCAATAAAAGCACACACAATGCACAACTGCAGGAAAATCCTGTAAACCACGGAACCAAGTAAATGAAAACAGAGGAGAAATCTTATAAATTATATTTTTAGGACCTGTAAATTAGACACATAAGGGAACCTTAGTCACAGACATCTAAAAATTCTGATGAAGTATTGCAGACCTGTAGTCCAAGAAAAATAGTATTGCCACTATTAGGAACATGTCACAGAGTTTGTACTAAATCTGCAAGACCTCAAGACTTGGGCTTGTCAGGCTTCCTTTGTCTAGATTTGTCCGTGCTAACCTAGAGCTTTGTTCTACTTTAGCTGAAACAGAAGTTGTCAAACAATCAGATAAACGTTTCTTAATCTGTTTCCATTTTAGCTTCACTTTCTACGATTACGTGGTATAAAAGCTATTGTTAAAATCCTGATGCATTGCTCTAACAGAGTAATATCAAACAGCTATTCTGTGTGGAATAAACAATTCATGACCCTAGATTAAAAATGTAGCAAAGAGGGTCATGAGCATGGGATGACAGTATTGAAGTATCCCGGCAAATGTAAAACACACCATATGTAGTAAATTCAGATGTAATATGGAAATGGAAACCAATGAAGAACTAATAAGGTGTAGACTGTACTAGAATGCATATTAAAAATAGCTGCAAGTGGACCCAGTGTGCGTAGAGAGTCCCCCCACCAACCATCATACTTCTCCAGGCATAACACCTGTGATGGTGGTAACTTGCTGTAACTCTTTCTCAGATGGAAGCCATTAATCTTAGTATGCAGAGGGGTAGTTAAAAGGTAAGCATATTGCCAGAGAAAAAGGGATGGATACTAGGCAGTACCAGGAAGATAACAACTTTAACTCTATTGATAATAATTCTTTGATTTGACAGTTAAGATTTCAATTAGAGTAATAGTAAATTGTTGGTTTTGCATACAAGGTGTGTTTTGCCCATATAAACCACACAAATTGTAGTACAACAAATTGATGAAGAATGCAGTTTGGATGCAACAACATTAGCAATTCTTGGACAATCCCAGCAATTAAAACCTTCTTTGCCACACCAGAATCATCAGGCAAATGGCTACATTTGATTAATACATTACAATTTATGTAAGAAGAAAGTTCATGCCTAGTATAGGGGACTCACCTGGCTTCTTAATACAGGTGCAGCCATAATATTCTTTATCTATTCTAAACTGCCAGGTAAGACTGAACGTGTCATTGCAACAACAATGCAGTTTTGTTTCAAGATAGAGTGACATGCTTGACAAGCAAAATTGTTATTAACCAGACACAAATGTAGATAACATAATTCAAATATTCTCATATTACACAATGTATGTGACAAGTTGTAGGTTACACCCCTTGTATTATCATTATGTCTCCAATTATAATAAAACCAAATAACTTTTAAGCGTAGGCAAAACGTGATATAAAACGTGTGGGAAGAATTGTGTTATAAAAATACAACAGTTACACTTGACAAAGACCGTGAAACTTGACAAACTTCTTGCCTTCAGAATCAAAAGAATCAGGTAACTCTTTCCTCATATATATTTTAACTGCATCCTTTGTTGCTATCATATATAAACTGAAATCAATGCTAGTTTGCAAGGGCTTTATTTTGAAATAAATAATAATTCTTTCATCAGACATGCTGTAAAATTTATTCCAGAGATGCCTATACGCTGAATTAATGTCTTAACCCTAACTATGGGTTGCAGACTTCTTATTCCATTGCCAGAGTAGTACTGTCACTTGATAGATATGGAAGCATCCTATATCTGATTTTGAGTTAGAATTAAGATTTTGATTTAGCATGGTCATAAAAGAAATCAAACATATAATCATAGGAAAACAACCCAAAAGACAAACCAGTGATCACTCTAGTCAACCGCATCATTTACAAACCTAATCCAATTTTCTGAAAGTGAAACACAACTTCTGGAGTGGGAGTAACTGGACAAACTGGCTGTAACACAATTCTGTGAATCTGTCAGGATCCACAAGGCTCATCTTTCACAGATTTCAGTGCGAAGAATATAGAAAGATAAACTGCAATCTGAACACTTGCCTGAATATTTTAGCACAACAGAGGCTGCCCTCTGTGTTTTCTGTCACAGCAGAACTCGACACAGTCTAGGAATATGGTAAGCTTTTTGTTCACTTCCAAAAATTCTAAAACATCACTCCCACATTGACATGGCTCTGAACGAGCTAATCCAGTGGCAAAACAAGAAGAGGAGAAACAAATATAATTTGTTTTTAAGCCACAGAACTTAGGTAATGATAAAAACGGCTAAGAGAAAAACAATTCTTTAATCTCTGAGGGAAGATAGCTGTCAGCAACCTAGAGCCCCATTCTCCTTCATCTATCAAATAAAAGGCATTGTAACATGTAATACATGTATTCAATAACATAAATGAAATTTTTCCATTCTTAATCTGGAGTATAAAAGTATACGGGAAAATGTGTTTCACAATCTATAGTCTTTAAAAATTCTGAGTAAACACAAGATTTGTCCCGTTCTCCATGAATAAACCCATAATCTTTAGAAAGGTTCATGTTCCTAAAAGTACTGAACAACACATTGGCTGTTCACAACAACATGGGTAAATTCTTCTTCTATAGGAGGGAAAGACAATCTGGATGAGGCTTACCTGCTAAGGAGAGCTTTCTTACTGTGTTAAGGAAGTCTTTTATATCCCATTGACTGATTTTGCAGAAAATGACAAAGGAATTCAGATATAGAATAATACAATAAAATCATGGAAACCTGAAGGCTTATACTTAGCAGTCATTAACACTTGGTTCTGTTTTTTTCCAAGGACTGTAAGCAGTCATATAGTACACATCTCATACACTCCCAAACATGCATGTGCCAACAGCTCACCTAAGACAAGTGATAAATGAAAAGAGGAACTTGAATAATAGCCTATTTAAGAATGACCTCTTTTGGAGGCTAACAGTGGCCTATCTATTGTGGTCACAATGAAGTCATGCTGCCGCTGCGTGCTGCTGTACAGGACATGCTAGAATTCTGGTATGAATTGGAGTCAAAGGCAGCCAAGTGTTATGCTACAATTGATATCCCTAACATGCTCTTCTCAATCCTTTTGGCAGCCGCAGCGTGCAAGCCACAGTTTGTTGTCATTTGGAGGGGCATCCAGTAAACCTGGAATCGACTGCCTCAGGGGTGGAAACACAGCCTTAATATTTGCAATGCTCCCTTTTTTGCTGTACATGTTAAAGACCAGTTTTGGCTTTTGCAGTTGCAATAATCAAGTAATGAACAGTCTGACCAGGAATAAAGGGGCCCTGCCTCTGGATGGATGTAGGAAAGGGACAACTGTGTTTACTGGACTGTGTGGGTTTGATGGCCTGGCACATCAGCCCCACGGGAGGTAGCTCGTGCCATAGCATTTGGGCTGGTCTGATAGAGGACAAGATGTGGAAAAAAATGCCCTATACCACAGCTGACAACTAAGCCCCTCACAGCTCACTCCCCCCATGGTGGGATGGGCAGAAGAATCAGAAGTGTAAAAGTGAGAAAACTCGTACGTTGAGATAAAGACAGTTTAGTAAGTAAAGCAAAAGCCATGCACACAAGCAAATCAAAACAAGGAATTCATTCACTACTTCCCATTGGCAGGCAGGTGTGCAGCCATCTGCAGGAAAGCAGGGCTCCACCACACATAACAGTTACTTGAGAAGACAGACGCCGTATCTCCGAACATCCCCCCCTCTTCCTCCTTCTGCAGCTTTCATTGCTGAGCATAACATTAGACGGTCTGGTATATCGCTTTGGTCAGCTGGGGTCAGCAGTCCCAGCTGTGTCTCCTCCCAGCTTCTTGTCCCAGCCTGCTCGCTGGCTGGGCGGTGTGAGGAGCAGAAAAGGCCTTGATGCTATGTAACCATTGCTCAGCAAGAACTAAAACGTCCCTGTGTTATCAACACTGTTTGCAACACATGTCCAAACCACCTTACCAGACCAGGTACTATGAAGAAAATGAACTCCATCCCAGCCAAAACCAGTACAATAGCGAAATCTAATGCATATTTAAGATACATTGTTTAGGCTTTACAAGCAAGAAGAAAACAGACAAAACAGTATGTGAAAAATTAATCAAGCAAAATATGCTAGTATAGATGACCAAAGAATGCTGCCAGTTTTATCATCAGAAGTCTCCACTCCAAAAAAATACTGCACTTTTGAATCACTTTTGGATTACCATCAACAAATAAGTATCTGCAGACAACAAAGTAGCTTTCCAAATCATATTTCTTTCTAAAGCCAGTAACACAGCAAAAATGGCAAAAGGTAGGGAAATAAAAAAAAGAGGTAGAGAAGCTCCTTCCCCAAGCAACACGATCCTACTTCGATGTCTGAGACAACTTCAAAGCTAGTGCAGCAATAAAGCAAGGATTAGATTAGGTAGCCTCCAGAGGTCTCATCAAACCTAGATTATTCTTTCCATGATTCTAAGCTTGTGTATCAGAGAAAGGAACTTAATGATGGAAAAGCATATTGAGGGAACCAGGAAATGCACAATGATGTGCAGAAAAGAGGCTAAAGAAGCAGCAAAAGGAGACAATGTTACCTCTTCTTCCTCTGACTCTCCTCCTTTTTTTATTTGGAAAAAAAATACTTATCTAATTTTATTAAGCACAGGAATGAAATTACATTACCACTTTCTTTAAATAATAACTACAGCTGCTGCACCTTTGTATGTATTTGCCACTAGGATGCAGCTGGGAAGACAAAAGGCCCTGCCTTCTGTCCTGAGGACAGAAATTAGACAGGATGTCTAGAACTTACCCATAAAATGAAAGGTACTTTTTCAAACAATACTATGCTGTATATGTAATTTCATGTAAGTCCAACTAGAACAGTCACAAGAATTCTGTTTACAGAAAAATTCTGCCTTAATAAAACCAGTGTGAATTCAGCTTTTCATCCAAAAAACTATTTTGACAATAAAAGACCTTTCTTTCCAACTTAAAATACACTCATTGGTAGAATCTAACTAAAAATATATATTTAGTAAACATTCAAATTCCAATCATTTGCCAACTTACATAGCTCCGTTAGTGTAGACTGTGTCACTTCCCTCCACATACTGAACCTGGGCTGGGTAGACATGCTGTACCTGTTGCACAGTCTGCACTTGCTGTACCTGAAAATAAGAACACCAGAAATTTGGGATACTGTAAAGAAGGACCGATGCTTCAGTGCACCTAATGGCTTCTAAACAATATGGGATATCTCTGTTCTTATAACTACTATGTGTGTACTAGGTTTGTCATAGCAACAGCAAATAAAGTTACTGTTCTTACACAACATGGGTGCTTTAAGTCTGGTAAATGGAGACCTATCACTGAAGATACACGCTCACGGAGCATACATACCTTCAGTGCCAAAGAACTAACCAGAAAGCATAATAAGGATGAAATGAAGGGTAACTATGCTTTGCTGTTGTCAGTATGAATTCCATGTTCTTATCCTACCTCTTCCAAAATGCACTTCATTCCCTATTCACACACATCGGATATGGCTTACTCCCTATTAAAAAAACGCACACTATTTTTCTATTAGTAAGGGAAAGGTGATTTTCTCCCTGCAGCATGCATACTGATAAAATGGAACTCTATGGTGTGTACAAACACAATATTAAAAATTTCCTATCTGTAGATGCAGGTCACATTCCCATTCTGTACAAGGTACTATATTCTCCCAGTATTCTTGGATATAAGCTGCTACCATTTCAAAAACAACAGATTCAGCACAGTGCAAGACTTTTACAATAGAACTGAGAAGATACTGCATGAACAAAGTGGTACAGGGTTTATCAAAGCTAGTAATCCTGTTACTGGACACGAAACTGAAAAATTCCAAAATGTGTTTATTTGATTTGGAACAACAACAACCAACAAATTAATTTACCATAAAACAAAATGGCAAAAAATGTTAAAATTAAAATTTTCATTGATTTCAGATTTTCACCAATTTTTATATAAACTCTTTATTAACCTAATATGCAGTACTACTAGAAATGTCATGACTATGCCAATAAAGTGACTTAATTTTAAAATCAGCACTACAGTGCTGTTAAAACATTGTATCTACTTTTGTAGATCAAAATGCTTTTCCTTTGAATTTTAACAATGAAGTTCAACACAAAAGGGCCACTGAATTAGGTTTCTTTTTCCAATACAGTAATAAAAAAGACAGTTTATAAAAAAAAAGTTATTTTGTTCCAGCTTGTCTGAAACTCAGTACTCCTACAGTTATATCTATTATGGTGCCCAAGGAAGCTTTAGTCATTATATTGCAATGTACATAACAAACTTAAGGTAGAGAAAGTTAGAGGTAAAAATTTTTCCTGTCAAGCAAGGACAAACAAAATAAGTAAGTGGCCTTTAGGGTGGCCTTGTATATAAAAATTCTGCCATGCTGAAAATCTTTGTTATGTGGTATCTCCAATAATAATTTTATTTCCTATTTTACTTCATTTTGGGAAAAGTGTTTTCATGAGAATGAAATCTAGTGCCTCCGGATTTTCTTTTTAATCTTCAATAAGAGGAAGAAATGAAATGCATATATCTACTCTCTATGAGCACAAAATTACTTGAAAAGTTGCTGGTTATGATACAGACTATGTGGAAATTTTAAAAAATAATAAATCTCTTCTGTTTTATTTACCATTTTCCTTGTACCTTTTTATTAAGCTGTTAAAGGAATTGTATCAGCTATGTTCTTTAGTTTTTAAGGCAGACCAGAAACTGGAGATCACCGAGAGAATGTTCAACAGAGATCTAAACAGAAATGGCCTCCTTGTATTAAAAAATACTCCAAGAATTAAATGATTTGGGCTGAAAATGGAAAACCTAATGAAATAGTTATTAAAAAGTGACAGTATGCAAGTTCAAAAATTGTATGTCCTGAGGTGGACTGGTAAGCTAGTCATGATAATTGTTATTGTCTGGCTGGAAAACAGAAAATTAACTGACTTGTATAGGAAATAATGAGTTAAGTAGAATCAGACAGAAGATCTTTCATTCCTCTTGCTTCAGTGATTCTAGCCTGAAATAAGTAAGTGGAATAGGATTAAAAGTAAGCAGCTGAAACATTCCAGCAGAACAAGAGGTGAATGAAAATCTATTTCAATATACACATGTAATTATAATTACTAGTTGAAGGAGAAAAAAATTATATTCTTAATTATACTACCTCAGAGGAACAGACGAGGGACTAAGTTATATTGTATCTATGAGAGTTTGTCAACACAAATCAAGTGCATAAGAGCATACTAAATTGAAAAATTACATTGAGGCATAAAACCAAAATTTAAGAGAGACTTTTGATTTCCAATAAGAAGTGCATATGTTCAAAGCATAAAGCAGAACAATAGGGCAAAATATATAAGGATTTTTAAACTCTTTTTAAAAAAGAACATATAATTATCCACAGTGCCTATGCAAATTACTTGGATGCGTATCGTTTTCTGTTCTTAGAGATAAAAATAATTTTTTTACCTTCATTAGTCTGGATTACTTTTGGCAAGCAACATATAAATAGCACAAGCTGTAATATTCTAAGCACATTCATATTTATATAATGGCTA
Organism: Dromas ardeola; assembly: GCA_013398915.1. Taxonomy (NCBI): domain Eukaryota; kingdom Metazoa; phylum Chordata; class Aves; order Charadriiformes; family Dromadidae; genus Dromas; species Dromas ardeola. Next base: position 19,112 of record VYZM01005672.1, on the reverse strand, counting down.
ATGTCAGCTCATGATTATGTTTTTCATATGCTAAACGTGATTTTTGCATTAAGAGCAACTTTGATTAGCTGAAGCCTGCATCTCCAGTTAATGATACAATGCTTTGTGAATGTGATGGCCATCGTGTATGGTGAATATGAAGAAATGCTTTGCTTAAGTTCTGATGCATGGATATACTTTTATAAAATAGATTATATGACTATATTTAGTTTTATTTCTCCAATGCTTCCACATTGCATGGCATAAACTACAAAGTAGGGCTAATTTTGAATCCTTAGAAGCTTACTGCACTGTGCTAAAGAATGCCTGTTGAAAAAGCAATGATACATTAGTGAAAAATCCCCATATCTGAGGAAACAAAAGATTAAGAAAATTTCTCAGGCTATTAAAATGGAATTCAGTTACACTCCTACCTTTTTGGTCTCACTCTTGTTGCTTTTTGCTTACATGTGGACATGTTTGTTCCCTGACCATACCTCTCTATCCCATCTCAACAGTGACAGCTGCTGCGCTGCATGAAACCAGCTGCCATCAGTGTCACCTTTACCAGAGGGGAAGCCCAGGTTTTCATTAATGGTACCTTTTTTTTTTCCTATTTTTGGAGCACCACAACAGATATGAGCTCCATATTTTACTAGCTATATGCAAACTAGGGATGTGTTTCAGCTGAAAACATCAGAAGTTACTTTTTCGCTGTTTGCTCAAAAGACAGGATGCTTCAGTACAAACACAGCTATAGGTAAAAGGCTCCTAGTCCACCCCTCCACTTATTCAACTTGCTCTTCTTGAGGGCAAAAATGTTTCATTTTGAAAAAGATATCATACATTTTGTGAGCATAAATAAAACACTGATTCCATGAAAACAACCCCAAATTAATGCATGCATGAGGTATCATTTAAGTATGGTGTATAGACAGGAAACATGGGAAATAAAGACTTCACTAGGAAAAAATGAAATACTATACACCGCTTTAAAATTAATAAAAAATAAATTAATTGAAAATGGCATTATTCACTAAAGAAATACTAATAAATTACTGTAAACATGATAATACAGAAGTTTCAGCTTATGCCAAATTGTTGCATATACGCAGACGCTTACAGAATCACAGAATGATTTGGGTTGGAAAGGACCTTAAAAATCACCTAGTTCCAACCCCCTGCCACAGGCAGGGACACCTCTCACTAGACCAGGCTGCTCAAAGCCCCATCCAACCCGGCCCTGAACACTTCCAGGGATGGGGGGTCATGAGTAGTTCTCCAGGTACTGCTGCATACCCTACCATTGGGCTGCTCGAGAAACAGGGAGAGGGTGCAAACCTGTCCCCCTCTCCATAGGAAAGTGGGACACTGAATTTAACACACTCTGAATGCGCTTCTGGAGAGGATCCTGCCGATGGGAGAGGTGGAGCAATGCTGATGGTGTGGATCTGTCGGGCTTGTGTGGCCATGAGATATCTGCCTACCTGCTGTGCACTCACAGCTCTGTGCACACTAGTAGCTGCAAGGATGTGAAGGAAAATCTCCTGGCTGACGTGTGCATTGAGCATCTTCAAAGATCAGATGGTCATGGCTCCACAATGAGGAGAAGCTCAGTTTGGGATGGGGGAGAGCTGAAGCAGCCCCGCCATGACAGGCGCGCATTGAGCTCCTCCGCCTGGCTCTGAGGAAGGCCACGCGGTCTTTCTTCCCTGGTGTGATGCCAGTAGTATCTTTGAATTTAACAAAATTCAAGAAGTGCCCTATTGTTTAAGTGAATTATATTCACAAGAGAATATAATCCAAATATGAATACTCACACATATTTTGGATACAGCTGACAGTATAAATATGTCTCTTATAAACCTTAGGAAAAAAAAAAACCAACCGAAAAAACCCTAAAACTTACCCTCCAACTTTAATATTGGTAACTTTGAATGTGAAGAAATAATAAGCCCTCCCTCTGCCATCAAAAGAGTGACTCTATGAAATCAGTACTCTTTGTCTTCATTTTCTTTAGGCAAATTGGCCCATTCCTATCAATGTACATAAAGCTGGTATTAACTTTAGGCAAATGTGACCTATACACAGATAATTCCTCAGGCCAAATCACACCTACAATCTCCTCAACACAGTGATTGCTGTGATGTTTGATATTTCTTTTTAACTCTACAATTGAAATTACCTATCCCACCTGCATTCTTCATCACATTTCCTGCTGGCATACACATTCACATTCTTCACTCTTCCTTTTCTCCTCACCACACATCCACTTCTGTAATCTGTCCTCTCTCTTTATACATATCTCCCACACATACACTGTTTTAATCACTGCAATACTGCCTGCATTGAATTTCCCAACGTTCTTGTTGCACCTGCAATCCCTGCAAAATTTTAAAGAAACTCCCCTTCCTTGGCTGGGTTATCCCTTAGCTTTCCTTTCTGAAACATTATGCTGACTCCTACAGTCAGTGTTAAGAGTCAGATGGAAAAATAGAATGCAATATCCCCACAGGGAAAAATAATCCAAAATAATGATGGAGTATTCAATGAAAGGGAATACTCAGAAGCAGAAGTACTAAAGGAGATGTATGTAAGATTGATCAGGGACAGTTTTACATATTTACGTAGTGCAATAAAAAAAAAATATTTTCCTGTTCTCACTAAGGTATAATCAAACAAGAAAAAAACAATCCGCTGGTGGGATTCTGGGTTTTGACATGAGTATTAAATTAATAAGGGACAACTGGAATAACTTCAGAAAATATAGAAACAGTTAGTGACAAAGATTAATGCATTATTTATGGGGCAAAATAAGGAGCCAATTCTATCGTAGAAGTCTTCAGAAAGGAAGAAACTTTGCACAAACACCAAAGCCCTACTCATTCTTCATTTGCTTGTGACAAAGAGAGAACAGAAATGCATAGAAGATCCTACCTTTACAGTTCAATCAACGCAATGATTAGAATTACAACACTAAAAAGTATTCTATATGCCACTAACTGCTTACCAATCTTCAGTTCCTCACACTGATCAGTACTTCACATGGATAAAATTCAGTATGTAATATTAGAACACTGTATATATAATACGCTTAAAACAAGCAACTGTGTAGCACTACCAAATTTCCATCTTTTATCTGAAAAGCTGAAACAGGAATAACAAAGAACAAATCACATAAACTACATCTATTAAACATCTGTCATCATGAAAGAACATCAAAATCAGACAAGCTAGACAGATCTTATTTCATAAAGAAAAGTAGTCTTGCACTTCACAAACCTTACAAAAGAGTTAACCAGGCAAAATCTCCTACAAAGGTTAGCTAAATTCAGGCATCACGGAACCTTCAATTAAAACGTTAACATAGTATTTAAACGTCTCTATCCTAATCAACACCGAAGTGAGGAGAAAGAGAGAGATAGAGAGCTATTTAACAGTCTGAACTCAGGAAAAAATATTTCAAATAATTATTGATTCACTAGTGGTGAATCCTGAGCTAATACACACATAAAAACATTTAAATACATTTCTGTAAGTCCAATGCTTTTCTGAATCAGTTTTTTTAAAAACAAGCTTGCATCCTAAAAGATACACAAAGATATAAGTAGAAACTATAGTAATGGAACTATGAGGCATTATAAATTCAGTCTTATAATGCCTATAAATATCTAAAGGGCGGATGTCAGGAGGATGGGGTCAAACTCTTCTCAGTGGTGCCCAGCGACAGGACAAGTGTCAACAGACACAAGCTGGAGCACAGGAAATTCCATCTCAACATGAGGAAAAACTTCTTTACTTTGAGGGTGGCAGAGCACTGGAACAGGCTGCACAGAGAGGTTGTGGTGTCTCCTTCTCTGGAGACATTCAAAACCCGCCTGCACGCATTCCTGTCCAGCCTGCTGTAGGTGAACCTGCTTTGACAGGTGGGTTGGACTAGGTGATCTCCGAAGGTCCCTTCCAACCCCTACCATTCTGTGATTCTGAGTCTGTACATGAGGAAAAAAATGTTAATGAAATATATGAGACATGAGACTGTGGAACACATATATAAAAACGCACTGCCTGGAATTTCAGAACTAAACTTAACAAATGCTGAATAATTTAATTTAGGGAAAAGTGCTCCACTGGCACAGAAACAAATTACACTATTCAATAAACTATGTCTGGTTCTCTTATTATTGATTCTGAAAGTGTGAAGTCAGTTTTTGATTAAAAAAAACATCAGATGGACAGGTAGTTTCTGTGTATTCTAGAAAAGTCTTTCACTGCTGTCATGGGTTTCACATTCAGTCCCTGTTTTCCCCCTCCATACTTTTCCTTTTTTCCTCCCCATTTTCTTCAGCAACCACTCCTTCCAAAGCTTGTGGGTGCTGCCTAGGTGAATGACTGTCTCATGTAACAGAGGTGTGCACTGTGCTGGCTGACACAAAAGTCTTCTTACTTCCTTGGCAAATGCACATCATGAATTACCTATTGTCATACCACAAATACTTCAATGATATTGCTCAAAGATGTGTAGGGAGTCAAGCCTAGAGATGCAAAGGACAGTGCTTTTCATTTTTACATTTGTATTGCACTTACTTGGACGTCCAAATGAAAGGAGAAATGATATAGTCAATAATATCAGAAACATATTCATTATTCATTATTTAAAGGAAAAAATGTAAATATTCAGTAACATAAATTAAAGAAAATTTCTATGAGCTATTACATGAATTCTATAATAACCTACAGTTAGAATCATGTATGTGTACTACTGCTGCTTGTCAGCTGCTCTAATTAAGGAACAGATCCAGAAAACAGCTTGTCTTTCTCTCGCTATTTTAATTCCAGCAAAATAAAACCGATAAAAGCAGAGCAAAAGAGTTCATTTAGCAGCCTTGTAGAAAATCAAGTTCTTCACTACATTGTGAAAAACTATCCTTCCTGAAAGTTTTTTTTGTCATCTTCCCAAAACTAACAGCCACATACCTGTTGCTGAACTGGTACTTGCTGTACGACCTGTGTGGGCACTGCTGCTTGGCCAGCCACAGATGTCTGTAAAGTCACAGTTGAACCTGTATCCGAACCAGTCTCTGATGTCTGCATCGTGATATCTGAATAAAATTAAGACGTAAAATTAAAAGGTTACTGCATTAATTTTTTTACTTTGCCTCTTATATTATCACACTAATTTGTCGCTTATCTCTAGTTAGATATTAAAATTAGTTAATACAAATCTCGGTATGAGCCAAAAGGTTCTTCCCCCTACTAGCATATGAGTTAGTACAAATGGGTTTTTATCTTATTTATATTCAAAATACCTTTATTTACATGTGCAGAAACACGTATTGCTTCTCTGACTCTTGTCACTTTAGAAATAACTCAGACAAATTAGCAGCAAATCTCTCAGCTTGTAAATAACTGGTTATCATTCAAAGCTGTTTTTTTTTTCTGGCTTACTGAATTACACTAAAATCTCTGTACATTCAATTTCAAAGTCAAAATTCTAGCAGGCCACAGAATGAAGGGCTGTAATCTGGAAAGCAAACTCTGAAAAGCATTTAATGAGTCACAGTGAAAAAGGAACTCAAATAACCTTCTTCAGTAGAAAGCATTAATGCAACCACTGTCGTTAAAATATGAGAAGAAAAAACTTTTTGACACTAAAACTATATAGAAATACATATGCGGTAGAAAAGTGACTAAGATCGCAGCCCTGACATTTAAAGGAAAAAATGGAAATTTGGATAGAATACAGAAATGCTTCAAGAATCAAAGAAAATGCCTTACAAAGAAGACTTAACAGAACGAAAACCAAGTATGACTTACACCATCATAGGAAACATGACTCGGAACAACAGGATTCCTCAATTTTGCTCAGCAGAAATGACAATACTATTGATTGGGTGACAAACCAAAATTAATTCAAAATCAGGAATGAGGGTTTTTTTATTTATTATTTCTTTTAAGCAGTGGATGATTAACTGGTGAAAATAGCCAGAGGAGCCCATTCTTCTTCAGCCAGTACCTTCAAAACAGAAGACTGCATGCTTCTGTTAAGAATTACAGTAAAGAAATACAAATTACTAGTCTGTAAACCAAATATTCTGTGATCTAAAAATTTTACTGCCCTTAATGTCTATTAATCTACATTAGCTACAAAATATTTGGCAACCTGAGGACCAATGTCACTATAACATCATCATTATAACATTATCATGCTTAGCAAGAGGTTTATATGAAAAAAATCTACAAATACTTAGAATGCCCTATCAAGGTGATTTTTTATTTTAACTGAACAGACCCAGATAGCTGACAGCAAAGAAACTAGACTTTAATCCCCATCCCCAGTTTAAACTGATTTAAAGTCGGGTTTCTGCAGTCCCTCCCTCCAACTACCTCTCACTCACTTTGCATTCAAATGTAGTCAATGCAAAGCAGCAAACAGGTATATAAATATGGGATGGGAAATAGGGGTAGGACCTTGCCAACCGGGACCATCATTGGTCAAACTCCATGGAACCATGCCTATGGTATCTGACAGATTTAACTGCTTCTTCTGAAATATTCAGAACGACTGATAAATTGTTGATCAAACATATTTGAGATTAATCAAGAGACTCTCAGGGTTATCATGTTGTCTGAACCCTCTACTTTCCAGAATATCTGACCAAAATCAGGATACAAAATGAAAAGAAAAAAGGAACCGAACTCCACAGACGACTACTGAAATGTTTAAAGTCCTATCAATGAAAATAGATGTCCACAGGATAAATACGGAGGAGCTGGAAGCCACCGTGCTGCTACAAACCTACGATGTAGTTACGATTACTGAAAGCTGGTGGGATGAATCCCATGACTGAAGCGTGGCTATCGATGGCTACACTCTGTTCAGAAGGGACAGGCGAGGAAGGACGGGCAGAAGGTTTGCCCTCAACATCAAGAAATGGATAGAGTGTGAAGAGCTGTCTCTGAAGAATAGCCATGAGCCGGCTGAAAGCTTATGGATAACAACTAGAGACCGAGGCAACAAAAGGAACTTTGTGGTTGGTGTTTACTACAGGCCACCAGACCAAGGGGAGCCTACTGACGAAGATGCCTTACTCCAGCTACGGAAGACATCACGCTCACAGGCTCTTACCATTGCATATTCAGCCACACCAAAATCTGCTGGAAAAGTAGCATGGTGAGCTGTAGGCAACCCAGGAGACTCCTGGAATGCATTGACGATAACTTCTTAAGCCAGGTAATAGACAGCCCAACCAGAGGAGGTGTGATACTGGACCTGATGGCCACCAACGCAAGTGAGCTAATCAGTGATGTCAAAATCGGACACAGCCTGGGCGGCAGTGATCATGCACTGGTGGAGTTTGCAGTCCTACGGGATACGGGTCAGGAGAAGAGTAAAGTCAGGACCCTGAATTTTAGGAAAGCAAACTTCCAGCTCTTCACAGAGTACTCAATAGGACCCCCCGGGAAACTGCCCTCAGGGAGAAGGGAGCAGAACAGAGCTGGCAGATCACTAAGGGCACTTTCCGTCAAGTGCAAGAGCTCTCGATCCCCAGGTGTAAGAAATCAGGAGAGGATGGCAAGAGACCGGCATGGATGAGTCGAGACCTGCTGGTCAAACTAAAGGGCAAGAAGGAAATGCACAGGCAGTGGAAGCAGGGACAGGTATCCTGGGAAGAGTA
>VYZM01005672.1:0-10833 GCA_013398915.1 Dromas ardeola | reverse complement strand
CATCAGTGGACAAGGGAAGAGCTACGGATATCGTTTATCTGGACTTCTGTAAGGCCTTTGACACGGTCCCCCACAACATCCTTCTCTCTAAACTGGAAAGATATGGATTTGATGGGTGGAATGTTCAGTGGATAAGCAATTGGCTGTATAGTTGCATCCAGAGGGTAGTGGTCAACAGTTCAATGTCTGGATGGAAACCAGTGATGAGCGGTATGGGTTTATATTGGGACCAGTACAGTTTAATATCTTCATCAATGACAGAGGCAGTGGGATAAAATGCACCCTCAGCAGGTTTATGGACCACGTTGACATGCCTGAGGGATGCGATGCCATCCAGAGGGACCTGGACAGGCTTATGAAGTGGACCCCTGTGAGTCTCATAAAGTTCAACAAGGCCAAGCAGTGAGTCCTGCATCTGGGTTGGGGCAACCCCCAGTATCAATACAGGCTGGGGGATAAAGAAAAGGAGAGCAGCCCTGTTAAGAAGGACTTTGGGGTACCGGTGGATGAAAAACGGAACACAAGCCAACAATGTGCGCTCACAGACCAGAAGACCAACCATATCCCAGGCTGCATAAAAAAAAGTGTGGTCAGCAGGTCGAGAGAGGTGATCCTGCCCCTTTACTCTGCTCTGGTGAGACCCCACCTGGAGTATTGCATCCAGCTCTGGAGTCCTCACCAGAGGAATGACATGGACCTGTTGGAGCAGGTCTAGAAAAGGGCCACAAAAATGATCAGAGGGATGGAGCATCTCTCATATGAAGAAACACTGAGAGCTGGAGTATTTCAGCGTGGAGAAGAGAAGGCTCCAGGGAGACCTTACAGCAGCCTTCCGGTACTTAAAGGGAGCTTATAAGAAAAATGGGGACAGACTTTTTAGTAGGGCCCATTGTGATAGAACAAGGCATAACATTTTTAAATTAAAGGAGGGCAGATTCAAACAAGATATAAGGAAGAAGTTTTTTACAATGAGGATGGTGAAACACTGGAACAGGTTGCCCAGAGAGGTTGTGAATACCCCATCCCTGGAAACATTCAAGGTCAGGTTGGACAGGGCTGTCAACAACCTGATCTAGTTGAAGATGTCCCTGCTCATTGCAGGGTGGTTGGACTAGATGACCTTTAAAGGTCCCTTCGAACCCAAACTATTCTATGATTTTGTGATTCCACGTTCACTGTAAAATAGTAAATTTCATACCTTTTTTGCCTACAGAAAATGCTGTATAAAATCCAGAATAAAGTTATTTAACTCTAAAATCAGTGCCACAGTTCCAGTACCAGCCCACCCTAGCTGAAAATCATTTTTCCCTTAATCCCAATATTAATGAGAACATTCAACTTCCAGTAATAACATCCAGAACGAAAATCTTCTTTACTTTCTGATATGCAATCACCTTAAAGTTTCTGCAGATAAATTAACAAGACATCGTGCCATGTAAGACATCCTTAAGTGCACTAAACTAAACTGATCCACAATGTAAATGTATAAGCTTAAATAAATTCAGTCAGAGATTTAGAAAACTATTTTTTGCAAACAAAGGAAAAAAGGGAACTTATGCTTTTATATAAAGCCTATGGCCTTATTTGCCTATATTAGGCATATGTCTAAACATATATATGGAAATAATAACCATCGCAGTGATTATTATACCTTTTGAACAGAGTCACAGCACAGCACAACAGGATACCAAATATTTTTTGGGGTTTGCAAAACATAACAAATGACATAGACAATGGCAACATTCTTAGTGGTATACTAATGAGTTAAGCATTTTAGTTTTATACTTAAACACTGCAATCATTTTCTAAATTTGAGTAATTCATGTTTTACTCAGTCCTTGTGCAGCACGAACAAAGTCACTGCTAACAAAAATGAACCTGAGTTGTAAAAACATTAACATTCTTCAAGGAATAAATGCAATGGAACTGGCTTTTAAGTGAAATTATGAACTTCAAACTATATTTAACCGATTTGTACATGATCTTTCACCTGATGAAGGCAGATATTTTAATAAATAAATATTCTTCCTATTTAGAAAGCAAAGCCAACTATTACGTAACAAAGACCAATTTCTTTATATTGGAATTATTTAGAAAACAATCCCTTTTAGTGATTGCTGTTTTCCACGATCATACATAAAAGTCATTGGGCAATGTTTTATGCATAAATATTGAAAAATAAAGAGAAAAAAAAGCGTAGTGTAGACACAGTGCTGTTTTGTCAAAATAAGAGTTCTTAATTAAGAATTTTAAATTTTTCAAAAGCATCAGAATAATCCTATGGATATGTCTACTCACTTAGGCATGTACTTCCACCTTAACTCATTAATCACCTGTACTTTTTTCTCAGCCCATTACTTTGGACTTGGAAAATTTCTTCAAAATTGAAGTAAAAAAGGCGCCAGCTTGTCTGAGCAAGCCTGCACTCACTCTTATATGTAACCCAGACAAAAACATTGGCAAGCTGGCAAAATAGTGGAAATAAAAAGCTAAACACTGAGTGACTTCCTAAACCACTCTCTGCTATAAAAGTACTTTCACTAAGCTTCAGAACACAATTAAACAGGTAAGTTTAAGCCACCAATTACAACAAATGATAATTTAAGATACTGCAGCTCCAATAGGAAGCAAAAATGAACAGTTAACAAGAGTTAAAAGGCATTATTTTATAGCAACCCTTAGCTTTACTTGACTATGTGTTGGTTTTGTGGTTACAGTATACAAACATGTCAATCACTGCAAGGGAGAAGTAATGCTACTATAGTCAAATACAGTTCTCTGCCTAGTTCTGATAGGACTGGGCAATGACAATGTCCAGAGACATACTGGGACACATGAGAGAGAATCCAGGGTTAGGTGGGAGACAACCCCCAGAGAGAACTTGAGAGACCCCAGCGGACCCCACGGCCCAGCCTAGGACTACCCACCATAGATCTGCACTGCTACACTGACCTACCAAACCTCAGACTATGTCGTCCCATCCACAGGACAGTGTTTTTCAGAATCACGGAATCACGGAATTTCAGAGTTGGAAGGGACCTCTAGAGATCACCTAGCCCAACTCCCCTGCTCAAGCAGGACTGCCTAGAGCACATTACTCAGGACTGCATCCAGGCGGGTCTTGAAAGTCTCCAGAGAAGCGGACTCCACAACTTCCCTGGGCAGCCTGTGCCAGTGCTCTGTCACCCTCACCGCAAAGAAGTTTTTCCGTGTATGTGATCGGAACTTCATATGTTCCAGCTTGTGCCCATTACCCCTCGTCCTGTCACTGGGAACCATTGAAAAGAGTCTGTCACCATCCTCCTTCAACCCACCCTTTAGATACTTGTAAACATTAATAAGGTCTCCCCTCAGCCTTCTCTTCTCCAGGCTAAAGAGTCCCAGCTCTTTCAGCCTTTCCTCCTAAGGGAGATGCTCCAATCCCTTAATCATCTTAATTGCCTTTCACTGGACTCGCACCAGCAGTTCCCTGTCCCTCTTGAACTGGGGAGCCCAGAACTGGACACAGTATTCCCGTTGTGGCCTCACCACTGCATAGTAGAGGGGGAGAATGACCTCCCTTGACCTGCTGGCCACATGAAGCACATACATTTTTTATTACAGTGTTCTGGTGACTTAGTTCATTTTATCTCCATGCCATCAATTTGGTGACAGCCCTAGATTTAAGCGTACAATTCGATGCTACAATTCTCTACCTCAGAACTGTAATACACTTTTATTAAAAATCTGATAGGCTAACTGTTGCTCTACAGACTGACTGATCAGTACGTAAACTAGGATAGCCAAAGCATGGTTGTGGAATATAAACTTGGACATAATTTTTGCCTAAGCAGAAATAAACCTAATGACTTAATATCAATTTATTCAAAAGTGGTTAGGTTGCTTCCATTATTCTGCTCTAAGTCTCTATCCCAAATGCAATACTTTACTATAGCTCACTAAAGAGTACAGATTTTTCCTTGTAGATGCCATACAGTATGTTTGACAGTCAACCTTTATCATCTTCCTATCCACTGGAAGTTTTTCTAGCACCACATTAGCAAGGCAGTCAGTGTAGTTCTTTTACATTGCATCAACACTGAGTAGTTACATGAACACATTTTTACAACCTAAATTAAGTATCTCTATTTTTCACTGATACTGCATACAAGTAAAGGAACTGCATATTACAGCAGAAAAGACGTCACCCTTGCCCAATGGGACTGTCAGGTGTATCACAAGCAACAGATGAATGTTTGACAAAGATCCTTTTTATTCTGACTAATTAAGCAGTTGGACACATCCGTCTGTTAATGGTCTTGCTTTGAATAGCCAGTGCCTGTTGCATCATGTGAATGTAAGCTAAACAGGCCACATTCTGAAAGAAGGCTAATTAACCCCTCCAAGTGGGAAAAAGATATTGCCCAAGCCCAGCTGCTGAATGTGACAAGATTAGTATTTCTTCAGTCTAATGGGCAAAACTCAGGCAAAGCTACTATGCTGAAAATTACCCCTTTCCTGTATATTCTGTGCAATTTCATGTTGCAATTTTAAGTTCCCTAAAGATTTTTAATACACTCACAATTCTCAGTTGGAATCCTTCTGTTTTCTAGACTTGAAATATCAAGACTGAATGCTTTAAGACTCTAACTTGATCAATTACTTATCAAATGAGAGTACTAAAATATGTCAGACTAACGATTACTGTTTATTTTGCTCCTGGACTACTTCACCCTGAACTAATTTATTTTTTTAAGCTACCAGAGTTTGCAAAGTTTTGTTCAGCTACATATGCTTTATTGTCTAGATCAAATAACGTGGCACGCTTTAATTCAATGCAGAAAATGAAAGCCTGTAATTTACTTTCAAGGGCAGCAGGAAATTTCTTTTTTCTCCTCTGGAAGGCTAAATAAAACATCACAGAAGGTAAAGTGAACTAGATCTCGTAATCACACGCAGCAATGGCAGGCTTTTAATGGTCAGAATAAAAGGCTAATCTTAAAATCTTATCTATTTATAATGATTAATCACCAATATACTCATTAAGAATTTCTGGCAACGTAATGTGTTTCACAATAAAGGAAAACTTCTCATAACATCAAGTTTCAACAAGTAACACAGAATGCTTGCTTCCTGAACAATAGTATAAATGGAAATAAGTTTCAATAATATACTAGAGTTTCAGATAAGCATTCCTTTTCAATTTTTGTGTAAACAAAATTTTTATGAATAATTGCCTGCAAACAAAGGATGTTATGAATTTGAAGGAACCATTTATATGTGTTAGCAGTAAAGCAGAAGGCAGTTTATACATCCAATTCATGGGGGAAAAAAAAAATAAAATTTTTAGATACTGATGTCTTTTCATGTTAGTACACCAGTTTCCTACTAAACACTATTTGACTGTTTCTCATCTCCCAGAGTTCTTCGGGTTACCAAAGTAGGCAGCTGGACTCTGCTGATGTAAGGACTAGTTGCTAAATATTTCAGTTAGCAACATGAATTTCATTACTCTCTTTTCAGCTTTTCAAGGATTTATGGGAGGAATAATAATTAACTGAATGGCACAGAATAAAGTATGTAAGCTGATTCTCTGGATTCACAAATAATTTCCAGTAGCAAACTCCTACAATGGCAGAATAACAGAAGAGGGAAGTATGGAGAGATACACAATGGAAGAGACCAATGCAAGCGGTAACTCTTGGTAACTCCTTCAAAGAAAGTTCGTAAGATCAAAAAGCAATGTCTTGACAATCAGATTATTAAGTACCTAAGAAGTGAATTAGTCAACAAGTGTCATAATGAAATTCCATATTTCTAGCAGATCAGAGACAGCACACGGATGCTTAGGCTGAATGACTACTTCATGACTCTCTCACTTCAATCTACCTCCTAATTTTACCTGCAAAATCTTCAAAATTGTATTTACACTTGGTGGACAATATATCAGTACTACAAATTAGCCCTACACATCAATACACATCAGCAACAAGATTACATTCACAAACAACAGGACAAAACTAAAGTTCTCAAAAGTTTTTGTTGTGACAAGACTAGCAAGGACAACTGTTACAAGAAACAAAACCAGCAAATCATCAACCAATTATATTTACGCTATTCTAAGGCATTAGTTTGTCCACCAAAGATTCTGTGAGTGGAAAAGCTCAGGTGATGTTCTCCTTTACTCTGGGTGAAAGGGTGTGAGGAGGAGGGCACTGACACTGCATATCAACAATTGGTTGTGGAATTGATGCCAGCAACAGGACTTTGGTTTCTATACCCTCTGAGGATAACGTCTGCTTAGAAGACATGGGAACCACCTCACTAAGTAGGGCAGAGGTATCTTTGCCAGCAGGATGGCTGTCCTGGTAAGAAGGGACTTAAAACGTGGGGAGGGAAAGAGTTACCAGCAGCCCTGTGAAGGCGTGGCAGACAGGACTGATGTGAAAAGGGCCTGGGGTGATGTGAACGAAAAGGAACACATAATGAACCAAACCAGGCTTAAGTAGGGTCACCTCAAGTATTTGCACGTGAGCAAGGAAGCTACAAGGCATCTTTATGATGAAACCACCCAGACCTCCCTGGGAAATCAGAATCCTGAGATGCCTCTCTGAAAAGCTCATACAAGGGTGCACAAAGGGCTCACACACAGCATTGTGAATAAACACAAGGAATTAGAGACCTGTGTGCATTTGCAGGGCTACAACCTTGTCAGGATTACAGAGATGTAGCGGGGTGGCTCACTTGACTGGAGTGCAGCAATGGAGGGATACGAGCTATCTGACTTCATAGTTCATTTCTTTTAGAAATGAAAATGTCTCTAGGAAACAACTTCACTAGGATGAAGTTCATGGGAACTTCCTTGCTGGGATGAGTACTTTGCTGTGTTTAACCAGAAACAAGTTTTGATAAAAGAATTAAATAAATTACAGAAAATTTTCATAAGTTTAGTGTGCTTTCTAAGTTAATGTTTACACTGCTAAATCGAGCATATGATAGCTTTTAAGTCACCATTAGTCAAGTGTTATCTACCTTAAATAGTATTCAAGTACTTATCGTATACTGACGCACCGATCTTTAATATATTAACATAACTTTCATGGGCTGAGATTAGCACATTCATGATCTCCCAAAAATGCCTCTATGCAGAATGATAGTTACAATTTCTAGCTTGAGCCAAGACCTTACTCTGCTGCACCACTGATACTGGCAGAATTAATTATAAAGTCTAACATGTATAATGCTACCTCTTCACACCTTTCAAAATACTTGACAACAAAATGCAGTTTTATGAAATTTCATCTTGTTTTTGACTGTTGGTCCAGGGCAGGGTGGCAACAGCATATATGTAATACTTCAAGCACTGACAATCACCACTCAATGCACTTCGTTTAATATTCAATGCTTTCTGAGGCAGAACGTGAAAGCAGGAGCACCACCTATACTTCTGCATCAATTATATAGTTCTGAAAGTAGATTTAGATTTTGCTTCAGAAATGAGTTCTGGATTGTTTTTTTTTCCCCTAATACAATATTGCACTGCAGTCCTTTCATCAAAAGAGTGAGTGTGAACCTGATGCTAACAAAACAGAGAGAGAAAAAATGATGTGAAAATGGAGGTGGTATTTGTTTTCATCACTCAATAAATCAAAACATAAAATGAAAAAGTCAAAACATTATAGCTGGAGATACCTACTTTACCAAAAGAATGAGCACTATCTATAGGAAATACTTTCTGTTCTTTTGGCATTGCCTCCATGTTACAAATTTTCCATTGTGATGCTTCCTGTCTTACTTTCACTGAATCACAGGACAGCCCCAGCGTTGGAAGGGTCCTGCTCAAGCAGGGCTACCCTACAGCCTTCTCCCCAGGACCATGTCCACGTCCAGATGGCTTTTGAATATAGCCAAGAATTGGGACTCTACAGCCTCTCTGGACCACCTGTGCCTGTCCTCAGTCACTCTCACAGTAAAAATGTTTTTGCTCATGTTCAGAGGGAACCTCCTGTGTTTCAGTTTGAGCTTGTTGTCTCTTGTCCTGTGACTGGGTACCACTGAAAAGAGTCGGTTCAGCTTTAGCTCACATCATAACTAACCTGCAGATATACTATGACAGTTATTAAATAAATTGCCATTATTATTATAGATTACTTACATTGTGATTACCCCTAAAGGCCACCTAACACTTCATGTTTAGAAGTTAAGAAATCAGTAATACACTATGACATCTTCCAAATGCTTCACTTAGCCATTTCCTCACCAGTTGCAACACCTCATGTCTGGATTATTGTCCCAAGGACTGTGCTGTTAACTTTCTTCCTTTACTCATCATCTCAGCATTAGTAAAAAAAACAGATGATTGGACAGCTGACAGACCATGGTTCCCCTAAGAGTAAAGATGGGGGGAAGTCAAAAAAAAAAAAAAAAAAAATCAGCATGGTATCAGTAGACAGAGAAACACATGCTTCACCCACTAACGACCTCACCACACCAGATTCTGGTTCCCATCAATACCGTTTGCTAAACTAGAATTTGTAATCAAGTTTGTGAATAGTCAAGTTTGTGAATAGTCAAGAGGGCTTAGAAGGATAAAAACTAAGGAAAGCTCCTAAAGGGCTCTATGCACAGCTCTTTAGAGCTTTCAAGAGACTAGAAGTGATGCAGTATTAAAACATTTCCTTTAAATTTAGGAAGATCTACAGAATGAAAGGCTAAACAGCTAAAAGTAAAAAAATCACGTTCCTGCTATGCTACATCAAGAGAACAACAGTTCTTATATAAAAATTTGCATCTGAGAGAAAAAGGGAAGAGCGACACCTTTCTCTTTGTTCTGAACTACATAAACATAAGACCTAGACAGACTAGAGAGTTGGGCAGAGAGAAACCTTATGAAATTCAATAAGGGCAAGTGTAGGGTGCTGCACCTGGGGAGAAATAACCCCCTGCACCAGTACAGGTTGGGGGCTGACCTGCTGGAGAGCAGCTCGGTGGAAAGAGACCTGGGAGTCCTGGTGGACAACAGGATGACCATGAGCCAGCAATGTGCCCTTGTGGCCAAGAAGGCCAACGGCATCCTGGGGTGCATCAAGAAGAGTGTGGCCAGCAGGTCGAGGGAGGTCATCCTCCCCCTCTACTCTGCCTTGGTGAGGCCACACCTCGAGTACTGTGTCCAGTTCTGGGCTCCCCAGCTCCAGAAGGACAGGGAACTGCTGGAGAGGGTGCAGCATAGGGCTACGAAGATGATTAGGGGACTGGAACACCTCTCTTATGAGGAAAGACTGAGGGAATTGGGTCTGTTTAGTCTGGAAAAGAGACGGCTGAGGGGGGCCCTTATTAATGCTTACAAATACTTAAAGGGTGGGTGGCAGGCGGAGGGGGCCAGGCTCTTTTCAATGGTGCCTGGCAATAGGACAAGCGGTAATGGGTACAAACTTGAGTGTAGGAAGTTCCATCTCAACATGAGGAGGAACTTCTTTACTTTGAGGGTGGCAGAGCACTGGAACAAGCTGCCCAGAGAGGCAGTTGAGTCTCCATCTCTGGAGACCTTCAAAACCCGCCTGGACGCGTTCCTGTGCAACCTGCTCTAAGGTGACCCTGCTCTGGCAGGGGGGTTGGACTAGATGATCTCCAGAGGTCCCTTCCAACCCTATGATTCTATGATTCTATGATTCTAAGATTACTTCAAAATCCATCCATCATAAAATTATTAGATTTCAAGTGGCTAAAGCTTTAGGTTCTTTTAATTAGGCGTGCATAAATCTCAATAGTTCTTAATTTTCTCAGAAGTTGAAGCAGTTCTAAACATTGGAATTAGTATTACCGGCTCTCACATAGTTCACATGATTTTCATGCAGACAGCATTGATACTGATAATATAATCCTAATCCATACAATTAATGGAAGTACCTAGTGTATCCAGTAATTGGATCACTATGTGATGACACCCTATGTATGTAATACCTCCAAAGTAAGTGAAAATCTATATTCCTTTTTTGCCATTCTTGCTGGAAGAATTGCATCACAGTACAATGGAAATTTTAGATTCTTTAAAAAAAAAATCAGTGTTTCGGTAGTTAGTAGCAACCAACAAAACTAAATCAATGCTAGAAAATTTTACTAATATGTCTATATCAAATAGGAGTGTTTAAAGAAAACACCTTCTGACAGTATTACACCAACTTTTGGATGCTTACTTTCTACTGTTCCTACTTCTACTACATGATACTCTTTTCCTGACTTACCAAGACATAGAAATTTGAGATTTGAGAATCTTAGTTAAAAACACTGTTAACACACTGGAAGTTATTTGGAGGAGAATGTTCTAAACATATCAGAGTTAGGGTTTGGAAAGCATGTAACAGAAAAGATGAAGAAAAAATCCAATCAGTTACTCAATACAGAAGTTACAATTGTCTTTTAGTTATGGAAATATCAAGGAAAGAGATTTCAACAAGAATGCCGTAACACGGCCACCAGTAAATAAAAATATTGGCTTAAATAGTGGTTTAAAACAAACAAGCAAGCTAAAGCAAATCCTCTCCCTACTGAACTGGTAAACATGCAAATAGGCTTACAACTGGGATAACCGTAGGGTTACTGCAGGGATAACTATATGTAATTTGCTTAAACAATGAATGGACTGGATAAAGTCTCCCCAGTTTCTCCCATTCCCATCTTCCTCAATCTGCAGTGTTATTTTGCGAGAGAAGGATGTATGTCATGTGGGTCAGCAGATGAGTTAGTGATTACTTTGCCCTACTCAAAAGGGAGGCAGTGAATATATCTTTCACTGGAGCTTTCCTTCCCTGCACTGTGACGGCTATTTGTGAAACATATTGTCCTGGTTTGAGGCAA
>VYZM01005671.1:39386-89000 GCA_013398915.1 Dromas ardeola | reverse complement strand
GGGTGGTGCTGCCCCCGCCGCCGGCAGCCCCGCAGGGCGGGCGGGCACCCTGCGGGGCGGGGGTGGTCGGTGGCAGCGACGGGGAGAGGCGATGTAGGCGACGCTGCGCTGACTGCGTTCTCGTTGTTGCCGGTTGGGAGAAACTGCCGTTATTCCGTTTGCATACGGAACATAGAGGTTGTTTGTTTTGTCGGGTTTTGGGTTTTTGTGGTTTCGGGTTTTTTTTTTCCGAGCAAAGCTGGCTGTGGCAGTGGTGATGGTTTTTTTGTTTTTTTTTTTTTTTTTTTTTGTTTGTTTTTCAANTTTTTACGTTTAGCTTTAGGTTTTTATTTTCTGAGAAATTGCGTATTTGGGTGATCTTAAAAAAAAAAGGTAATTTAATTGCATACATGCAAAGATGTGCACGTGTTCGCAGTTGTGTATTCATTACTGTTATGTGCTGTGTACATTTTAGTATGTAAATCAAATAGGTGTTATGCGTACAGGAGTACATAAACTACGTCCCGTGTGCACAGCACAGAGGTTGGAATCCAGCTTTAACTCAAATGTAATGCTAGATGTAGTTGTGCCTTGATGGGTTTTCTTCTGCGAGTCTGAACACTGAAAAGGGAAGAATACTCTGCATACAATAAGTGAATTCATCACACGTGTATCTTTGGCAGACCTCTGGCAACTCCTATCTTACATCCCAACATGCTAAAGCCAGGGATGATTGCAAAGAACCACCTTTTTCTTAATGCTCAGCTTTCCCTAAAAAGTGTATTCTTCTCTTTGCGACTGTAAAAGGAGTATGACTCAATTCCTCTTTCCCTAGGCCTGAAATAAGCAGTATCTGGTGTTTGGATGGAAAACAACTTTCTTATATAAACCAGGTAATATTCCCGACCTTGTAGAAGCTTCTGGAAAGCTTCTCAGTGGGACAAAGTACTTACTTCTATTATTAAAGATTCTCTGACATTCCTGTTTTGGTGCGAAAACAGTTGATTCAGCGGAAGGTTTTGAATGGCTTTAGATTGAGTTCCAGGAGACTAGTTGTAGTCAGTAAGAGAATACCAAAGCACACTAGGCACTCCCCCCCTCCCTCTTTAAAGCTTTTCTGATATTCCACTTGAAAAATATGATGGTAGTGGAATAAAAAGAATTCACAGATAGGAAATAGGGATGTTTTACTGGAGTTCCGTATGACCTCACTACTTCTGAAAAAATTTTTGCTTTGAATTAATAATTCTGTATTTTGAATGTATGGGGTTTTATGCATATATGCTTACATTTTTAAGGCCTGCCGTATTTATAGCATCTGTCTGTGTTCCTATGTTGTTTTTCTCTCTGACACACAAAATTAGACACACATAAATACTTTTTTATTCGTAAGAGAGAAAGGTATTTTAAGTAATCCTGGCAGCTAGGCTGAGCTTAACTCTTTCAACGAAACCATTTTGGAAAAGTTGACATTTCATAAACCTGAAATCATGTTAAAAGCTATTATGTAAAAGTCAGTATTGTACATATGTTTCAGTTTAATTATTCTGGTCCTGGGCTAATGAGATACTAAAAAGTATAATGAATAGAAAATCCGATTTAATAAAATCTTACTTCCAAGTTGTTAGTCTGCTAGATTATTTTAGTAGCACACACAAGGTTTAAATAGTTAGTGTAGAACTATCATGTTCCTGTTCCATTCATTCTTATTCTGATTAACATTATATTTTTAGTAAAATGCCTTAAGTTTCTGTAGAGTTTTGCAGACTATTTATTTCAGTACACATGAATAGCATGAGAGGGCACAGCTCTGTATTCCTTGCTGAAATCAGTAAGGAATTAGACTCCGTTTGAATGGAATCAACATAGTCTGAAAGTGTGTCTTATAGTGGAAAGTTCTGTCTGAATATTTGAACCAAAACTGCCATTATAAACCTGAGCACACTAAGACCAAACAATAAATGCTGCTCAGTTTCTGAGAAATAGAGGTCTTTATTACTATAGTGTGTTGCTTTTTGCTAATTTATCTTTCATCTGCCTTTCATTAAGCCAGGAGATCCTAAAAACCTTTAAACTGAAAAACTCAGGAGGAAAATTGGAAGTAACTCATATAATCCTCATATGGAATACAAATAGAGGGATGTGAATGAGGATGGAACAACAGAAAGAGATAGGTAAACAAAAGGATATGATGAATACATGGATTATACCTACAACAACTTGTAACTGTAACAGGTCTACCCCCTTTCTATAGTACTTCAGTCAATAAGAGTAGCAGGAACAATTGATACAGTGTGTGGAACCAAACATGGAAAAACAGGAATGTGGAAGTACCAAAGTTGTAAGTGAAATATTTTGGAACTGATGGATACATACTGTTTAGGAAAGACAAAAAAAGGTGCTGGAAGAATTTCATGATAATACACTAAAAACTGTTAAGGAGTAAAGACTGTTAAGCAATAGCACAATAAAGAAGTTAAATTTGAGGGTGAAAATGAGATAGTGTCTGCTTGAATGAAAATTATTGAGCAAAGGGGAGGAAAATTCCTTCATGAGGATGCAATCCATTATTAATATGATGGTAGAGATTTGATCTGGATAATAATGCCTACAAATGCAGGGGTAAAAAATGATATTGTGTGATCATGTAAATTTTTATGATTTCTCACAGGCAAATATCAGACAAAAATCAACCAATGATGCTGGGATTGATACGAATTTGAACAAGATAGAGGAGAGCTTCTTATATCACAGAATCACAGAATGGTTCGGGTTGGAAGTCACCTTAAAGATCATCTAGTTCCAACCCCCCTGCTGTGGGCAGGGACACCTGCCACTATGGAACAGACACTGAGCAAGCAAGAGGTGAGTGTAACTTAGGCTTGGTTTGAGTGAATGACAGGATCTGCAGGAAAAACTGATGACAGAAAATAATCTTAAATCTGGTGGTTTTGAGCTTTTCCATTACATGTGAAGTTGCAAGACAGAAAACGTGCAGGATCTGTAACTACAGTCCAGTGTTTCAGAAAGACAAAGTGAGAAACAAAAAAGTTTAGGGAGGTAGCTTTGAGCAAGGAGCACCAGAATCAGAATTCAGATAGGGCATGATATTACTTTATGTAAAAAAGTAATGAACGTTTACATTGGGAAAGAGGGCGAGAAACAAAAAAAACCCCAAACTTCAGGGATGAAAAGAATTCCCACCTTAAAAAACCTTAAGCAAGTTATCAAGGGTAAGCACAAAACCTATAAAGAATGGAAAAGAGAGATTGATTAGCAAGAAGAAATCTGCATCAATAATTAGAAGGTATAAAACCAAACTGAGAATGGTCAGAAACCTTGTTAAACCAAAACTTGCACAGAAAACTGAAACATAGTAAAAAATTTCTTAAGCCACATAAGTAAAATGAGAACTTAAGAAGTGGGATGGATGTTAAAGGATGGGGTGGATATCAAGAATAAAGTAGGCCTGGGCTAAATAGTTACTGGAAAAGTTGCCTCTGTTTCTGGTAAGAGTGTGTATGTAATTTTGATATATAATGAAAGTTTTTCATGAATGAAAACTTTTGCTATAAACTGGGAAGATCCAATTTTATACAAAATTATAAAAATCTGAAGGTAGTGGTCAATCAGAAAGTGACTATATGTTGCCACTATAAAATAAGTACTGGTATAAAAGGAAGAGAAATGTGATTTTATGATATATTAGGCAGTATTGTCCTAATCTGCAGATTGTCCAAGTTTGTGGATGACACCCAAGCTGAGTAGTGCAGTTGACATGCCTGAGGGATGGGATGCCATCCAGAGGGACCTGGACAGGCTACAGAAGTGGGCCGTGTGAACCTCATGAGGTTCAACAATGCCAAGTACGGGGTCCTGCACCTGGGTTGGCACAACCCCTGGTATGAATACAGGCTGGGGGATGAAGGGATTGAGAGTAGCCCTGCGAAGAAGATCTTGGGGGTACTGGTGGATGAAAAGCTGGACATGAGCTGACAATGCATGCTCGCAGCCTAGAAGGCCAACTGTATCCTGGGCTGCATCAAAAGAAGCGCGGCCAGCAGGTCAAGGGAGATGATTCTGCCCCTCTGCTACACTTCCGTGAGACTCCACCTGGAGTACTGTGTCCAACTCTGGAGTCCTCAGCACAGGAAAGACCTGTGCTGAGGACCTGTTGGAGCGGGTCCAGAGGAGGGACACAAAAATGATCAGAGGGCTGGAACACCTCTCCTATGAGGATAGGCTGAGAGGGTTGGGGTTATTCAGCCTGGAGAAGAGAAGGCTCCAGGAAGACCTTATTGTGGCCTTTCAGTACTTAAAGGAGGCCTACAGGAAAGATGTGGACAGACTTTTTAGCAGGGCCTGTTGTGACAGGACAAGGGAAAATGGTTTTAAACTAAAAGAAGGTAGAGTAGACTAGATATAAGGAATGACAATGAAGGTGATGAAACACTGGAACAGGTTGCTCTGAGAGGTGTTAGATGCCCCATCCCTAGAAACATTCAAGGTCAGGTTGGATGGGGCTCTGAGCAACCTGACGTCCCTGCTTGAAGATGTCCCTGCTCATTGCAGGTGGGATGGACTGGATGACTTTTAAAGATCCCTTCCAACCCAAACTATTCTATGATTCTAATAGGTGTGACAGCATTTATACTATTGTAAATTACATGCTTTTTCATGAGTTCCTGTTGTATTATGCATGGTTCTAGCCATACATTCAAAGATCTTAAAATGAAATTTAAAGATCAGAAAGAAACTAGGGTAATTATGTTATGGAAAATGTGTCTACAGAAGAGAGATTTTTTTTTTTTTAAAGGTATACAAAGCCAAATAGATATTAAAAGGGCATGTGATTCCTTACAAATACATTTTTAGTTAAATACTAGAAAAAGACAAAGTGTTTGAACTAAATACTTACTTTGGCATGCCATCAAATACTTATGTATTGACTACTTTTTAACATCGCTTAGAAATGTGAAGAAATTTACTGACTGTCTGAGAAGTGATATACTTAAAACGTCTTCCAAACAGGTAATCGGGCCAATAAACCAAAGTTCTTTTAATATAGAACGCAGAAAGCGTTGTGCAATTGAATGGGACAGTTCCTGTTAGGAAAGTGACATTTGTGCTGAGTTTGGAAGAAAAAGTCTTTTTGAAGAAGATGCAATATGGTTGTTCTACATTTATACTGTATCTGTTCTCTGCCTCAAGGTTTACTGCAGGCTCTCAGGTCAGGAAGGATGTTTTCTTCCCTTATTGTATAATTTAGATTCTGAGTTCTGTTAATTTTTCTTTCTTTTGTTCTTCTTTGTAAAGTGGGACATGTTTTAATTCCAAGAACATTCTGCAAGCAATTTCTAACATATTTCATCCTATTGCAGGGGTCTCAGCAGACAATTGGCAGTGCCCTTATTCCTCTTCTTCCCCCCTTTTTTCTTTTCCCCCAAGGAATTTTAGAGGTCTGGCTTTTGGTCTTTACTGCAAAAGTAAAGGTTTTATTTCAGTACTGAAAAGTGTGTAGTACTATCTGGAGTAAAAGTGTTGCAGAATTATTATTTTTTATTTGTTTTTTACTGCATTTCTAGTATATGGTAACACACAACGATGAGGATGTAGAAATGTAGATAGTCCCTTCCAGCTCTGTGTTTCAATGCTTCCTATTACTACTTCTTATGAAAATCGTATTCAACTCAGTTCCATTCTCCCCAAAATACTAGCTAAACTTTCAGCATTTTCAATATCTCATGGCATGGATTAAGTGACATATAAGAAAAAATCGAAAATTTCCTAAACTGTTCTGTCATTCTACGTTAGATCTGACTTTTCAACTCTCCTATCTCCTTGCTATACTTAGGATTGTCAAATAAATATATTACATCAAATATGTCTAATATTAGGTATCTGAATCTATCCATAATAACTGAAATGTAAGGATTCTGATTTCACATGGATCTGAACACTTTCTCTGGGGTAGCTTCTTGGTTTTTCTGGTGGAAATTGTAGGATGGGATTTATACAGAGGCTTACGCATATTCTTACACACAGGGGTAACCCTAAGGTACAAACCTATTAGATTATTCTTCTTTTCTTTCTGCTTTAATTTTCTTACAGGAAGTAAAACAGATTTAACAGGAGAATCTCAGAGAATTACCAGGTGTTTTCAGTCGTAATGGTTAAAACATTCAATAGAAGGATCTGGGTTAAAATTCTTACTCCAGATTAGATAATAGAAACTTGAATGTGATGAGTATACTATCCTCCAAAAAAAGAGACTGACCTGTCTTTTTCCTGTTCGCTTGGGGGGGCATTAAGAATCCCGTGAGAATTTCTATTGAACTGTTTCTCACACGCAAAACAAGCGAGGGAATTCAGAAACTGAAAATCAGTGATTATGTATAAATTAGACTTCCAAGTGACTCAGTAGTAACAGCACTAATGTGATTTCTAATGTCTAGGAAAATATTGCTGGCTAGTTAAATATTATTGGCAGTAAAATACACAGCAAGGAATGTAGATTCTTGAGGCACATGAAGGTACCCAGCAAGAACTTTGGCAGTCTCAATGATTTCTTAATACTGGATCTAGATTTAAACACTGTAAATTATAGGTAATAGCATATATATACATTTGTAAACTTAGCCCTGTGTGACTGTAAGTTTTATGTTTTATCATTTGAATAATTTTGTCTGAGAATAATCAGTTGTTCTACTTTGTTGGAAGTGTTATTTAAGACAACCTATCTGCACACATAATAATTTATAAAAATTAGAAAAAAACCCCACAACTAAATCCTCAAACTGACTTCTAAAAACCAAAACCAGTCATTTGGATTTCTGCACTGTATGTTTAAACATATATTTATAAAATAAACATGTAATACATGTTAATTTCATATATTTATATAAATGCATTTACTTAATAACATAGAATAGGCTGACTCTTAATGAGACAGTTTCTAAAATAAATATGAAGCTTTATTTACACAATGATAATTAAAAATCAATCTATTATTTAACCATTCTGACAAATAGGCGTTATAACTATGTTATGTTGCATTAAAAGGAAGTAAGGAATGTTTTGGGTTTTTTTGTTCTGTTTTGTTTTTTTAAGTAAGTAGACTCACTCCAATAAAAGCGGTGAAGCCTTACAATGACCTGAAATTGTGTGTTCTGGCTATTCTATGGGATCTGGATTTCATACTGCTGGTGGCTCCTCCAGATCTTCTGACTGGGGAGTTTTCATCAGTTACTGCCACTAGGTGTCCCTATATGCTCCTATGTGCAGGAAACTGCTTAATGAAAACATTAACTGAAGGAGGCGAAGAAGAGAAATTGCGCAGATGGAGTAGAAAACATGATAGTAAACTTTGTGATTTTTAGAGTTTTGTTTGACAACTATCTAGCACACTACTGAAGAGGAAATACTAATAGATTCATGATTGTATACAGTTAGATTTCAAAATAAACTTTTTAAAAAACTGGATATTAATGTAATCTTAGAGTGGTCTTTTTGATCTTACATAGCCATATATGTATAAATAGGAAAAAATGTTCTGAAAAACATGTCAGTTTAAGTTTTCTATGTGGTAAATTTATGGTAATTTTAAAATTATTCATACAGTTTGATATAAAAATGGATTTTCAGATAGTAAACTTTCAATTAATTATATATGTCTAGGAGTGATAAAGAAACATGTTTATTGCGATTAGCTTCTCTAGAACATCCTGATAAATGGGATGTTTCAACAATTAAAGGCCTTTGATGGATTGTACAGCCATCTAACCCTTACAATTAATGTTTAAATAGATGACTAGTAATATAAAATAATTTTGTTTATACCATAATTCTTTTCATAATCAAGTTGTTATTGATTGTTATGCAAACATGCTTTTAGTGGGCCAGTTGTTTAATCAAAGTCAGCAGCCATCATGACATGAGAACTTTTTAAATTTTTATTATCATTATTGTTATTTTTCTAAAGAAAAGGTGTGAGTATATATCCTTTCAGTTATAATAAGAAAGATACTTGAACAGGCACCTCAGAGGATTAAAAAGTTATTTCCCGTAACATCAAAACACAGCATATAGAACAGCAAGAGATGCACTACACTGATGTTGTCTGCAAACTGGGAGTTCTTGAGCAGTGCCTTCTGTTTTTCAAAATACAGACCTTTACCTAAAAAACAAATAAACTTACTTTCATCCTTCTAAATACTATTCAAAACATGACTACAGAAAAGCTGCTTTTCTGAACCTGCAGTCAGTAATCCTGAAACTATTTCTGAGCTTACTTGTTCTGAACTTGTAGAGATCAATGGTTCTCTTTTGGAGATGTCAGCACTGTTAAACATTTTACTCCTGGACGTTTGTATCACACATAGTTTTAAAATTTGGGATTAGGGAAAGAGGTTTTATTTTAAAGGTATTTACTAATTTAACATAATTTTGTTACAACGTCTCTACTGGTTTTAAGAGAGTCATGGTGTTGGTGTAAAATTTGAATCCACAGTCTTTTAGCTGAAGGCGAGGTAGTTACAAGTTCACGGCACTGAAAACTCATGAACTGATGAATGCATTCATGAACCATAGCTTATTATTCGCAGTCAGCTTTGTCTGCTTCATGTTACTGGTTCTTCTTTGGAAGTAAAATGACTGAAAGCCAAAGGGAAAGCAACTTGCATCAAGACAGATATGATAAGCTGGTATCAGGTTTGGATTTTCACTTGTCTATTTTAAATTAAATTAAAATTAAATATATCTGGTCAGTTGACAAGACTGAGTGCTGTCAAATCAAGAAAGAAATGAGACAATATTTTTACAAAACTGAAAATTCTTTTTTAAAGATACTGTGGTGTTGTCCCATATTCTTTGAATCATAGGCTGGGTGCAGGCTGGCTTGAGCATCTTTATTGATTACATTATTTATGGTAATACATAAAAAGATTGGTGGTATGTAAGAATTTGCCTTTTCTTTCTTCACTCTGTTAACTTACTATTTACTGTAACTGGTAATAAATTTAAAATTTCTATACACTAGGCAACGGAAGGAAGAGGACTACTGGTTTATTGTTCAAAATAAAGGAATAGAACATGATTTGTGAGCAAGGAAGTTTAATCATTATTATACACCAGTGGAAAACACAAGTAAGAAACTGCTTGTGATTTGTTATCAGTAAAATAACTGAATTCTACGGGTATTTTATTAGTTTACTAGTAAATTTACTAGTTTAAGTGAAAAATGGTAGTGATAAATATAATAGAAGTTTCTGTGTTGCATATATTATCTATATAAAGTATACAGATACCTTGCAAAACATTAAAAATATAATGCAGTGAATAAAAAGGGGGAAAAAAAGTCATAATAACTATATGGTACACCTTAGTTAAGAATATCAAAATGCCCTGCAAACATTATTTAAGTCTTCTTCTATCACTAATTATAATATGCCAAGCACCCTTTCATAACCTCTGTTAAGGAGAAATATGGAGTTACAGTCTTCAGAGGAAAAAAATGCTGATGAGTACCTTATTTCTGCATGGAAGTGGTATGAAATTTATGATTTAATGTCATTTCAGCTCTAGATTTCTATACATGTCACTATAGAATCTGTTCATCCTACAAAACTTAAGTAGAAAGCCACATGGCATTTTACTATGTTTATTGCTACCATTGTGATACCTAGATGTTGCAAATGGCATCTGGATTCTCCATTAGAGCTATCTGATCAGATAGTATCAATACATATTGCCATATTGCTACCTATGACTTACAGAAAAATCAGTGGGAGTGAGAATGTAAGTCCTATTGAAATCCAGTGGCAACTGAATACTGCAAAGTTACTTAACGATACTTGGCTACCTGGAAATTTGCAGCCAAATTTAAAAAAGCAGATGAAGGAGTCGTGAAAGGAAATATTATCCCCAGTCTTCATTTCAGGAACTGAGGCAAAGTGAGATCAGTTAACTGAAATGTTGCATATGGAATATAGAAAGCTTTATTGAATGAATTCATTTCTCAGAATTCCCTCTGCACTATCTCATCCGGAAAATGAATCTAACTCTTAATGTAGTAAAATGTTGGAAAAGTTTAATGTCCTTTTATGTCTTGCTTCAATCCATTTATTTAATGCAAATATATTGCTGAAATGAATGGTTACAGAGAAGTTTAATAAATAATAGTAGCAGTACCTAAATCATGAAGGCTGTCTTGTCTAAGATAAACTTTTGCATTTTGAAGCCTACATAGGTTCTGCAAGCTTCAGGCTTTGTTAGGATGCTGTCTTCCTTTACAAAATGTTACCTACTTCTGAAAAGCATCTATGCAGTACTAAATGAAATTAATTCCTTCCACTTGAACAATTTCCCAACTATTGCAGGAAAGGCAAGAAATATTTTACTTACCTTTATCAAATAGAACATACTTTTAAAAGGCAGACAGGTACTGTGTTTTGAAATAGTCTTACTGGGCAGCCATGCATGTTGTCTACCTCAGGGCCAATTCATCTTACTGTCCTATAGATAACAATGTGAGATGGGCATCTCCAAAGGATAGTTCTACTTATGTCATCTGAAGTCTACTCTAAATACACATCCCTCTCTACTGATTGTGGGGACATAATGCATTTAGCTTAATGCCTGAGCTGATACCTAAAATCAAGTGGGCTTAACACATACTTGGTGAATGGTCAATCAATGTATTAAAACCATGGATACCTAAATATAACCGCAATGAGATTACCGTATATTTATACTTCATGTCTTCTGTATTCTTATTGACCTGTGTGAGACTTTTGGGGAAATATAGTGTTACTCTTCATGAGGCAAATACTGTATGAAAATTCAGTCTCGCATTCGCAAACGTACTTTTAAAATCTTAATATTACAGCTAACATCTTAAGTTCTCTTTCAAAAAATGATTCATATGGCTGCTAGCAAATACATATGCAAATTTCTGTATGACTAAGTTTATTTTATGTAGTTCTATCTATAATAATATTTATTTTTCATTTGTTATTCTATTAAATTGATGTGAATGAATATACGGATTGTGGAACATTGCTGTTAGCATTAATGATGTGATAGCAGACCTGTGTAGCCAGAAGTGGAGATTTTTGTTTGTTTCCTTTTTTGCTGTTATACATGGATTGAAAAGTCATGTGGATGCCATAAGAAATCAATTTCCTTGCTTTTTTGCTTATGTTTTCCTAGCATAGCAATTACTATTTAGTCAACAAATTATGTTTAATGAAAAGAGTTTTCTGTTAATTCATATTTTCTTTCCTTTCATTACATATTCCATTGTTTTTAATAATATTTTAAACCTGCATTTTTTTGTTTGCATACAGTTAATAGAGCTCAATGGTTAGCCTTCACATCCAAGATAAAATAAAGCAGCTGTTGTTGTTATGCTGAAAGTATAAAATACCATAAAAAAACACCTAAAATGCTACTATAAAACACACATAGTTTATTTTCTGTTTCTATCTGATTCTATTAACTTCCATGTCCCATATGTATCTTCACTCCAAATTCTTAGCTGGAGAAATCTGGTACTATTATGAAGAACCTTCTGACCCTCGTAGATATCACAAGCATTTAATTCCTAGTCATTCATCATATGCTGCTGCTTACAGCATACTCTCTCAAATAAAGAGTCTATTTTTAAATGTCATATCATATCTATTACTTATGTAGAGTAAGAAGTAATGAAGATTTTCATCTTATGAAAAAAACTTTGTATCATGGATTCATGTTGCATTATCATACAGTTGTTGAATAGTAAATTATCTCTTATGTTTATTTAGCATATACTACTTAGATATACCTCCATCGGGTTTTGTTTTTTTTCTAATCTTTATTAAACTGCAGTTATGATTTTTAAAACCGTATTAATGCTCTCAGATTTTGAGGCATAAACATATTGCTACAATTTCTTTTTCTTCTATTTTTCTAATGCGAATATCTTTGTGTTTTCTTGCAGAATTTCTTAATTTACATCAATCTTTTTTCTTTCTGGAACAAATTCTGACATTATGGCTAGCATTTCACTCCACTGATACTATTAGTCCAGAAAAATGGAAGCCCAAGTAACAAAATCTTTGGGCAAAGAGACTTCACTTTTCTTTTTGCTACTTCTCCGTCAAAAGGTCATATTTTCACTCTTTCAAAGTAGTTGTAATAGGTGACATTCATCCCATTTCCAAATCTTCCCATGATAATATGCTCTGCATATATATTGGGCAGGATTTAAACCTGAACTACCTATAAGTTCCTCACTCACAAATCTGTTTGTCTTTCTGCGTTCTACTTTGCAGAATGTGATGTCAGTGAACAGTCGAACCAGTAATACAGAACTTTTAAACTGTTCCAAGATAAGGAAAATCTTTTTTTTTTTTTTCCAAATTATTTTATCATTATTTATTATATAATTTTCTTTTTCTTTTTGCCAGTAGGAATAGAATTTGCATGCCTGAAATACACTCATAAGAAATAGCTCTGGCGATGCTATTTCTGTTTTGTTTCATCATTTGCACACCTGAAACTACATTCAGTTTTGCTTCATCATTTGTACACCTGCAAAAGTTATCTATTGCCTTGGATACTCTTCCACTATGGAGAGAATACTTTCAATAGTTTTCATGAACAAAACTGTTAATTAAAGCCGTTAATTTATAGAGTGCCGATGTTTTAAAGAGTGTTTGCTTAGACATCTGACATGTACATTAGATAAACTATCACCTGAGAAAATGCATCATGTGATGTTTGTTATTATCATTGTTTGTTCTCTTTTTTTTTTACAAAATTTTAGTAAAAGTTTGTTGATAACAACAGATTACAAAGTTAAAGCTTCGGTGAACTAGGAAATATGTTAAATAATGACTCGCTAAATCTGTGGATAAGTTCAGGGTCTTGCATATTGAAAGCGGGCTCATATGTACTTCAGGTTATCAGAATATAATTCAAAACAGTTCAGCTCAGAAGAGCCCTTATGTGACACCTAACCCTGAAGAGGCAGGAAATCACTCCTGTGGGAGACTAGCTGTTCTTACTGGAAAAATTCAAGCACAGCAAATAGGTACTGAAGCCTGTTTTAACGAGGCTTATTTGCTCTAGGCTGCTTCTACTTAATGATAAACAAGTGTTGAAAGCCTCCTTAAGAACTGAATCACCTTCTGAAGATAGCCGTTTCTTTCAGTTGACTATGTCCCTTTGTCCCTCAGGGAAAGTAAGGATCTAAGATAATTTAAAGGCTCATTTAAGTGCTGAAAGCTAGATGAGAGAAACTCAAGTTCAAGAACCTATTTTTGGCTATGCCAGAACTCACTAAAATGAGTAAGCATTCATGCTGTTAACCTCAGTTTTGGAAATTAAGAGAAGCTGCTTATGTGAAAGATCTACACTATTATGTTCTTTAAAGGTTAGTAATGAGAAATCTGAGTGTGAGGTTGTGTCTGTGGGAAGTCTTTAATCATAAAACAGACGAATTAACAAATATGAGGGACAAAAGATTCTGAGGCAGACAAAAATTACTGCTAACAGAAATTTTTATTATTAACCTGTATCAAAATGTTCATGATGTGTTATAATTCAGTGTAAACCTGTTCAAGAGTTAATTAGCCTTACATTCCCCCTTCACATTTCCCGAAAGAAAAACAGTGCACATGAGAAATTCACAGTTGGTTGCTGAGATGTGGTAGGTCTTAAAACCAGCTTATGAATTCAAATATCTTAATTTCTCTGCTGAGTTTTTTCTGGCGCTGTTTTCTGACCTACTAACTTTTCTGCAGTCCATTTGGTTTTGGAGCATGGAGAATCAGTAGCCATCTCTTGTCAAATACTTAACAAAGCTCTTTAGCGTGAGTGACATGCCATTCTTGCATATATCATCTACATACTAATATCTACCTAAAATCTACAAGAAAGGTCTTCCAAGATGTCCCTCCTTGTCATAACCTTCAACATATATGCTCCAATAAGAAAGTTATAGCCATTATAATGCTTATACCAATTCAGAAAGTGAGGAATATCTCCTCTCTCCAGCCTTAATTTAGTCATCACAGCTACCTTGTCCTGACCTCAACTATCAACAACTTAACCAGATAATGGCACTTATACTGATACTGATACCAGATAACAACTGATACTGAGGATGTTGGAAATAACTAATGTTAGGTTAGCTCTACCTTTTTATCAGGTACAAAACTGGTTTTTGAAACAAAAAACAGCTGCCATATGAAGGCACTGGCTTTGTACCAGCCCACAGGATTTCCAGTCTAAATGCTATAAGCTAATATGAAGGAGCTTTACCTGGAGTATTCCGGGGCTTTTTTTTTGGTACCTTACAATATTCTGAAAACTGCTAACAGGGATTTTACTTTGTGTCTTCTTGTTATTCTGTTGTTGCTAGTCTGTTGATTGTGGTGGTGTTCTGGTTTCTTTATAAAGCACCTAATATGACTTGATTCTGTCACAAATCCTGTATTTATTTTATTATATAAAATATATTTTCTATGAATAAATTAATATCTTGGGGGGGTTAAAATTTATATTTTTCTTTCCAGCTCTGTGTCTCTGAACACTAGTGTAATTTGATTCCAAATTATTGGTTTTACAAATCATTAAAAACAGAGTATTTGTCTCAGCTGTCTCAAATACATCATTCAAAGAACATTCAGGGAATAGTATACCCCTCACAGCATGCTATTTTATTGTAAAATGTGGTGAGACTACTCCTTTCATACGGAAGTTCAGTGATAAGAAAATTTCACCAAGGAACTTGATAACATGAGTTTAACGGTCTCTTCAAACTGACAAGTTTCAAAATCACTTCTTCGCAGTCAGAGGAAGCTCTGAGCATAGCAGGCTAGGCTTTTATATGTTACAAAGCCATTTACGCATCTAACGTTTAATATTTTTACTCTGTTTCATTTGGCTTGTTTACACATCCTTTTTTCATTTATAGTAATCAGTTAATAATCTTTCAAATGATCTGGGCAGCCTTATCCTGGCATTCCAATCCAGAAATGCCTTTTCAATCCCTGACTGTTTGTAGTATTCAATTTGTTCATATAGTAGTTCAGCATGACCTTTTCAATCTCTAAATGAACAACAGCAGGGTTACTTTTTCAGTGATTTAAATTAACCAGTATAAAAAGAGCTGTGTGGAGCTGCCATGCTTAGCATAGTGGTTATCAATGTTGGCTAGATCCTCCACACGCTGACAACGCTGTTTTAAAAAGTTATAGTTTCCTTTGGTGACTTTTTCACCAAAGATGTGAAATGACTCAATAACTGAAGGTCAATGCTTGCAGTTACATTTTCAAGTTTAAAAATATATTTGTAAACAGCATGGAGTTTACAAAGATCGGGAAAAGATAACTTCGCAATCAAAGGAAAAATCCTCTTCAGTTCGATCAGAACAGAATGTGCAGATACTGTTTTCTTTCTTTCCACCCCACATGCCTATCTTACTTTTTCAGTGGAGAATAAATGAGTATAATTACCAGACTCTTGAATAATCTCATGTAAATAGAAACCAGTTCCAGAGACTCTAAAGATTAATATGAGATGAACTTTGAGATCCGGATGAAGTCTACTGTGTGGTATTACATGTTTCCTGCTGATCACTTGTTTTGCAAGATGCTCTCCATTAAAATACCAGGATACGTAAATGTGCCAGACTATAATTGCCAAAACTTTTAACTGAATAAGACTTCAGAATTCAGTTTCACAGCACGGAATTTGCTACTGCTCTATGAATTAACTTTGTGATGAGGATAATTTAGGTCTTTGAAATCAGCTAGCTAACACGTACTGAAAAATTCTGAATCCATTCTGGGACACTACTACATGCTGAAAAATATTGAATAAGAGTCTTTTCTTAATGGATTGCACTAAAACAGGACGATTTTAATTCTTAAATGCATTTTTTTCTGGGGTATACCCTCCTCTTTTAGTATTTTCTATATTGCAGATACGAGGGCAAATACATGCACTTGCTTCTGCTTCATATAGCCTATGGTCACATCATATTTCAAAGGCAGTATTGAATCTGCTCCTCCCAAAGATTTTTAAGGTCAGTCTGACCCCTGAATAAGGTTCTTCTCCACTGAAAGCTGATAGACCTGCATAATAAGGGTGGAAAACGCTTGCAGCATCTGTTCAAGAGAAACACGAAGAGGAGTGGCTCTGCACATGGCAGAGTGCATATGAAGGTCCTAGAGTTGTAACTCTCCTATATGCGTAGGTATGTGTGTGTGTGTATCTGCATGTATGTATAAGAGAGCATATGAATATATATCTCCTATGTATAACTCTCCTATGTTATATCTACGAGTATAACTGTCTTTTTTTTGGTGTGTGCCTTGCTACCTAGTAGTAATACATCATTCCTCCCTCATCTGACTTCTTTAAGATGCGACACAACTACAGAGGAAAAGTGATCAAACAGTTCCCCAAGACACAGTGGCTGCATTTGCTCTTTGCTTGCTTACATGCAGCGTATGTGAATATAGGTGTAATTTTTCTACACTCTCCACTACTAATTAGACCCCATAACATCAAAGCAGAATCTGCTCTTTTAGATGAGATTTTCACACATGCATCACACAGAGGTGCATGCTTAGTGAGTTTGGGTATTTTGAGAATTCTGTAAGTTACATACAATAAAGAACTGAATGTATCTGTAGTAACTGCAAGTGGAATATCACATACCATTTTGCGACAATGAATCTACATAAAGTGGAGGCATTTGAAAAAGAGTTAAGGGGTTAAGGGCACAAGTTATGTATCTTACAGCTTTTTGAAAACGTGTTTGAAATCAATGGAAGTTCAGTGTCTAAATACTTTGGAGAATCTGTGTGTGCAGATTGCCTAAATGATGTCTGTGGTGGCAGCATCGTATTAATTGCTAAGAATGCTGTAAGTGTGTCATTCCCAAGATAGGGAAAAATAAGTCAGAGCATATGATCAATAAGCTTCCTAAGATGAGTGGCTGTGGGGTTAAAAAAGGAAAATTCAGGATAAAAACCAGGTTTTTAAATGCGTTCCTTATCCAGAAAACAGTGGAAATCTCACCAATTCTAATTGAGATTGAGTAAATAATGATTGAAAAGATACTGTTGAAAAAAATTCTGTTTCAGCTGAGTTGATCATGCTGTTGAAAAAGTAATTTTTGTTTCTAACACCTTTAAACATTTTGAGGTTATTTTTCTGACAGGGTGCTTGAGTACTTGGAACCTAAGTTACCGTTTACATTAGATCAATAGCAGTCTGTTGCAATCTGGTTTTGACCCTGCATTTCTATGGTACTCCTTTTATCTGCTGATGTTCCTCAGTTTTAAGTATACAGGAAGTGCAACACAGACAACTTGCAGTCCCTATATGGGGAAAGAAAGATAGAGCATCGGCAGATTTTATGCACATTTAGATACGCCTAGTCTGCTATGCCATCTCCTAGCATGCATTTAGAGCATTTTTCAGCCACACAAGAGTGGCTGTTTTGGAGAGCTTCCAGAAGCTCAGCTTTGAGTCAAAGAGAGAAGTCTACATTTACAAAGAACCATTCACAGCTGTCAGAAGTTAGCTGTCTGTGGGACTCAAAGTACAGCTGCAGTTTTTCCAGAATACTGACAACTTCTGTGGCAACCAGAGTCTGTTCGCTAGTACTGGGATTTCTGAAGCTTTATCAGAAAAAAAAAAAGTCTCAGTGCCCTATGCCTGTAATTTCCATTTCTCTGTTTTTATTACTCTTTTATTGTTTTGTATTCCAATGACGTACTGCATTTTTTTTTCTGAAGTAGGAAATTGTAAGATAATCAAGTTTTGAAATAAAGCGCTTATTATCTTCAGGTTTTTTTTTGTTTTTGTTTTTTTAAGCTTCCAGAATGAACAGAAAGCAGTAAACTCTGTTTTTTAGTTTTTCTGAGACATATGAAACTGTGTTTATAGCATTTATGAAGAAAAAACAGAAACAATATTTAAACTAAATAGGAGTGATGGGATTGTATCCACGCAATTTTGCTACAGTCAGAAGTATAGTCATATCCTCCTCTTTTTATTTCAGTAAGGACTCCATTTCTCCTAGACACTCTGAATGTTCCTCATTTTTTTGTTCATATTGAATATATAGAGAAACAAACATATTGTGATGTAATGCAGTATAAAGATTTCATTTTAATTTGTCAAATTCCTCTGCAACTGCATTTCTCAGAAAAGAGGGCAATAACCTGAACTAAAATGTTTGTGTTATGCCACATTTTCTGAATTCTTTTTCTCATCCCCTTTTCTCATTCTCTTCTTGAAAAGTTTGCATAATTATAGCAAGAAGTTGAAAAACAGTTGGGAACAGAAACTATATTTTCTTATTTCTTCTGAGAAGCACACAGTATGCATTACAATAGTATAAAGATGTATATAGTAAACACTAGCATTTCTTGAGTTATATCCCATAATGTCATCTTAAAGAATATGTCAAATATGAAAGGACAGGGAAAAAAACCAACACAATGAAGCCAGAGAGATCCAATCAGAAATTTGACACCAGTCAAGAATTAAAATCAAGGTAGTTTTTATGACCTGTATTTTACATCTAAAGCAGTTTCAAAATTTTCTTTTAACTAAGGTATTTATTTTTGTTTTCTTTTTTTTTTTTTTCCCGTTATGAATAAATCTGGTAGTTCTCAGGCTACCATTTTATGTATGAAAATTTTAGGTGTCAATGCAGAGGGGGCTTACAAGCTTAGCCAAGGAACCTTGGCCCAACTCTCTTTTCTTTTTCTTTTCATGTTACTTGGAAATAGCTGAAAGTGTTTGCCAGTTCATACAAGGAATCACTGTTAAGAAGAAGAAGGGGAGGAAAAGGGGGAGGACATTTTAAGAATCATGACTTCTCTTTGTTTTGTTATTCCTGACCCTGATCCACCTTACTTGTGTGTTCCTTATTGCTTCTATCTTTATTACCTTCTTGAGGCTGACTGTGTAGCATAGAAATGTAGAAAACCCTTGAGGAGTTACAGTGAAAATCCCTCTGCAATCAGTGCTGGGTGTATCAGGCTGTCAAGCTGCTCTCCTCTGTGCAGCACAGTAACTGACTGCTGCTCAGTGAGAGCCTTTCTAGATGTCCAGTTTCTCTGTATACGCTGATTTTATATTTCCAGAAGAAAACATAATGGGCTGTATTCATGTAAAAGGAAAAGAACTATAAATGCATGTTCTCGGTACTTTTCATGTTCTTAAAAAAACATTTTTTTCAAGTTTGTTTTTCTTCTGCAGTAACAAGTGGATACCAGAGGCCAGTGATTTTGGATGTGTCTGTGATATCAGTATCACAGATACAGAAGTATTTGTACGAATGAGTCTGTGCCTTATCATGCACAGGATTTCCTCAGGATGACAATCTCTTGGATTTGAATGCGTTGCCATCTTTTGAGTAGTGCTGCCTTGCTATATTAAACTGCATCAGGATGCCACTCAGTGAAAATTACTTTCCATCTGTGTTGCCATTACTTGATAGCTTTACATAGTGTTTTTGTTTGCTTGGGCTTTATGCTGTTACTTTGACTTCTTTTTCAAAGCCAGACCCAAATCACAGTATTTTAATCATTCACTGTTATCAAATCATTCTAAGTATTGTAACATATATATAAATAAGTGCAATGACTTCCACGATGTTTAAAGAAATAGTCAGAAAACACTGTTGAAAAAGGCTGTAGCCAAAGAGAGATTCAAAAAAGAAATTTGATATTTTATTTCAAAAGATATCTTAGTAATTGTATTTTCTTCCCATTCCTGAAAGAAGGAGAGAAAAGGCATGTTGACAGATGTGGTCGTTACTCTGCCCTGTGGAGCCCTGTGGAGTCTTTATACCAAATAGCACATTATTATTGTATTGTCATCATGTTGCCACAGGTTTCTAAGCAGCCTTGAGGCATTCACTTTCTAAACCACTGGGAGCTCTTTATCTCATGAAATTTGACATGCCCATTTTGGGCAGAAAAGTACTCAAATGAAGTCACCTTTCATCATCTCAGGACTTGCAAGTTGTCAAAAGACTAGGCTTCCATGGGGGATATGAAAGTGCAGATATTTGTCATTGTTTGGATTCTGTATTCCACTTTGGCCACTGTTTATGGAATAAAAGGTGAAATGCTCAGGAAAAAAAAATCTTGAAATATTATTGCCCTTTCTTTGTGAACCTATCCTTCTATCCTGTTTTCTAACACAATAATAAACTGTCACTCAATTACGCTGAAAAGCAGAAAAGTTGATGATGGAAACACTTTTTAGTAATGCCTGATTAGTACAGGGAATTCATTATAACTTGGTAGCCCATGAGCAATATGTTTATGAAGACTCAAGAATTGAATGTTATATGGATAATGCAAAAATTCAGAGTTGAACTGCTAAAATAGAGTTTTGGAATGGAGATGATCAGTGGGATGGGGGAGAGAACTGTAAGGACAGAAGCAAGAAGAACTCATGGGTCAAAATAAAGAAAGTTTAATAAGTGAAAAGAAACAAAACAAAGCAAACCAAGTGATACAGAGACAATCACTCACCACCTCCCACTAGCAGACCGATGCCCAGCCAGTCTCCAAGCAATACCTACGTTAGAAAAACTGGCCCTGCTCCAGACCTTCCCTCCTTTCCCCATTTTATTACTAAGTATGTTGTTATATGGTATTGAATACGCCTTTAGTTGATTTGGGTCAACTGTCCCGGCTGTTTCCCATACCAGTCTCTTGCCCACCCCCAGCCAACTCCCTGTGGGGGCAGGGAGAGTGAGAAACAGAGAAGTCCTTGATGCTATGCAGGCACTGTTCAGCAATAGCTAAAACATAGGTGTGTTATCAACAC
This sequence comes from Dromas ardeola, assembly GCA_013398915.1. NCBI lineage: Eukaryota > Metazoa > Chordata > Aves > Charadriiformes > Dromadidae > Dromas > Dromas ardeola. The sequence goes on along the minus strand of VYZM01005671.1, from coordinate 68,165 downwards.
TGTTTTGATCACTAATCTAAAATGGCACCATACAGGCTGCTATGAAGAAAATTAACTCCATTCCATAGAATCACAGAATCCCAGAATTGTTTGGGTTGGAAGGGACCTTAAAGATCACCTAGTTCCAATCCACCTGCCATGGGCAGCCAGCCGCAGCACAATACATCAATTTTTTAACAGCAAAGCTTTCTACTTCTTGCACTATTTTTGTAAAATAGCTGATCCTAACTACTGTCAAGGACATGAAGCTAAACTAGGTGTTTAGCTCCTGTGTTGATACTGTATAACAATTGTTAGCTTCTTAACCCACAGCTCTATAGAACAAACCATGGGGAACGAGACTGGACACTCACGTCTTAAACTCTCTTAAGAAAATTAAGTGTCAGGGAAAGAGAGTAAAAATCAGCTACACTGTTCAAAATGATTTGTAAAACAGAGTTTTATAATTATCCTCTTCTGAGAGCAGGGAGTCATAAAGAGTTGTCACCAAATTCTGCATACAGTTTACCCAAGTACAGGCATAATAAATATGTTCAGAGAAACATAATCAACAAGGACTTAAATTAGAAAATGTGCATGAAAACATATACTCAGAAAGTTTTGTCTTTATTGCAATATATTCCTTTGGAAACTGGAAGATGTTATCTTGGTTACTTCCAGTAATTGATACACTACGTTTTAGCACGTGTTCCCTAAACAGATGAATAAATACGTATGGATATATTAATATCTCTATATACTCACACACATATGACCAATATATCACAGAATCACAGCAAGGCTGAGGTTGGAAGGAACCACTGGAGGTCATCTTGTCTACCTCCTCTGCTCAAGTCGGGCCACCTAGAACAGGCAGCCAGGACCACATCCAGATGGCTTTTGAACATCTCAAAGGATGGAGATTGCACAGCCTCTCTGGGCAACATATGTGTGTCTATAGTATGTGTCTATAATTTTTTTACAAGTTGAATCAAGCAGAAACTGAGAACTCTGGCAAACAGCCAAACAAAAGATTATAATTTGCTTTTAAGGGTACAATGCTTGATCATCTACACTTGATATGGTTAATATACATGTATTTTATCTTCCTTTTTTTCTCTCAGTAGTAGGATGTTCCATTCAATACTATTTAAATACTTTTGGGAGAGAAAAAAGAATATAAAATTGAGACCATTTATACTCACCTAGTGTTTCAATTGACAAAGTCTTGTCTTTTTAGGGGTGCATCAAATATTGTGTGCTATTTTGATTAACCTTTTTTCTTAACCAGTCACAAGACCCTTTTTATACCTCTTTCTCTTTCTGAAGATAAATATTAAGACTGATTTACACATTTTCCTTTGTAAAAATACAAGGAATACATTTTGCTGCTTGATTTAAAATGCTATTTATAAATTTTTATAAGCTTATTTGTTATCGTGATATGGGACCATGTTATAATCTTGAAAAAAATACGAGGACATTTACTTATCCATCTATCCATCTAATTTTCAGGTCACCCACTGTGATGTGACTAAACACTAAAATCAATAAATGGGATTTTTCCATTGTGAAGTTTATGCTGATTTAAGAGGCTAATTTTGTTTTTATCAAAGTTCTTTCCTCTTAAGAAATATTTTATTAGGGATTATTTCTCTGGTTCCAATTTTAGATTCATATGGCATTTGGAAAGACTTGATTGAGTTACTGATGTTGTTCAAATCATAGAACCATAAGCTCAAAGTAGGTTAAGTCAGAAAGGACCCTTGGAGGTCATTTCTTCCGACTCCCCACTCAAAGCAGGGCCAGCTTCTGAGTATCGGGTCTTATCAGCCTTTTTATAAACACTTGACACAATCATCAAGGGAGTAACTGAAAGTTTATTTATATCTATGAAGGAATTTCTGTTGACTTAACTTGACTTTCAATTAACCCAGAGTCATTGATAAGAAATGTCTTTTGAGTTCCTTTGAAAATAAGCCTGTAGTAGTTTTGAGTGATTGAGTATTGTACACTGGACACGAGGGGCCCACCAAGCTGCTCTATCACTCCACCTCCTCAACTGCACAAGGGGAGAGAAAATGTAACAAAAGGCTCATGGGCTGAGATAAGGACAGGGAGAGTTCGGTCAGCAATTACCATCATGGGCAAATCAGACTCAACTTGGAGAAATGAATTTATTGCCAATCAAATCAGAGTACGGTAATGAGAAATAAAAACAAATCTTAAAATACTTTCCCCCCATTCCTCCCTTCTTCCCAGGATCAATTTCACTCCCAAATTCTCTACCTCCTCCCCCTGCATGGCACAGGGGGATGGGGAATGGGGATCTGCAGTCAGTTCATCACATGTTGTCTCTGCCACTCCTTCCTTCTCGCTTTCTTCCCCTGCTCCAGCATGGGGTCACACCCACGGGAGACAGTCCTCCATGAACGTCTCCAATGTGGGTCCTTCCCACAGGCTGCAGTTCTTCACAAAACGCTTCAGGATAGGTCCTTTCCACAGGTCCTGCTAGGAGCCTGCTCCAGTGAGGGCTTCCTATGGGGTCACAGCCTCTTTCAGGCATATCCACCTGCTCCAGTGTGGGGTCCTCCATGGGCTGCATGGGGATATCTGCTCCACTGTTAACCTCCGTGGGCTGCAGGGGGACAGCCTGCCTCACCATGGTCTTCGCCATGGGCTACAAGGAAATCTCTGCACTGGCACCTGCAGCACCTGCTCCCCCTCCCTCTTCACTGACCTTGGTGTCTACAGAGTTGTTTCTCTCACATATTCTCACTCCTCTCTTCTGACTGCTGCTGCCCAGCAGCTTTTTTTCACTTAAATATGCTATCACAGAGGTGCTACCACCATCACTGATTGGCTCAGCCTTGGCCAGCGGTGATCTGTCTTGGAGCTGTCTGGCCACTGTCTCTATGAGACACGGGGAAAGCTTCTGGCATCTTTTCACAGAAGCCACCGATTCTATCAAAACTTTGCCATGCAAACACAACACAATATGTAAAAAAAAGCTATCTATGAAATGCAAAGATGCTATTGGACAAGTATATTTTTTAGCCTGTAACACACTTCTGCAAGACCCAGTTCTACCTTCTCTGGAAATACCTGTGCAAAAACTGTAATAAAGTCTAATGAAGTAGGCTTTTATTTCCAGCAGTCCTTTTCTGCACTTTGACAAAAATGTTCTTTATTTTAGGGGTTGTTTAGGCAACAGAAAATTGCCTTTCCTGTATCATGAAGTGCCTGCAATAATTCTCCAAACTTCTCAGCTGAGCTAGGTGTGTGAATTCACTTACTGTTGCTAGAGAAGAACAGACAGTTTTTAAATGTAGTTCATGTCATGCTAAAATACATCAGATAAGGTGATCACACACTATTTCCCAATGGAGAGAAACCATTCGCTTTATATTAACCCCAAAGGGAACCGAGGTGGACCATATCACAAAGCCTACATATACACTGAAGGCACTTATATTTTACTGAGATAATTCCTATCTAAAGAATAGGAAATCCAAGAAAATTCCTCATTTTCTTATTTTTTTTTGCTGGAGATTGTCAGGACTATGATTGAGGACACTGCTGCTTCATAGCACTTCCACATTCTCCATACTGTAGCTCTGGTATTGACCCTTCTTCCTCAGTATTTTTGCCTTTTTGTTGGCAAAAGTTTTAGTTCATCATGCTTTAGCCATATACTTTCACTCCTTTTATAATGCCGTTGAAGGATGATATAAAGAACAGATTCTCTGTTCTTCAATGAAATCCCCAAAAGGGAGAAAAATTTACATGTGCTATTTCTTCTTGTTCTATGTAATATTTATAGTGAAGTTCAATGTGTTATTTGTTTAACATGTAAAACATTTTTCTCTATTGTAACAGTACAAATAAATATTCTCCTTTGTTCATGAACATGAAAACCTTAAGGAAATCGCTTATATTTATGGTTCTAATCTTTGTTTAACTAATTTATTTATTTATTATTTTGCAAAGAATATCCATCTGGTTTAATGATGTATTTCTATTTTGTGAGAGAAGGTATGTCTTTAAAAGAAGAAAAAAAAAACAAACCCACAAAATTTTTATGTCCCTAGTTCTCCACAAGCCTATCTTTCCAAGTGACTATTATTTGAAAAAGAACAACTTTCAACCTAATACAAGACCCTTCTAAAATATCTTATTAAGATTATGTCTTTTGGCCTACTGACTTATAAAATTAGTTTGATTTGTGAGAGAAAAGCATGATCTCAACCTTAATGAATGGAATCCCATTCTTTCAGGGATTACAGTTTGTAAAATGAACCAGTACGCTGTATAACCTATTCAGACTAAGACAATATAAACTACTAGTATGTTAGCAACTTGTATAAAATAACATAATGGAAATTAATAGAAACTATTTTATAACTAAATAAATAACAAAAGTCAAACACAGAACAGTTTTTATTCTGTTCTTCAGCTTTAGTAGTACTTTACTTGATTCTATTTATTTGAATGTGTTTTGTGGAGGAAGGTAAAATACCTACTCTATTAATCAGCATTTGGACCTATATTTAAAGTATTTACTAAGTTTTATTTTAACATATATAGAGAATGTTTTGTTTATGGTTTGCCAATATTATTTGCATTGGTGCATCTTATCTTGACATGATATTGCACGGTTTCTTTTTTTCAGGAATACCATAAAGTATCTGGGCTGTCCTTTCATTGAATTCTGAAATCTTCATATAATGTTATTCTGATCTGCTTTCTTAAACATTTGGCATGGAGGTAGTGATTTATTATTCTTAAGCTGTTTTACTAAGGAACCTCCTACAACAAATTTAGCATTTTTAACATCTACTAAATGGAACTCAAGCTAGTGCCAATGACAAAGCTTTTCCACTTTTGAAGGATTGTTTAAATAAAAGCTAAACAACAACCTGACACTCCTAAAAGACATATCTGTGTGGAAAGTATTGTAGGAGTATTTATTCTCATTTGTATTCGTATATAATTTCAATCAGAGAATTGGCATAAGTGATACTAGCAGAAGTACTCTGAACAGAAATTGGTATGTCTATCATCAAGTAGGTCATCCAAACAAATTATCTCAACCATACAGTTATTCCACTTAAAGTATGTGAATTATCTGAGGCCAAATCTTTACAGACAGAAGAAAACCCCTAGACACAGTTGCCAAAAGATCTTAAGTGCAGGAAGGGTGTTGTGGGCTAACCCCAATTGACAGCTAAGGCTGCTCAGTCACTGCCCCACAGTGGGATGGGGAGAGATCTGGAAAGGTAGAAGAGATAGTAGCGCATTCTTTCTTCAGGCATTGTGAGATGAAAAATTCTGATGCGCTGATTTTTCAGCTACATTAGTAACATACAATGGCCTATTTTTTTTTTTTTTGGTATTTAACAGGAGGGACAGAGCCTGAAGTGTACAGTGGGAGCAAAATTCCTTCCTCATTGGATGTCTTTGACATGGAGAATAAAGTAGTTGAGGATGTGATGTGTTTTAAATAATAATAATAATAACAGCTATGGATGGGAAAAATATATCCTATAGCATAAATGAAACCCAGCTGTTTTTTGGAAAAAAACCCAACACAACAAACCACCAACAACAACAAAGTTGATACAGCAGTTGTGGCCCAAAACTAAACATCTCCATTAATACAAAAAAAAAGTGATAGAATTTTGTAATAAAAAGAATACATCAATGAATCTGTGTAGTGCCAAAGATAACATGTTTTTATATAACCTTATTTTGAAGAATAACTATGAAAAATTAAGAACAATGCACATGAGAAGACTAAAAAAGATTGCTGTTGTAAAAAGAGATAATTCCTGAGAATAAGAAAAATAAAATCCCTGAGGAAGAAATTGAAATAATTTAGAATTCTAATTAATCTCTACAGATCAGCAGGGTCAAGATTCTTGATTAATGGTAGACTCAAGAAATTTTAGGATCATAGAAAAAATAATCTTTGCTAAGTAAGATAACAGCCCCTCATTGTTGCCATGGCAAACGCTGGCGATCATCATTATATCCTTCTGTACTCTCACCAGCTAGGTAGAGTACTGCTTTCAGGACCTGCATCTAAGGCTTTTCTTTGCCTGAGACTGCTGCCTGGTACATTGAGATAGTGTTGTTGCAAGAGATACAGCTGATAAAGGCTAAAACCAGGAGTGAATGATTTCCTATCCCCAGCCATCAAGCTGAACAGCTGTTTAGCTAGGAAGTGGTTTAGCTGAGAAAAAGAAAGTCAGATTTGTCTGTAGTTTAGTGCTATACTGGGACAAGAGAGTCTCAGATTCTTGTCTCTACGGACATTTGTGCTTTCATTTAAGTCGCAGGAAAACTACATAAAGAACATTTTATGCAGTGACCAGAACTCTGTGTTGTGCCTTTTACAGGGCTAAGGCAAAATGTTAACTAGTCTGATTTTAACCTAAAAGCTGAAAGAACTTTTTTTATCCTATTATGAAAACTAATTTAAATAAACAGGTATACCCATGTAAAAAAATAAATCAATACAGACTAGACAAAATTCTGCTAATATTGTTCAGTTTGCATGTAAAGCATTATAGTGGAAGTATGTTATTTTTTTTCTGATTGTACAGTGTGAATAGTGCTACTTGGTAAACAGAAGTTTTGATTATTAATTAAATGTAGGTTGAATTTGAAGAAAAATATAATTGAAAAATGATTTTATCTTTTCTAGATTAGTTTAAGAATAATTGGGAGATTTCTTTATGGTTCTATACTTTAGGTAATTATTTATATCAGGGAAAATCAGTGCTTACTGCTCCAGTAAATATGCTTGATGTCATTTGGCAACCATGCATCCTGCTTTCATAGTGATAGATTTCTAAAACTGATCCTGCATACCCTGGTAGATTGAAATCTCATGGATCTGAGACTGTTTTTAAGCCACTGAAACAACTGTGTTTTAAACTACCTAACCTCTATACTCACTATACTTTTCATATATACAGTAATGCTTATTACGTTCTTTATAAATTTAATATTTTGAAGGAATGTGTTAGGCTGTGGTTCTTATTTCCATCTGTGTTTCCATCCTTGAATTAATCTCAGGGACTTCATGGTAATGTCTAGTTTCTCTGTATTTGTTGGTTTTTGTTTTTTGGGGTTTTTTTGAATGGTAAGACTAAAATGATGCATGCAGTACCTTAAAAAAATATTTTTAATTTCAATAGTTAAAATGTGAAGCACAGAAGATCGAGGTTATGCATGATTGTATCCCTTTTCTTCTCAATTACCTTAATCAGAAATAATAATTGAAAAATACGTCTATATGAAAATTATACCATTAATTTGTTGATCATGACTAAGATCCAAATTGTAAAAAGTAATGAATACAATATAGGCAGCTTTTTTTTTAATACAGACATCCATTTTCTATGCTGTAACTGACTGAAATAGCAAAGGTTTTAAATTATGCATTTAATACCTTGAAGCCATTCAAATACATAAAACGCTCATGTGTTTAGGGGTTTGCATGATTCACATTAATTTTATTGACATGTGGGACTCCTCAGTGTGAAGATGTGGTCTGGTTTATAGTATATAAATTTGCAGAATCAGTAACTTTTTACTGCTATACAATACATCAGTTTAAAATAAGTCAAAAAATCTAATTATTTACTTGTGTAGAGATGCTGAGTAAATTAAATAACACTATCTCAAAGAAAGTAGCAGGATGACTTTTTTCTTCCCCTTGTAAAGTCTTCGGGATCAAAATGTGTAAAGACTTTGGATTTCCATTGAAAGGTCCTGGGAAACAGGCTGCTATTTGTCTCCTTGGATAGTCTATCCTGTAGTAAATTGCCAAGATGTAGGATAAAATAAATTATTACTTATGACAGGAACTTGGGATTTTTTTCCACCTTTTTTCCCAGTTTAGGAAAGTAACTCACAGGATTTATAGGTCCTATTGAAATAAATCAATGAAATGATGCAGTAAGAGACTACAGCATCTCCTAGATGTGGCAGTTCTTGACCACCCATATCTGCCCTTAATTTTCAATGAGCTTTATAGTATGTAAAGAATTCAAGTTGATCAGTTGATCAATACCATCATCAGTTATATAACCCAGAAAAGGTACACCAAAGGACAAGAAAATCTGAACTGGGAGAATAATTCCTAATACTTTGTTGATCAAGTCTTTTGCAAAAGTTAAAGAATTTAGCATGCAGACATTTAATCTGAGGAAACAGATCAAATCCACACAATAGCCTGAAATTACTCCTGAACAATTCATTGTGGATAATTTAAATTCGCAACACATTGCATAAACTGAATAGTGCAGCCTATGTCCTTTGATTTCCTAACTCAGCTAACCAATTGGAAACAGCTGAATTGTGGTCTAAAAATCCTATTTACTGTGTTTGTATGCAGTTGTACAAACTCTTCCAGTCAGTCTTTATTTACCCAAGATCAACATTTACAGTCCGTTTTTGTGGACTGTATTGGTAGTGAAGTTCCTTTGCTGGAATATTCAAAGCAAGTGAAACGAAAAATGTTGCAAACGTGGCTGGAATTTATTAATTTATTTTGTAAATGCACAATTTCACTAGTTCTGCTTGTAGTTCTTCTTACTGGACTTTATTTTATATGGTCACATATTATAAATATAAAACCATTCAGCTGTCTTTAGGCAACATTATAGGCCTCCTGTGAAATAAAATAAAATCCTGGTGTAATTATAAATAAGTATTCTCACAAATTGTTGTTTTTTTTTTTAATGGAGACTATCAGACATTTTCACATGCCAGAGAGGATGCCAGCTAATTTCTCTATTTTTTAATTACATCCTCCATTTTGGCCTAGTGCCTAATCAGACCCCTTTGTGCTCTGTTTTCAGAATTAGCACATGCCAAACACTGATTGCTTCATAGGCACCTGTGTCTACCTTTTACTTCCTCTCAGATTTTAGAAAAGAGTCCATATTTCAATGCCATCTGTGAAACCAAGACATTCACATCTCTAAGCTTACTGTTTTTCTAGTATTTGTAGTATTTTGACATGTTTAGCACTAAAATTAAATATATCTGTTATGAACATTATGTATATTTAGAAATTCTAGAATGAAGAACTATGTGTGAGATTGATGGGGGAGAAGGAAGAAAAATTTTAGCCTTCGCATTAGCCCTCACATCCAGCTTTCCTGCTGCAGTGTTGGTGCTACTCATGGTCTCAGAACAGCAACTCAGCTGCTAACTCATGCCTTGATTTTATGAGTACAGTTCAATTACTTAAATATTTGAAAGGCTCTAGAATATCTGAGATAGCTACATGTACCCTGCACTTATGAGACCTGATTTGTAGGAGACCCTTGCCTTTCTGGACAGGAAGGACCATCCCTCAAGCACAGGTGTCTGTTGTAAGGCAGATTAAACACTGTTCATGTGAGAGACGTTTCATGTGTCTGAAAGTCAGGGACAAGAAGGAAATGGAGAGGAAATTCCTCTTCCTAGTAAAAAAAATCCTGGATTGTTGGCCTGCTGCGATTTCAACGTTTTCACAGAAAGGGGGAGACAGCCTGGCAGGTGGAGTGATATGAAGTAAGGGAGTCTCAGCTGTCCTCCTACTCCCTGTTCACGTCAGAGATGCCTTTTCCTTCGCTTGAAAGTTGAAGTATAAATGTCCTTGGTTTTGTAATGAAACAGAGAATGAAATATGTCTCCAAACAAATTTCTGTTCTGTTTTGTTGTACCAGCTACTGAAAGTGCATGAACATGGTTTTGTCACCATGAAACTATTTTGCCGCTTTTGTGGAATTAATAACGCAAAATTAGATTTGCAGCATTGAGCAGTGAGGGTGCCTACCAGAGTCGCAAGTCATTGCTCAATGATCTATACCTTATACCTCTTTTTCCCACTGAAGAATGCTGTAGTAGTGGTTTGAGGAAAGAAAAGTTCCACGTAAGATCCCTTTACAAATCCCTTATTAGCCAGGCTATTGGGCTGTCCTCCTGGAAGAGCTCAGAGGCTCTCTTCTTCCGTTATGCAAATCTTCCTTTATGCAGGATTTTTACAGAAATTAGTCTGCATGAAGACTTAGTTTCCAGGTTGTCTTTGAACAGTTTTTTCTCAATCTTTTGGCTATATTACAGCTGTGTTATCAGCAGCTGCCTAACCAGGCCTTACCAGAGAATTGTATATTATATTTTCTGTAGAATTCCAATGGGACCAATCTATTAAAAAATCCCAAATAAATGTTATATCACCACAGTGCCTATAGACAGTAGCACAAAGGCTGGAGCCCAAGAAAGAGCAGACCAGATTGTAACATAGGGAACAAATCAGTAGATATATTATAGGACTTATATTACATTATTATACTGTAACTTGTTACACAATCTAAAATCAGCAATGTAAAGATTCTGCCTCAAGCAATTGCTAGAAGATTAAAAGGAAGATAATCAGACAATATTAGTGCAAATCCTGGAATACTATTATCTATTATGAATCAGGCTGTGGATATTCATTTTGGTACACACTGTAATTATAATTTAGTGACTTAGTGAGTTTGTAAACATAATTTCATGATTGTAAATATAATTTTGTAATATGATTTAGTTTATTGTAAATATAATTTAGTAATTTAGATAAATTGAGTAATTTATCCAGTATAAAATGTGCGATGATACTGGATTGTAATGTTGGGAATTAAAAGAAACAGGAAAGAAGAACCTGCTGCTGATTAATGAATCCCAAATATTCAGCTGTGAACAAGTGGAGATTGGAAAAACAGCACATCTGTTGGACCTCTTTGATCATCAGAAGTTGCCAAAAAGAAAGGCATTTTAACACAGCTATGTGTGAATTTACAGTTGTGTTTAAAGGGCTTCTCTCATGGTGTCTATTTGTTATGATACAATCCAGATCCAAAAAAATACCCAGCCATATGAAAGTTTAGCAAAGTTATAAGAAAAAAATGAATTTTAAATGAACTGATGTTCTGAGCAATGCAAGCAAACAAACAAACAAGGAAAGGGAATGATTCTAAGAGCAAAGATCTAAAGTTTGGAAGGGATTCATATTTTCTAAAAAGGGTATAATCCCCTATCATCAGGCTTCCTTTAAAAAAGATTAATTCAATGGCATTACTCAGTGCAAGGGACAAGGTAGGTAAAATTAAATAAAAATATTATTATTCTTTCTTCCCTTCACCTACTGAACTTAACAAAGGCAATAATATTTAATTTAGAAAGTTCAGTCAGACTCACCTTTGCTATTGGACGGTATTTATAGTCTCTCTCCATGATTCCCGTGCCTGTACAAATATCACTGATTCCTCAGGGTTGTAGAGTGGTTAAGACCATGCACTAAATTTTATTGAAATCCATGCTGGGTAGGAAACAACAGCTTGAATAGCTACAATTTACAATTTCACTTTCATAACAGCAAAGCCTTCAGTAATGTCAGTTTAAGGCGGTGCTATGTCTTGAAACAGAAGTTTCTCAAAATTGTTTGATCTGCCATAGCTCAGTGACTAAAAAATCAGTGAGGGCCCATCATACTCTTTTCAAACATGAGAACCACAGATGGCATCATGGGCCAGCCTCTTAACAGGCCTAAGCTGGCATAGCTCCACTTTGCATCTGCACTACTCATGGTAAAGGCTGTCTATACATTGGTGTTTTTCAACAGAGATTTATTAATGTCATACTAGTAAGTTAACCATAGTTTGTCAGCTATACTTTTTCTAACTTAAAAACATCGTAAGTTGAAATTTCTGACGTCGATTAGTTTAAAAAAGCTTAGACACATACCTTTGAACAAAGTCTGGTATTTGTAAAAAGGCAATCTGAGTGTACACAACTATGACCCAGATTTTTAAAGATAACTATCTAACCTACTCTGTCTTAATGTCACTGAGAGATTGGCATCTGCTTATTTTTTTAAATACCTCCTCTCTTCTGTGCAGTTATCTATAAAAGAGTGCATAAAATACAATTATGTGGGAATGTTACCTCTGAAAATGAGGGTAGGTTTGGACTCCAATAAGGTGCTTAATTGTGAGAAATAATGGGTTCTGTCTTACCAATTCTTTTTTCCCTTTTATTCATACACCTTAATAGCTTTAAAATATATATATATATATATGAGGAAGCCCAGATGTTCTAATAAATATTTTAAGAAGATAAAATAACTATTTTGCAGTAATTTGATGACAGAATTGTTATTTTTTTTTTTTATTTTTAAAATGTAACATTTAAAAATACCGTATTCAAACATTTAAATGTTTAAGCCATGCAAGATATGGTAATAGGTATACATGATATTTCAAGTACACCAGACCACAATATAAGCAATTATTTTGATGTATTGTGTAGTTTTGAAGTCGATCATAGCCTCTCTGTGGATCTAATAAGGGTTTAATTAAGCTTTATAATCAAGACTTGTTTTTGATAAAGCTGGTAGTATGAATTGAATGGCATGATATTTTTGAAAGAATATGCATAATTTTATTTTAATTTAATGATTTTCTTTATTAGGGGAATATTAGTCACAAGTGCGTTGGCAGCCAGAAACTTCTGTTCTGTGCTATTATTTGAATTTCTTGAATTTGTTTGGCATCAGTTAATACGTGCCATGTTAGTAACAGCTTTAAATAAAGGATGTGACTATTATGGCTGACACCTACTTACATGGAGTACCTAATGGGAGGTCAGGTAGGTATGCCTTTACTACTGCAAAGGCACTAAGATATTCTACATTCTTGGTCATACTACCCTGTAAGAATGGGATTGTTTACATCTTAATTTGGGTTTTAGAAGGAATTCAGAAATCCATGCTTCATTTTCATTCAATAGAAAAAGATACCCTTTTCCACTGAGAGATTTCTAAGATTACTAGGGAAGTTAAGTCACAGGAATTTTCCTTTCCACTGATTATAAAGGAAACACATATGTGTCACTGCTGTATTTTCAGAAAGTAGAAGAATTAAAGTAAAAGTAAATGAATCCACCATCTGTGCTAATTTCTGTTTGGAATAACATTTCAGTTTCAAAGGGGAAAAAAAATCTTATTAACCTTATCTTCGCCTTAAAAACTTAAAAAAAAAACATTTTAAAGAAAAGCATTTGTGGCATATTTACACTACTGTTAGAGAGTCAGAGAACGCTTAAATACTATATCCTTAATCAACTCTAATGTTTCTTTTCTCACTCTCAGCCTCTGTATTAGACTTCTCCAAGCATCTCTTTGAAAGTCCAAGTTTGTTTTAATATGGTTACAAGAATAGTTTTGTTCAAGAGTTTCTCCAAAAAGATAGTTATTAATAGGATCACACCAACTTTAGATTCCACTACCCTCTGCAGTTCTCTCCGCTCTTTTGTCAGGCTTTGCACCCTCAAACATTCCCACATGCTCTTATGCTACATCTCAGGGCATACAATGTAGATACTCAGTTTTGTCCTCTAAGAATCATTCTCCCGAGCTGTTACACCACTGCACGCTATTCCAGGTGATTTGAACTACACAAAAAGAGAGAGAAAGAAATAATTATACTTGGGGCTTGAGGGTCACCAGAAGGGCCCCAGAGGAGATCAAGAACCAAGAAAGTTGCTTGGCTGTAATTCAAAAGGAAATTAAAATAGTTGTTTTCAAAATTTTATACTCTCTATCAAGTAATGAAACGTGAACAGCTGACTGTTTTCTTTGGTGTCTCAAAAAAATGTTGTTACTCTTTTGATAATAAAATAGAAAGGGAAGCAGAATATGTCATTGTTTTAAAATCTTCAAGCAGTTAATGAAGAAATAAAGGTAAGATTAGAGTAGTACTCACTGGATTACAAAACGTTAGAGATACAGGGACCTTCCCCTTTTAACCTGCACACCGTTTAAACCTATTTTAATCTTAAACAAAGCCTACAAACCTTAGCTTGTAGGTTTTAGCTCCAGTGTATATGATAGGCAAAAATATGTAGTATATTTATATAGTATAGTCTGTGTGTGAATGCTGTTTATGTACTCTCTTTCTAGGTAGACAGAATAGAACTGGCAATAGTGAGGTGGAAACCTTAACACATATGACAGCAGTTCCCTCCTACATCCTCACATTCACACTTGAAAACAGGGCTGGGAAGAGCTCTGACAGTACATTGGAATTGCATTACCTTGCAATTTCAAGACAGAGCTGGCTGCTAATAGCTACAGTTAGTTCTGGCTGCATCCGTCTTCTTCTTGACATCCTGCTCATTCCTGTGTGTAACAGGAAATGAAAAAAAAAAAAGTGGACACAGTCTGGAGGCAAAGTAATTTCTCTATGCCAGCTCTAGCAACTATTGTAACCATGCAGAGGCTTTTTTGAACAGAGTGTGTTTAAATGATTGCTTTGGAGGGAATTTATAAGACAGAGTCATATGTCAGTTTCTGTAGGATCCTCCTGAGTACCCAATGCCCTGTGGAAAGGAATGGAAGAAATTTGGTAAGAAAATAGATATACCAAGACCTTATTTAAATTGCTTGCCTTGCTCAGCCTTCATATGTGAAGTTTTGTGTCCAGCTGTCACACAAAACCACCTCTCTAGACCAATATTGCAAATAATGTTCATCCTATATAATTGTTTCTGTGTGCAAACTTGCAGTTACAGAACAGGCTTGCCTGCACAAATGGATCTTGATTTCTGTTGAGAAGTCATGAGGTCTGCATGGGGATGCTGCCTGAAGAAAACTTTCCTTTAGGAGAATTCAAGAACCAGTTCTGATGTGATATAATACTGCTTCTTTTCCTTGCTAAAGAAGTAGGGATTTGAAGAAGTGCAGAAGCAATACTACTCTCAAAACAGATTGAAGTAGAGCTGGGCATTGCCTAAGGGCAAAACTTGTACTCTGAAGATCTGAGGACACCTACGGTTGTGACAGATAATAATTACATTGGAAGACTGAATTTCTGCTATGTTTGAAAATGAACTGAAGAGTTTGAGAAAGGACCAGAGGCTACTAGGCATGTATACATGAAAAATTAAAATGAACACCATTTGAGAGGAAAGAATGAACTACTATGAACTACAGAATCACACAATCACAGAACAGTTGAGGTGGAAGGAATGTCTGGAGGTCAGCTGGTCCAGTCCCCCAGGCAGGATCATCTACAGCCAGTTGCCCAGGACCATGTCTTTTGGGACCATGGCTTTTGGATATCTCCAAGAAGGGAGACTCCATAACCTGTCTGGGCAAGCTGCACCAGTGCTCAGTCACCCTCACAGTGAAAAAGCGTTTCCTGATGTTCAGAGGGAATCTTCTGTGTCTCATTTTTCTCCCATTGCCTCTGATCCTGTCACTGGGCATAGAATCACACAATCACAGAATCACAGAATGATAGGGGTTGGAAGGGACCTCCGGAGATCATCTAGTCCAACCCCCCTGCCAGCGCAGGTTCAAAAAAGAGCCTGGCTCCATCTTTGGGAGTGGTCCTGTTTAACATCTTCACCGACACAGACAGTGGGATAAAATGCACCCTCAGCAAATACGCAAATGACACCAAGCTGAGTGGTACAGTTGACATGCTGGAGGGATGGGATGCCATTCAGAGGGACCTGGATAAGCTCCAGAAGTGGGCCCATGTGAACCTCATGAGGTTCAACAAGACCAAGTGCAGGTTCCTGCACCTGGGTCAGGGCAACCCCTTGTATCAACACAGTCTGGGGGATGAAGGGATTGAGAGAAGCCCTGCCAAGAAAGACTTGGGGCTACTTGGGGATGAAAAGCTGGACATGAGCCAACAACGTGTTCTCACAGCCTAGAAGGCCAACTGTATCCTGGGCTGCATCAAAAGAAGCATGGCCAGCAAGTCAAAGGATGTCATTCTGCCCCTCTGCTCTGGTGAGACCCCACCTGGAGTACTGTGTCCAGCTCTGCAGCCTTCAGCACAGGAAAGACATGGACCTGTTGGAGCGGGTCCAGAGGAGGGTCACAAAAATGATCAGAAGCCTGGAACACCTCTCCTATGAGGATAGACTGAGAGCGTCGAGGTTGTTTAGCCTGGAGAAGAGAAGGCTCTGGGGACACCTTATTGCAGACTTTCATTACATAAAAGGAGCTTATAAGAAAGATGTGGACAGACTTTTTACCAGAGCCTGTTGCAATGGGACAAAGGGTAATGGTTTTGAACTAAAAGAGGGTAGATTCAGACTAGATACAAGGAAGACATTTTTTTACAATGAGGGTGATGAAATACTGGAACAGATTGCTCCGAGAGATGTTAGATGCCCCATCCCTGGAAACATTCGAGGTCAGGTTGGACAGGGCTCTGAGCAAGATGTTGGACCAGATAACCTTTAAATGTCCCTTCCAACCCAAACTATTCTATGAAACTATGATCTTCATTGTACTCTCCCTTCAGGTTTTTATATACTTTGATGAGATCCCCCTGAGCCTTGTCTAGGCTGAATAGTCTCAGCTCCCTCAGACATTCTTCACAGGAGAGATGCTCCATTCCCTTCATCATCTTTGTGGCCCTTCATTCGACTCTGTTTGGTATATCCGTGTCTCGTACTGAGGAGCCAGACCTGGACACAGTACTCCAGGTGTGGCCTTGCCAATAGGTAGCTGCTTAATAGACTCAAGGTAACTTAACTCAGGAAACTGTTTTATGTTTATAATAGAGTTTTAGGGGCTGGATAAGCATCAAAAAGTTAAAAAAAAAAAAAAAAGGAAAATGAAAAGAAGACTTGGATTGATATAGCTCTGCTAGTGGCATATAAAATCTCTGGAAAAATCCCTTGCAGTATGTGCAGTGTCTCTCATCTTAAATATCTGAAAGAGCGGTATTTTCTGAAAATATATTATGAATTAATAGATGGAGAGGAGAGAAAAGCACAAAGGAACAGACTGGGCATGGGAACTTAAAAGCGTGAAAGAATACACAAAGGAACCTACCTAAGCAGTTTCATGATCCTCAGCTGTTAAAGGTTGAGTGCCACTTCCCTAAATGAAACTCAAGAATTATCTCCTTTGAATGGCCTCACTTATCAGCAATTTCAGTTAGCACAAAAAGTCTGTAACCTCATCAAAATGTGATACTGTTATTAATGGACAAATACAGTACTCCAGATGATTAATTTTTCAAATACCCTCTACACTTCACAAAGGCAAGCCAGTAATATGACATTCACAGATGCAGACCAGCTGATTAGCTTATTGGCCTGTTATTTAGAAGCGAGATTAAATGATTATTTTCAAAGTATTGCACTTGCTACTAAGTGGTGGGTCTAGTAAAATACCTTTAGTTCTTGAATACTGCGCTGATTTGTGGATTCTCCCTGAGAATCCAAGAGAAAAGAGAGTAAAAGATGCAAATTATTTATTTTCTGCCTCTTCTACATTTTGAAACATTAACTCATCACACATATGTAAATATTCATCAAACATTTGATTTTGCATATCACTATTTATGTTTTCACTGTCTGTGAGTACTGCTAAAGATATTTTGACAAGAGGCAGCTATTCATTTCTAATATATATTTTTGCATATTATACTCAGCATTTAAGTAATTTTGCAAAGAACTGTAAGAGGGAAACAAATAAATTATTAAAGCTAAATTCAGAAGTTCTCACTCAGGCAAAGTCTGATGAGAATTAGCAGTTTTGCCTAATCCCCTGCCCCCAGATTGTGGGAGCATGTGACCTTTTTTCTCTTTTCTTTCCAAACAGTGTGCAAATATTCCCAATAAATTCAGAAAGCATTTTATCTCTACTTTAAAAAAAAAAAAAAAATCTGAACGACAATTCAGACGGGATGTACTCGAAAGTCTAGAGCAGCTGAGCAACGTGATGTAAAGCTGTCATTTCCTATACTTCTACCATTCACATTTCAAGTGATCTGTGAAGTATTGTCAGTATGCTGAGGCAACTGTTCTAAGCAAATGACATTGATTCAGCTTCAAGGATGACATGAAAACATCCAGATGGCATGCATGCTTTACATTATAAACATCAGATAAATTACAACTTAAAAATTCAGAAAGGTGGTTACAGCAACTATTATATCAGTAAATGGGAAAAAAATAGACTGGTAATGGGTTTTCAAAATAGCAGTATAGATATGCCTTGTTTGTCTGAGAGACAGTGACGTGCACCATAAGCCATAATTAAGATCTGAAACCTAATCAGAACCAGCTGAAATAATTATTGCCCCTTTCTGAATCTAATGTTGTTGAAATAAGATGGAATTGGGAGACTTTTTGGATCAGCTGTCATACAAATTTCCTGAAGAAAGATCATATGTAAACCACAACAGTAATGAATGAACTGAAAGTAATTTTGAAAGAAATTCTCTGAGGAGCAATTTTCTTATGATCTACAATTCATGTTAGTAAAAGGGGAGTATTACCTTATGCTACCAACCCATCCAGTAATTACATTCAATGGACACTGAAAATTTGTCATTCTGTGCAAAAGTCAAAACTCAGAAGTTCATTCACTTGCAAAACCTGACATTTTGTGGATGGTGGTGGAAACAACCTGAAAAAAATTGCTCATAAAGAAACTGACACTTAAGAATAATCTCCTATGGTAGGAAAAAAAAAAAACCTTGATGGTAGCAACTTAGGAAATATTAGTCATAAACCACAAGTCTTGAGGTGTGAGAACTGTAAAGGTGTAAAAGACCTAATTAAGATATGTTTCAATGTATACTGAATATCAGTGTACCACTGGAAGAAAGATAGTAATATTTTAAAGCTAACTTTTATTTATTAAATTCTGCAGCTAGTGAGAGTATAACCCACACATTTTTGAGCTGGGCATCTTCTTAAGGCAAGATTATTCAGACTTAAATGGAACACTTAAAAATATTCTTCTGCAAATTCGTTTTCATGTAATTGTCATTAAAATCATTCAAAGATCTTTGTTTCCAAAGACTACTCAGTAATTAAAAGTTAGTTTAAATGCAGGAATAATGATTTATTACCGTAGACAGACAGAAGAGCTTTTATAGTTAAACTTTCCGTCAACCTTCTAAAATGGAACAATTTCCTACTTTTGACAAACATTTGACTAAGGAGATTACTGGAACTACTTTTAAGTACATAGATGATGTTAAAAAAAAAATATTTCCTCAAACATTCAAAACATGCTGTAGCAATATTTATCATGCATAGCATTAGGAAGACAGTTTAAGAAATTTTACTCATTTTGGATAAGCAGATTAATAGTAAAAAAACTTGATGGGATCTTTTTTGTCCATATGGAGGGTAATCTACAAGGATGTTCTGTCATAAGCATTCTTACCCTTCCTTCTTCAAAACACGAAAAATACTATGAAGACAAACTCTTGGGGGCAGAAAAATTTAAATAACCCTGTGACAACAAAACTAGAAAGTGTAGTAGTATTCAAAACTTGAACAACACCCCACCCCCACTTCCCACACCCCAAATATACATGTATGCTAGATACGTATATCAAGCTTTAGAGCTGCTCAGCTGTTAATCGTGAAGGGTGAGCAGCCACTTAATGTTGAAAATAATCCAACAATAATAATAATAATCCCATGTTCAAACAACACATTGGAACATGTTGGAGTGATGATCTTGTTTTCTTCTACAAGACAGGGAGTGAATCCATTGTTGATATAGAGAGCAGTACAAATCTATGATATATGTTCCTTGGCTTCAGCCTAATATTGGACAACTAAAACACATGCTGAATAACTACTGTTTGATTATAATCCTCTTCTTCCTAATTTCCATCAAAATTTGTTAAATCTGGCCAAAGAAAATTGATTATAAAAATGTTAATAGCACCAAGGGCAAATATGGCATTCTTTGGAGCAACATTAGCTGATTCAAGTGAGTTGTTTAACCAAATTCATAATTTTTACTTTTTCTTAGTAGCATCACCAGGATTTTTCTGCTCCAGATCAAGCTGTTTTACCAGGAGAAACAGATTTTCTTATCTGTGGCTACAATCCATGGATTTACCTACCATAAAACTGCAATTAAGGATTATGAAACAGCATTCTTTAGCTGAAGAATACAGGAATCTTGTGGTTGGAAGGAAGCCTATTTTTTTTTACTCAGGGAAAGTAAATCATGGTAGTATTCCATAAAAACATTATCTTCTTTTCAGAAGAATTAATGCATACAATTTTTCACTGTAGTAGGAAAAAAACTATATCATGGTAACAAATAAAAAAGAAAAGAAATCCAAATATTCATAAAGTGTATTAAATAATTGGAAACATTGAACAATAATAATTTATTCACTGTAAAGATAAGGTTAATGAATTTTACTGCCTATTTTTGTATACCGAAATTTCAGTGGTATCAAGTATGCTCTGTAGTGGAATTATAATACAATACATGTAATTACCGTTTGAGATAAATCATGCTAAACTGTCAGTAGAAGGAAACATACTGATGCTAGCTGCAGTATCTCATTTGTGAATTATTATGCAGTAACTACTTTCAGTAACACTGCCCAAGTTCCCAATCTTTCAGTGTTTCAGTTTTATGCCCTTTTTCAGGATTTAACACCTCAGCCATCATACAGGCCTGAAACATGATATACATATACATATATAAAACATTATCTTAAAATGATATTCAAACCTATTTAATTGTGGTCTATTTAGTGAAAATGATAATGCTTAAAATCATATGAAACTCTTCTTTTAAAAGAAAAATTCTAGACCAATGTAACAAAATAAATACTACTTCTAAGCGAGTGTTTGTTTTCATTATGATGACTCCCATAAATCCTCCCTACCTTTTACTCTCAAGACTGAGTTTTGATGTAAATCTTAAAATTGCCCCAGCATTGCCTTTTCCACCCATCAGCCCTCATTTTCTTATTCTCACAATCAGCAAGGATTTCTTGTTAGATTAACGAGCTTCTCAACTTAGTTGTAAAACAGTTCAGCTGAAACTTCTGAATCTGTTAAATTCAGATGGAATTGCTTTTTATTATATTTTGAAATTATATTTAGAGAGTTCTTTTTTGAAAGATATAAAGCAAGGTTATCTCAACAGCTCATTCTATGGTAAGCAATCAAATAATATATTTAAAAGTCAGAATTAGACTACTGAGCATAGGCAGTAGTTCTAATTATATTGTGTATATTAATATTTTCTAATTTGATTGCAAAATTTAAATTCATAATTGACCTTACTAAGGGAGTATATGGCAATGTGTATATATTACTACCAGAATTAATCTCACCGTGACAGTCTCTATTGAAGTAAGGAGAGGGACGGTAAAGGGAAGAAAAGTAGTTTTGAAAAATATAGTGTGAGAACTCTGTGTCTTTTCCTTTGTCTTTTCTTTTCCTTATTTCTGCAAACCGGCCTGTCTTTCATTCAGCTTCAAAAAAAAAAAAAATCTTCCTCTCCCCCCTATTTGTGGTAATGATATGAAATTTATTTAGATCCATTTTAACTTGCAGATCTCAGAATTATGGAAGGATTCAACATTTGTGAAGTTTGAACATCATTTGGTTGGGACAATTGTCGTAGGTTTGAATCATAGAAACATAGAATGGTTCGGGTTAGAAAGGACATTAAAGATCATCTAGTTCCAACCCCCCTGCCATGGGCAGGGACACCTCCCACTGGACCAGGTTGCTCAAAGCCCCATCTGGCTTGGTCCTGAACACTTCCAGGGATGGGGCATCCACAATTTCCCTAGGTAACCTGTTCCACTGCCTCACCATCCTCACAGTAAAGAATTTCTTCCTAATATCTAATCTAAATCTACCCTTTTTCAGTTTAAAACTGTTACGCCTCATCCTATCACTGCACTCCCTGATAAAGAGTCCCTCCCCAGCTTTCCTGTAAGCCCCCTTTACGTCCTGGAAGGCTGCCATAAGGTCTCCCCAGAGCCTTCTCTTCTCCAGGCTGAACAACCCCAACTCTCTCAGCCTGTCCTCATAGGAGAGGTCCTCCAGCCCTCTGATTGTCTTCGTGGCCCTCCTCTGGACCTGCTCCAACAGGTCCATGTCCTTCTTGTGCGGAGGGCTCCAGAGCTGGACACAGTATTCCAGGTGGGGTTTCGCCAGAGCAGAGAAGAGGGGGAGAATCACTTCCCTCGACCTGCTGGCCAGAATAGTCATGTTTTCATTATTTCCCTCAGAATCACAAAAGGAGAGTGATGATAACTTCCCTACTTGTAATACAGAAGCTTTGTTCAGAGTCCAGCAAGTGCTTTTTACAATAGCTTTAAAAAATAGTGCTTTGATACAAGGGAGGAAGAGATTCTGTGCAATTCAATTTAGTTTCATGAAACACTCATCATTTAACACAAAGAATTCCAGAGCACTTATTAAATAAAACACAGTGCAAAGCCTTTCCAGAATTATTTTTTCTTGAGAGAAGGAGAAATTTCTTTAATGTTCTTACTGTTCATATCCCAAAAATCTGGCTTGAGAGGACAGTGAGCAAAACATAGTGCTTTTGATGAGAACTTTGAAAATATATTGCTTTCAGGTCAGATTTACTTTGAACTCTAGTTTTCACCAACACAAAACTGACTGTGAGATACATATAGACCAAAATAATAACGTCGCATTCCACTTCAGTCAGCAGTCTGAACAGCGGGATTTGCACTTTTATGCCAGCAGTGGACACCTTTGAGTTTCATTATAACTTCCTGTGAGCTTCTGTGCAGAATTAATGCATTAAGGATTTGCCTCCAAAAGCCTAAACAGAGTAGGCTATTTCTTTTCTTGTACCATATTGCCTGAGCTATGATAACCAGAAATTCCTGACCTAGAGCTTCCTCCATGTAATCAGCTGTCAGGCTGCTTGATGTAGGACTACTTGATTCAGGATTTATTTTTTTTCCCCTCCTTGGACTGCTACAGCTCTTATCTGTTAATCTCATGGTCTCATTACAAAACCTGTCTTTTCTCCTGTGCAGCTTTAGAGAGGCTGGATGAAACGCACTAAAATGATTGCTGGTGAGCATACATTTAGAGAGGCAGGTTAATCCACTACGTGGCAAATAAATATGGATAATCTCATTTACGTTAGGAGTATAAGGGATTAGAATCCTTTGGACTGTATTATTTTAATTAAAAAGAAAGAAATAATCAGTCATATATCAAGTTAGATGAAATCTAACAAATCTGTTAGGAAGTGCCAAATCAGCCAATATATTGTTATGGAAAGGATGAAAAGAAATGCAGTGACTTCAACATTTTATTCTACATGCATATTGGGATGATCTAAATATTGGTGAATTTGTTCATGCATATTTATTTCTCAAATAATAATAATTTAAAAACTTTAAAAAAATAACTTTTTTATGGTAGCTAGAGATGCAGTTCATATTTTCCATTCTTCAAGAGCAGTATGTAAGGAAAAAACAACCACATGCTTTTACATTATTTGAATATTGAAAGACAAATAACAGGCTTTATTAAAATTACAGTTTCCCATCTCAGCTATAATGGATTGCTAACAGTTTTCATTGCATTTATTTGGATTAAAATGATTATAAAAAATAAAAAACTTTTTGGTGGATCTAATCTGTTATCATGAATATGGAATGGGTGACTGTAAACTTACCTGAAAAAAAATTTAAAGTAGGATAGGATAGGATAATTTCAGTTGGAAGGGTCCTACAACGGTCGTCTAGTCCAATTACCTGACCAATTCAGAGCTGACCAAAAGTTAAAGTAAAACATATTATCCAAGGCATTGTCTGAATGTCTCTTAAACACTGACAGGCTTGGGCCATTGACCACCTCTCTAGGAAGCCTGTTCCAGTGTTTGACCACCGTCTCGGTAAAGGAATGTTTCCTAATGTCCAGTCTAAACCTCCCCTGGCACCACTTTGAACAATTCCCATGTGTCCTACCACTGGATACCAACGAGAAGAGCTCAGCACCTCCCTCTCCACTTTGCCTCCTCGGGAAGCTGTAGAGAGCAATGGGGTCACCCCTCAGCCTCCTTTTCTCCAAACTAGAGAAACCTAAAGTCCTTAGCTTCTCCTCATAGGACATTCCTTCCAGCCCTTTCACCAGCTTTGTTGCCCTCCTCTGGATGTGTTCCAGTACCTTAAATGCATCCAGAGGAGTACTATTTAAGTGGTTTACTATTTACATACTATTTAAGTGGTTTCATGGATATGCTTAAAATCGTTACTTAAAAACTTATTTCTTGCCACTAGCATCTAAGCACATTTTAGCAGGTCAAATAAACCAAAACAGATATTGGTGGCACGCTGCCTCATTTTAGGGCAAAAACCTTGTTCTGGACTTCCTTGTTGGGTCTTTTTCAGCCTTAGCTAGACAAGTTCGATCAGAACAACAAATTAGGTTCACTTAAAACAAGTGTTAATGCAATATTTTCTTCCTGATTGTGTGAAGAATTGAATGCACTTTTTTTTCCCCCCTAAATTCAATTCTAATACAAAGTGACTTGTAGGCTTTTAAGTTTTAAAACACATGCACATTTTTTCCCATGGAGCTTGCTTTCCCTTCTATAGACAATATAATTGTAAGCAATTTCAAAAACGGAGATGAGAAAACTATGGATTTCCCTTGACCCTTCATTTCTTATTCGATTTTTCTATTATATGTTAGCTTTTTAAAAAATAAACAAGACCAAGTGGTTGATCTATGCTAGACTCTCTTCCTTTTGAAAGCAAGACCACTAATTTATGTACCTAAATAAGAACAAAAACCTATTATTGTTCTACCTCTTTACTCAGATATCGAGATACGAATTGATATAGCTATAGAACTCATAAGAGATGCAGAGATCTGTCAGTCCATTTCTCTGTCCTTATGAAATTTTATATTAAAAAAATCATTTATTTAGGATGCTTTATTTAGAGCCTAACAGGAATAACATTATATACTCTGTAAGCTAGCTATAATGCTGCAATTAGCAATACAAATGGTTTCTTAAATTCTGTTTATATCACTGCTGTTCTTGTCTTCATTTATAATTGGTTTTAAGGTTCATATAGGAAATACTTTTCTTTGATGTTTTCACAAGTGGGAAAAAATTATGTGTCTTTTTGTGCATATCTCAACAGAAGCTAAAAAATTTTAATAGTCTATGGGATTGCTAATTAGAGCTAATTGTGGCTTGATTGACCTGTCTTGACAGTAAGTACCTTAGAAAACTTGCTTTGTTCACAAAGTGAGGATTTGCTTGCATGAGTAACTTTTATGCACTGAACCTCAGAGACAGAGAGTTGTTTGGCTGTGATCCTCTGAATTTGTTAATATATTTCATAACTTCTTATCCATTTATAAAACAATGGCGATAACTCAGGCCCACCACTTATGTATTGAAACATGTACTTTCTTATTCTGTTACTGTCTACAAAATCAGAAACTAGCACAGACAAAGTCTCTAGTGAATCAAGATCTGAATATCATGGATAAATTGTTCTCTGTACAGACACAGAAAAAAAGTCAAAAGGGAATTATGAAATCCCAAAATCTTAAGGGTAATTTAGATGTTCAGTGCAAATGATGAAGACGAAATTATTGACTTCTCCGTATCAATAGAAAACCTTTCTCTCATTTCACCAGACACAGGGTTTTCCACAATTTTTTGTTGTG
This sequence comes from Dromas ardeola, assembly GCA_013398915.1. Taxonomy (NCBI): domain Eukaryota; kingdom Metazoa; phylum Chordata; class Aves; order Charadriiformes; family Dromadidae; genus Dromas; species Dromas ardeola. The sequence goes on along the minus strand of VYZM01005671.1, from coordinate 42,647 downwards.
TTTCTATGAAAAAAGCCCAACTGTTGAGTGCTGAATGTTTTCCCTAAGACATGCTGATTGCCATATAGCATTCTGAACTTTTTGAATGTTTTTTTTGGAACATTTGCATTACTTCATTTCAACATATCTGCTGTTGTAATGATATCAGACTAAAGCCAATGAATAAAGGTAACCTGGTAGTTCAGCAAAAATCTTATAAGTTATAAATCAATAGTGCCATTAGTATAAGACAACATGAATGATAGGAGAAGTTATGAGTTTCACAGCTGGTTGATTAAGAATAAGATAGCTACCTAAAAACGGGAACAGGCTAACCACCAAAACATATTGCAAGCCAAAGAAGAATCATATATGGCTAGATTGACTGAGTTCACCAAGCCGTCACCACAAGTTTTGGGGTCTACGACCACTGACGACCACCAGAGAGACCACCGCGACTCGACCACACATGCATTCTATAGGAGGGGACTATGTAAATGAGTTCTGAGAATTTGAGTGAATATGTATAACCATTCTGGGAAAGCAAAATATGTATGTATGTGATAGCCTAATAAAAACTGTGTTTTGTTTAACACACGGTATGCACGCTAGGAGGAACGATCCCCCGTGCATCCAGTGCTGCAATAAAAATGTTTACCTTCTAAAACTGAAAACCAGCCTTAGAGGGTTTCCCTTTAACCGGATTTTACGGTAACAGTAACTGAATGTACCTACCAAGCAGTACCACCCAGATAAGTGAGACCTGACTATATCTGCCCAGCTTGAACTGACTAAGCTGACTCAGTATGATCTTAATAACAAAGACAATTTTTTTTTTTTCATAACACACTTGGGCAGCAACCTAGAGAGTAACAGAAACTGGAGATGTACCCACTAGTTGGCCTCTGGGAGGGAGAAAGTCAAAGACATTGGCCCAGGTTTATGATAATAGCAAAGTCATTGGTGGTTTATACTGATAGGAAGCGATAAATAGTTAAAACAATAGCCCTCATGGGGGAGAGGGTGACACAATACACAGTATTCAGTGCAAAAGTTGTGCAGAAGCCGAAACCCAAGGAGAAGGACTTCTATCATGTAGGGGCTGAGCTTTGGCCATGGGTTGGTTGAAGTGAATGTCTTGTTGGCTTTAAACTGGTTTCAGCTGGAGAGATGGGACTGGAGTTGTGATTTGTAGGATGAATATAACAGATGGATAGCAATCACTGTCCTGCAAACACAACAGTGATTGCTATATGCCTGCTATATCCATCCTACCAAGCAAATAAACTGGATTGTATGTCCTTGAATGGTATGGTCTAGCAGCTCTAGCAGCTACCTTACTCAGTTATCCCATGACAAATTCTCATAAACTGTGTTAAAACCTGACCTGAGTCATTCAATAACAGGCTGTTCAAGTAGAAACTGTACAGATTTTGAGCAATGACTAAAAATGTGTTACTAACTTTTAAATCTACTGCCAATATATTCAAAAGAATATATTGGATACAGTATTTCTAGAAAGCATTTGGAAAATATATGGGTTAGAAAAACATTAAAGAAAATCTGAAAGTTAAAAAAAAAAAATAGAAATCCTAAGAATTTGGAGAATGAAAGTACATGAGCTGTGTGGTGTCCTAAAACAGGTTCAACCCTTGATCCTGAGCTCTTCAAAGTCAGTGGAGGATCACACTTCCAGACAGCTAAATAAATAAGTAAATAAGTAAGTAGTGGACAAAGTGTGTTTGTATTTGGAAAATAAACAAGTATGCAAAAACGTGTAACAAAACTTAGGAGGAAAAATACTTTCTTCTTTTAATTTTCCAGTAGTTGGAAGTACAGGTTTCATGATAAGGAAAAAAAAGGGAACTTTCTAAGAATTTTTAAATTGAAAGCCCTGTAGTTTTCAATAGTTTCATGAAAATATAAATCTGAAATAAATTATACTCAAATTGTGTATGGCTTTAGTTATACTCTGTTTTTACTAAAGCAATTTTTTTAAGACAGAAATCAAATTATATAAAAAATTACAGACAGACATGGGAAATTTAGAATCCTGTTTCTTTAACAGATATTATTGCTTGATACTATGGTGTATGGCATTTAGGAAAACTTGATTTCTTTCATTCTTTAACTGACAAAAGGCCTGGTATTTAAAAATATTTATAAGTGCATTCACTGAGAATGTGTATGGCTTTAGAAAAAATTTAGATGCAGTTTATCTGTAGAATTTGTTGTTGATGAAGAATAAGCTAGCTCCTTAAAAAACTGAGATTACTAAAATGGCTTTTTTTGAGAAAAAGTATGGTGGGTCTGCCCACTGTATGGTAATATTATACAAAGAAATTATGTATTACAGAGACTTTGACTCCTTTTGGTCAATAAAAAGCGTTCAGAATTTAGAAAACTATGAGTCTTCTGCAGGCAAGAAATCATAAATTTGACTTCACTTCTGTGTGAGATCAATTATATACTGAGCCTCACAGAAAATGCTCACAAGCCTACATAGCTTCCTATGACATAATTCCCCATCACTGCCCTGTCCCAGTGAATGGGTCTGTTCTAAAAATGCGTAACAGTTCAGAGCTCACAGCTCAGCGTTTGTATCTAGGAATGAGTAAACCTATATGTTCATTATATCTGTTGCTCTATAGCTTAAGTCAAGAAAGATGTATGTAGTTGGCATAATCAGGTTTGGTGTGACTGCAGAAAAGGAGCTTGAATGTGTATCCCCAAAAAGCCCCCCAAGAAAGGATAACCTGGGCCAAACTCAACTTAAAAATAAGCATCTGGAACTCAAAAGAAAGAAAAGCCTTCTATGAAAGGCTTCTATGAAAGGTTTCTATGAAACCTTCTATGAAGGCGTGACTGGATGGATAGATGAGGGGAGAGCGGTAGATGTGGTCTACCTTGACTTCAGCAAGGCATTCGACATGGTCTCCCACAGCATCCTCATAGGGAAGCTTAGGAAGAGTGGGTTAGACGAATGGACAGTAAGGTGGATAGAAAACTGGTTGAAAGACAGAGCTCAGAGGGTCGTGGTTAGGGGCACAGAGTCCAGTTGGAGATCAGTGACGAGTGGTGTTCCCCAGGGGTCAGTACTGGGCCCAGTCCTCTTCAGTATATTCATCAACGACTTGGATGAGGGGATAGAGAGCACCCTCAGCAAGTTTGCTGATGACACAAAGCTGGGGGGGGTGGCTGACACGCCGGAAGGCTGTGCCGCCATACAGAGAGACCTGGACAGGCTGGAGAGTTGGGCGGAGAGAAACCTTATGAAATTCA
>VYZM01005671.1:0-38693 GCA_013398915.1 Dromas ardeola | reverse complement strand
CGCCCGTCCACACCTATTGTTTTAAAATTTTAAAAAAAAAAAAAAAAAAAAAAAAAAAAAACCAACCAAAAAACAATCTTCAAAAGTTGCACAGTTATACCTACATTACACTTGAAAATATCTATCTTTATAATTTTTATAGCTCATTTTGCAGAGGGATTAAGAAGCAAAAATATTTTCAGTTGATAGTAAATATGATGACTATGTACTATGTTACAGATTTTAAGAACAAGAAGTAGTGCACAGAATAGATATAAACTACTAAAATAATACCTATTTAATCTGCTTTTTTGAACTCTGTCATGTACATAGTACCTGCATGTTATTTTGTGTGTAATTCAGAAAGAATTCTGAGTTTGTAGGCTCTAAAAAGTGAACTCTTAACAGTTAGCAGGATCCAGCTAGGTCAAGATTCCTGGAGAATGGGTAAAACTGAATTGGACCAACTATTTGACACCAAGTACTTCCTTCCATGCAGCTAGAATCAATGATATCACAATAGTAAATAATCTTACTGATTTCAACAACTTCTCTGTCCTTGTGCATCTTTAATATCAGAGAAATAAAGGATGAATATGGGCCTTTAAATAAGAATGAAATATAATGACGGAGGGAATAAAAACTATTGGATGAATTCGTTGACTGCAGAATGCATAAATAAATGTAATGATATATTTAAAAGGAAAATTCATGGTCAAAAATGAAGAATGAATCATTTTTTCATGTGATCATTGGGTGGTTAAACTGTCTGTATGTATTATTTCGACAATATCAATACATGAATCTGCTTGGACTTAATTTCTGTGGAAGATGAATGTAAATAGGGGGGTTCTCCAAAGAGCTCAGACAATAGGAGCACTGGTAGCCCAAGCAGGGATTACAGATGGCCAAAAAATGGATTAGCATTTTTTCAAGCTGCCTACATTAAAACCAAGAAAAAGAAGTATTCCTGTCCTGTACATAGTAAAGTAACAAAATCCAAATGCCTTTCCTGTGTGGACTTAGTGCAAGAATACAAAGAGTAGTCAGAGAGAGGTGTTATCCATCAGGAAAAAGCAGACAAGAAAAAATTTCCCTCGACAATTAAACTATTTCCTTATTTTTTTGACTTAACTTCTTCATGCCTTGTGCAGATTATCAGTGGGTTTTAAGTTTTAGCCATGTTTTATGGACTGATTTAACTTCATCTTTACATTGCCTGCCTTGTTTATCTCCTCCCATTCTTTGGTCTTTTCAAACACCTTCATTCATTTTATCTCTTCCTAAATAACCTCGCTGTTGAAACTGTGTGTAGTAACAAATTTTGTGTTCATTTTTCCAGAGACTACTGAAATATAAACCTGTAGTCACCATCGGATTGTGGCTTTTCATCTGGGCTTTTCCAGGAAATGTGCATCTTTATGCAACACAATGCAGAGGTTGAATTACAGAAAGAAGGGCTTTGAAGTAGTTTTGATATAAATTACAAAAATACTACATTGTCTCAATATGTGCTCATACAGAAATCTCTGAAACTGAAACAGAGCGAATTCTGTAAGGCTTGTAGAAACAAAATGACCGTGAGCTGTTGCATTCTTGTCCATTAGGTACAATTTTACGACAAACCACTCTTACATGATGAGTGAGTCAAATTTAGAACATGTTTCCAGATTTTAGGTAATTGTCAGTTTGAAAAATAGCCAAAAAAGAGCTTATTCACACTGTTCTATATCTGATGGTGCTTTACAGTTCTGTTCTTTTGCCTGATGACTGAAAAAGCTAACTTTCATATGTCATTATTAGTATATTTTACAAATATGCTATCCCTTCAGAAATGTCATGTATAAGAAATATTCTTTTCCTGTTCTAGGAGGAGAGAAAATCCTCATAGATTTTTGCCATAGTCCTTCTGCTATAGTGTTTTCACCAGAAAAATTAGCTAAAAAATTATATGAGCCAGTATGAGTTCTAGCAAATGACTAGTGTGTAGCAGAGAAACTACAGACTATGTTGTTTTGATGCCTTGAGGGGAGAGCAAAAATAGAACTAAAGAACACAGCTGGACAAGCCTGAAACCTTAAGAAATTTTAAGAGTTGCTACATGATCCTAATAGCCTTAGAGGCGTCATTAACTATGTCTCCATGCCAAAATCAAAAAGCTGGGCTCATATTTCCAAATTCTTTAAGAGTGATCACAATGCCAATGGTAAGCTGAAAAAACTTATAAACACTGCATGTACTAACGGGTGACTAATTAAAAAGGCCAAATAATGCAGGTGTCTTAAGAAAGACCGCTTGTGGGCTGCTATGCATACAATAACACATCCTGAATCATAAAGCAATGTAGGTTGATGACTCAAAGGGAGTCATCCTTGGAGAACATCTGGTCTAAATCCTCAGTCAAAGCAGAGCCAATTTACTGCAGGTTGCTCTGGGCTATGTCCAGCTGAGTTTTGACTAGTTAAGGACTGAGATTCCACAAACTCTCTGGACAAGCCATTACAGTGTTTGACCCCTCTTATGGTGAAAAAACATCTCCCCATATCTAATGAAATTTTCAGTGTTCCAACTCATCTCTCATCTATTGCTGCACACCTCTGAGAAAAGTTTGTCTTTTCCCTTCCTTTCCTTTCCTTTTCCTGCCCTGCTCTCCTTTGCCCTTCCCTGCCCTTCCCTGCCTTTCCTTCTCCCATTCAGGTAACTGAAGACAGCTAAAAGGTCTGTGCTTATTCTCATCCTCAGGCTGATGATGCTCAGTTATCTCAGCCACTCCTCATATGTCCTGATGAACTCAGAAGAATACAGCATATTTGAGATAAGGGCTGATGACAAGAGCAAGAAAACTTTTCCAAATCATAATATTATGTTCTGAGTTGAAATGTTGGGCTATAATATTGTACACAATTTGCTACAAGACTGGCAAGGATTTTGACATGACAGTCAGCATTTTGCGTGTATTTGGTCATCTTAAGCTCTGGAGCACCTACAGCAAAGTATTTATGCCTCAGAATAAGTCCTAGCAAACTGTCAGAATTTTAGAAGTGTCAGAAAAACCAGCTGAATTACAAAATAGCATCTACAAGGGGAATGTGAATCAAAGACCTTGAATGATACTGAACCAGACAGAGAATTATGCTTAAATATGCAAGTTGACTGACGTCAAATTTCAGGCTCCAGGGTAAATCCAAAATTAGAATTCCTAAGATTTCTGAACAGCCTGGGAATATAACAAGAATACTACATGGCCAAGCATGTGAAATATATCGTGTCTCTTTTTATCATAGGATTTTGTCAAAATTCATTTCCTCTGTTATGGTTCTCAAATATCAGTTCCAAGATCTGGTCCACAACATCCTAAGAACTTGGTTGATTAACCAATGGGTTTACATACCACTAGTATGTTGCAAAGCTTGCTGGAGATGTGCACATCTGTGTCAACATCTGAAAGTTTAACAGAAGAGTGGACCCTCAATCACTATCAAAGACTTGGTCAGTGTCATAATGTTAAAAAAATGCTTCACAGATACCCCTCTGAGGAGTTATCTGCTCCCATCACATTCATTCATCCATTCATGAGATTCAGATATTTGCTCTTTGTACCTTTATATCTACCTGAGTTTTTTCAAACATGAGGGACTGAGAAGGCTGTTTTGCCATCTGGGTTCATGTTAGGAGTTTCCAGATCTGGTAGTCCCAATAGGATAGAGGCTGTTGCAGCTCTCTGTTTACAGGTCCAGCCATTAGCGAGGCTGGGCATGTATTGCCAGTAGGCACATGCACAAACATACACACCCAATACATACATACATACATACATACATATATGTATACATAGCTGTTCATACAGCTTGGCACACATCCAGAAACACTAGGCAAATACAGATGACAGAAATGGCTTGATCCCATCCCCTTCTCTGGCTGATCAAGATGAAAGTCTGTTAGTGAGAAATATATACATACATACAGTATTTATCCCTCCAGTAACTGGCCTTAGACACTTACTTTCTAAGTAAATGGCCTTAGTAACTGCCCCTTGATCTTCATTCTCCCCAGATAATGGTCCAAGGTTGTGCGAACACCCAAAACCCACAGCTGCACTCCAGTTTCTGATATCCAAACCCCTTGTATACACCAATGTACACACAGACTTACACGCTATGGATCCATCCAGTAGCTGCCCTTCAACACTCTGTCTATCAGGTAGCTGCCCCTTGGATCCTTTCATCTCCAGTCGCCTTATATGCAGACACTCACAGGCAAATGGATTTCTGGTTAACGCAGAGACACCATGTAGTAGGTCCAGTAGTTGCCTGGATCTGGTTGATTCAGTAGTCAACTTGCAGACCCTCTGGTCTTCCCAGTACTCAGCCTGGACTAGTGGCTGCTTCAATACCCAGGTATCATCCTTGCTAGTTAGTCTGACTTGATATTTGCTTTGAATCAATAGAGCTGTACAAACCCATGGGGAGCGTGCAGGGGAAGGGGGAGCAGGGAGGAACAAAAAGATGAGTAGGCAGAAAAGGATATAAAAATGTCTGGTTGTATGTAAAAAGAGGCCTTCAGGAACAGAATGCTCCAGCGTGGGTCCCATGTGAGCCACAATTCCTGCCAGGAGCCTGCTCTGGCATGGTGTTTCCACAGGTTGCAGCTTCCTTCAGGGCACTTACACAGTGTGGGGTCCTCTGTGGGCTCCAGGGTGGATATCCACTCCACTGTGGCTGTCCATGGCCTGCAGGGGGACAACCTGCTTCACCATGCTCTTCCTTGTGGGTTGCAGGTGAATCTCTCTGCTCTGGCACCTGGAGCACCCCCTCCCCTTCCTTCTTCACTGACCTTAGTCTCTGCAGGGTGTTTCTCTCACATTTTTTACACTCCTCTCCAACAGCTGCTGCACAGTGTTTTTTTACCCTTTCTTTAATATGTTGTCACAGAGGCACCACCAGCATCACTGATTAGCTCAGCTTTGGCCAGCAGTGGGTCCATTTTGCAGCTAGCTGGAACTCGCTCTTTCTGACATGGGGGCAGTTCCTGATCTCTTCTCACAGAGGCCACCCCTGCAGTCCCCCCTGCAACCAAAACCTTGCCACATAAACTCAATAGTGCCAGGTAAACAGAAAGCCACCTACTAATAATAGCAAAATCTTATTGACTAAACTACAGATTTCACTATAAACAGTATTATAAATAAGACAAAATTCATCTTCATTAGGTATTATGTTTCCATGAAGATCACACAGGTAGACAATAAATATGAGTAAAGATTTATAAAGTTCTTTGTTTGCAAAAGACTACAGTGTAGTCCATGTCAGTTTGTCTCACTCTCCATAGTGCAAGTATCATTGAGCCAATGATAAATACAGTAGAGTCATATGTAATGTGGATGGTCCACATTAATAGTTTCAAATGGTTTCCACTTTTTTTCATGAACTTCTCACAAACATACACATTTTCACATTGATTCTAGAAATTATTTTATGGGTGAAATCATATATTCTTCCTACCTATACAGTCTGAGATAAATGAAAATACATCTTGGAAATAACAAAAGCTTATGATAGACCTCACAGAGGATAAGAACTTCCCAGTTCAAAGGCACATGACCATGAACAAATCAAAGAGACTGAATAGATTTTCTGTTCAGACATTGTAATACAATGTATATGTGTAGATGATCTGAGACTCAAACCAGATCACAGCAGTAAAAAGATGTCAATTCCATGTTCAGTCTTTGTGTCAACTGTTCTTGTGGCACTTCCAGTGACATCAGCAATTCATGATTAAGATAGACTTATAAGGAAGTATACTCTGGTAAATTAGAGTGTTATATCCAAAGACAGCCAAAGCAGTAGTACAATTTAAATAATGATAGATTTATTTCAAGACCCTGGACTCTATAGTTTCAACACAGGCAACAAAAACCAATTTTTTTTCTCTGTTGGGATTCTCAAATAATATGCAATATTATGCAATACAGCGCTTTATCTGTACATTTTCAGAACTTTAAATACTTATGTATATTTACATAAACAAAACAGAATCTGAACTCGACCATTAGGCTTGGCAGGCACAGAGCCTTAAAAATGTTCTAATTGTCTTTTAGAAATGTTTTAATTATGAAAGTTTGGATATAGTTTTCAGGGTTGAATATTCAAGAAGACTCGGGTAAGTAGCCTCTATAGGTGCAAGAATGGTAACACAAATATATGCAATAAATACCCATAAAATGTATTAAATTGTTTTTCCATGTGTAGTACTTCATATGAATATATGATATTTTTCATAGTGCTTTTCTGACCACTTTAATCAGTTATTTATACTCTCACTTGCATATATTTTTCTCTCTCTAGATAGATAGATAGATAAATAGATAGATAGGTAGATAGAGGTACTATACACTTCAAAACATTCTAAAATTGTATTTAGAAAGGAGCATTATGACAATGCATGGAAGGAGAGTTGAAACAGTAAGATGCTACTCTTGAACTGTTTACAGAGGATGACATACAAGCAGTCATAATGGGGGCATTTACATGTTTGCTGTTTATTTGTGTGTGTATATATGTGGAAAAAAACACATATATTTGAATTTGTGTAGTGAAATACATGTGTAGTGCGGATAATATAATACAATACCTATTTTACTGCTATAAAAAGAATAGCATTAAAGCTTTCATGGCAAGAGTTGTTAAGATTTATAAGTAAAACTGAAAGCTACCTTTACCAAGCTATTTGTAGAAAGAATGTTCTGTCCTGTGGGTTCTGTGTCAAGAAGCAGAAGCAATCTCAATTGAATTTTCTATTGCTTTTATTCCTGTTGCCTTGACATCCTGTATTACCTGTTTGTGGTATTATATATGCCCCCATGATAGATGAAGGGGCATTCTGGGATGATTATTTTCTTTAAATAAAAAGAAAAATAAAAAAAAAGAAAGGAAAAAAGAGAAAAGCCTATTTTCTTTTATTTTCAATAAAAAGAAAAATGATAAAGGAGCCACAGCTCTTTTCTTACTTCATGTCACTAGAACCTTTAAGGACAGCTCTTTCAGGAAGGTAGGAAAGAAAGAAAAGAAGGCAGAAAGGAGGAAGGAGAGAACAAGGAAGAGGGGAGTGCGAAATCTTATAACTAATCACAACAGAATATTCCATTACTAATTAATAAATGGGATTATATAAAATTCAAATTAAAATAATTTTGTTTTACGTAAAGAAGATAAAAGGAAATTACCAAGACTACTAATCAGCTTTTTGTACATAATTCCTTCCTCACTATGCTAACAAAAATGACTATTATTTAAGGGACAGTAAATATTCCAATGTCTTGTAAAAGTAAATGCTGTTAAACTGAAGGATCAAAGATGATCAAATAGACTCTATGAATATCAATCAGAATAACTAGCCAAATGCTAAATGAAGAGTGTTTTTTTGTGTTAACTGTCATGAGATAAAACTTGTTAAAAGAGGTCGGGACTATACAGCTGTACCTACACCGCATCTTACTAGTTTCATGAGGACTACCTGGATAACTGTTTGCTACTGACTGCAAAAGTGGCAAAATCTGTTCCACAGGTACTAGAGAATCTCAGTATAGAGTTTTTTCAAAGATGTCTGTATTCCTTGGAAATATTAATGCCACCTCCACAACTTAATCGTCATATTCCTATGTAAGTCCCTTTGTTGGGATTTCACAAAGAAAACCTCATAGCAACTTTAGTGAATCAGTAATGATGAATCTTCTGAAATCTTTCTTGCAACTCACACTACAGTGTTTAGTAGTGATGTGAGTAAAATATTAGACTATTAAGTCAAGGCAGAATCCCAAATGACTATAAAAATAAAAAAGGACAAGAGGTAACGGGCACAAACTCGAACATAGGAAGTTCCACCTAAACATGAGGAGGAACTTCTTTCCTTTGAGGGTGGCAGAGCACTGGAACAGGCTGCCCAGAGAGGTGGTGGAGTCTCTGTCTCTCGAGACATTCAAAATCCATCTGGACGCGTTCCTGTGCAACCTGCTCTATGTGACCCTGCTCTGGCAGGGGGGTTGGACTAGATGATCTCCAGAGGTCCATTCCAACCCCTATCATTCGGTGATTCTGTGACCCAAATGCTGTTGTTACTTAAAAATAATCTCATCTTGTTTTCTGAAGGACAAGCAGCATGCTTAAAATTGTCAAGTTTAGAGAACACGTTTTTTATATCTTTATAAGGTATTTTGTTTTTGAAAGAATGACAGCAATGCAATTTGGGGTAAGTATTAAGTACTACTTCACGTATTTTTTCTCTTATGAATATTTGCTTATTCCCTACATTGGCAGTTCCTAATAATCATTACTAGCACTCAAGTAGATGAAAACATTAGATTAGACACTGGACCTTAATCATAAAAATGAACTAGTGTCAGCTCTAAAAAATAACCTTGAGTATTTAAACAAGTGTAAATGGACTGTAGAGAATCAATTCAGTTGTCTAAATATTGGCATTTAATACAATTTAGAATAACCTAGGCTATCCTTATTCCCACCTGCCAGTTGAGAAAGGTTCAGGTCTACTGTAGGTCTTGTGCGATATCTGTCATATAACCTAGGGCATGGCAAACAAAAATGGGCATCTGTGTTTAGGCAAATAAACCCCAGATTTTTAAAAGTCCACACTTCCTTAGGAATTTGGAATGGGATTTAATCTCTTAATTTATGTTAGCTCACTAGTCTAAAAATGACTTCTTTTTCCACTTCCTATTCAGCACTTCCAGACAATCACTGAGAGAGGTCCATCCCTTAGAGAGGTGCAATAAAATTCTGTCTCTCTAGAGATGTCAGAATCTCTCCATTGATTATACAGGTAACTCAAACATCTGGCTTTGAATATGTGTATGATACAACTCACTCCTAATTTTAGGTGTCTGCATGAACATTTGAAATTTTGGTACTCATTTAGTCACTGTATTTCCAGTCAATAGGGCTTCATTCAGTTGCCCAACTTTACACACCTACTGTGTAAAGAGGTTTCTCGGATGTGCTGTGACATTCTTTCTAGTCCTTTGCAAAAGCTTTGATTAGCTAGGACATTTCGCATGGAACAAGGTTCCTACCTGTGGACAATGAATTGAGACTTTGGAGTCTACAAAGCTATTCGGATATTGTAAATCTGTAATTTATTTGCCTAAATCTACTCCCTTAGAAGTTCTACAGTATCTGAGACATCCTCATGGGATAGATGAGACACAGGACAGATAAGAGACATACATCCTTTTGAAGTGGCAGCATGAGGCCACACAGAATATGGTAAGGCATCTCAAATTACACTAGACATTCATCTTTAGGCATATGCTGTACCATCCTGTACAACTGACTTTTGGCTGATTTAAGTTAGTTGAGAAGATTTTCATTATTACAGTTATGTGTTCAGTGTATGGATAGAATTGTCTTGTCCAGAGTGACTGTGATACACAAATTAAGTTAAAGGCTGAGCCTCTGATAATAAAATAAATTTGTTCAGGTCAAATCTTTGGCCCTGAGACCATGGACTGGTCAGCACCTAAACAACTAAACTGTCTCCAGAACAAGGTGTGAGTATGAAGACTGTCTATTTAGAATGGTCCTTACCTTATGATAAGTTTCATAGAATCACAGAAGATCTTGAGTTGGAAGAGACTCATAAGGATCATTGAGTCCAACTCCCTGCTTCTTGCAGGATTACCTAAAACTAAACCATATGACTAAGAGTGTTGTCCAGATGCTCCTTGAACTCTGACAGACTTGGTGCCATGACCACTTCCCTGGGGAGCCTGTCCCAGTGACTCACCACTCTCTCAGTGAAGAACCTTTTCCTAATGTCCAATCTGATCTTCACCTGATGCAACTTCATACTGTGTCACACTGGTCACCAGAGAGAGGACATCAGCACCTCCCCTTCTGCTGCTCCCTTTGAGGAAGTTGTGGACTGCGATGAGTTCACCCCTCAATCTTCTCCAAGCTGAACAAACCAAGTGACCTCAGTCACTCCTCGTAAGTCTTGCCCTTGAGGCCATTCACCATCTCGGTGCCCCTCCTCTGGATACACTCTAATAGTTCAATATCCTTCTTATATTGAGGCACCCAAAACTGCACAGAGTACTTGAGGCGGAGCTACACCAGTGCAGTGTAGAGTTGGACAATCACCTCCCTCGACTGGCTAGTTATGCTGTGCTTGATGCACCCCAGACATGGCTGACCCTTTTGGCTGCCAGGGCACACTGTTGACTCATATTCAACTTGCCATCAATCCAAACCCCAGATCTCTTTCCATGGGGCTGCTGTCCAGGCTCTCATCCCCCAGACTGTATGTATAACTACGATTACCCCAACTTTGAATCCATGACCAAGAAATTTTGGGGAAATTCTTGTTGCCCTTGGTCAAAACCATCACTGTACCATTTGAACAGGTTAGCAATGCTATCTATGCAATGGAATCTTCTACTGGATGTTTTTCCTTGTAGAATTTAGTTTTTTAATATAGACAATATCTATTTCTCATTGTGCAATTTGGCTCATGAAAAAGAAACAAAAACAAATACTTCTTGGTACATACCTGTAGCTACCTTTTCTCCCAGACTCCAAATTTATGCCTTTTGTGGATCGAGAGACTGCCTTGACAACACCGTTAAAACTGTCAGTTCTTCACAGTGGAAAATCACTTATACATAACTCTCTGAATTATGGTTTTTATTGGGAAGGATTTGGCATGCTGTTTATCATTTTTATTATTCAGGAACCTGGTGTATTTAAAAGATTTCATTCAAGTTTAAGAATTTCTAAAGAGTATAGAATTTCTTATGTAAGACCAGTTGCTACTGTATTTAGCAACCCATTTATTTCAGTCAGATGTCAAGATTCAACTCAATGTGAGCAAACATATCAAATTATTATTATCAGGTAGTTCTACTAAGACAATTAAGTCCAGTCTTAAAGGCCTCTTCCATTGCAGATTTGGTTATATGATTAATGTAATTGCCTTCAATAATGATATTCTTATAGATAAGCATCCATATTTATAAAGTGTAAAATTTGTTCATACAGATATATTTAAGTATCTGTCTTTAAATGTCTACAGTAGGATTCAACTCATTTAGCTTTAGATATTAATCAGCTAACTACTCCAGACTTCTTTTTGTACCCAAGGGAGAGAAATAATCACTTTTAGGGAATAATTCACGCTATCTATTTTAAACATCTATTTTATGAGACAGAAATGTTTGCTGCTCTCCATTGCTCTCTACTGACTATAAGCGAGCCTATGCAGAGAATTCAGATGTTGAGTTCTACTTTATATTTTCCTGTAGTCAGCTATATTTCAGCTGATGAATCCCATCCTGGTAATCACTTTTTTCTATGTAATGCATTGGTGATATAAACAAACGTTGGAAGTTTTTTTCTACTGCAAAAATAGTACAATATTTTTCATTAAATGTCTGGTTAATTTCTGAATTACATTTGTCTCATGAAAAAGAGAAGTTACTTTGACAGGATTTCAGTCAATCTTACCAAGTGAAATGTAGATTATGAAAATATTCAGTTCTGGATATATATCTAAAGCTGAATTCGTTTATATAAATGCTGTCACTCATTTCACGTATTATCTAAACTTTTTCTTAAGTATATTACCTTTACTGACCCTAAGAAAATAAATGTGAATCAATACAGTATGTGTGTTGTGAAAAGTAATATATATTAAATCATGCCATTTTCAGAGTTGTGCAAATAATCAAAAGGGCACTGACTTCCAAACATTTTGAGTATATATAAACAAGTTCAGATTGTTTAAGATTTAGAATTTTCCGGGATCCAAGTCACATGAAACACAATGACATAGGATTCAGGCAAACCAAGCAAAATGGTACCAAGTCACAGGAAAGGAGGGGAACACCCCAAAAATACCACCACCAAAACCCCCCTAACACCATAACCAACCAGCCAAGCCAACCCAAAAAAACCCCAAAAAATAAAAAAAAAAAAAATTATTATCCCTAAAAGCATTGCAAGACACTTGAGTGAATGATAGATATAGAGGCTAAAGCTTTTTCCAAATCAGAAGTATTTTCCCGAGCATGGAATGCATTATGTTATGAAGTCATATAGCATGGCATTTGCTACAGTTTGAGAAGATTAGTTAATAGAAATGTTCATGCTGAATTAGTGGATTAAGGACATTTTCTTTCTTGACACTAAATGCAAACTTAATTCAGTCTAATGATGGTCACAGGCAGCTTCCTGATGTTCTCCTTTCTTTGAGTGACATGTCTTCATGATGTTCATAACTTACTTAAATGCCCTCAGATATGCCTACCTGTACTGCATTGCAATAAAAAATAATAGAAGTTACACTGTTTTGAAGAACAAGTTATAGCAGGAAAAGGAATTCTGTGAGATTGCTGCATAAGAATTTTTACTTGTGTGAATGACCAGCTTAGTGGAAAAGTAACTTTATAAGACAATTCATCATTGCAGAGTCTTCCTGGCAAAGTCACTACTTCATGAGAAAGATATGAGAGGAAGAACTGTCAGAATTTAAATCTTAGAAAAATATATAAAAAAAACATAAATCAATAAAATCTCGATTGGTAGTATATTACAATGTGCTTCTTGCACTATTAGATTTTAGATAAAATATCAAAATGGATTTCTTTTATCCTAAAAATAGCCTCACTATTTTGGGCATGACTTTTTAGTAAATGTGCTAAAGTATTAGGGGGAAGATCGCTGCCTGTTGTGTTCTATATGCTACATCTGATAAATAATTCTGCAAAAAACAGACTGTAGAATTCATTGTAAAGAATGCATTCCAGATTTAAAATTTGTCATTGTTTTCTGAAAGAGTTATAATTTAACTAATAAATTGTATTTTAAATCTTCTTCAGGAAATGAACAATCAAAATTGTAGTGGAGTACAGAAAAGCAGACAGCACATACTATTTGGTTCAACAGAAAGGCAACTCTTGAAATAATTTTCTAGAAGATGGTTTGATAACCTTACATGTCAAACCATTTTGTTAATCTAAACCTAAGTTCCTATATAACATAGGCCAAAAAGTTTTGATCATTGATTCCTGCAATAAAGAAATTGCTTTTCCTGGATAGATTGACATTCTTTGTCATAATAACTAACTGGCCACACTACAAAAATGACAAGCGTCATTAAGGATTTGTGAGTAGTTTGATTTAATGCTGAACCATCTATGATGGAAGACAGCTATTCCTCCTACACTTCAAAAATTTTGTTTTCAGGTCTTCACAATTAAAATGATTCTGTCAAGTCAATTCCCAAATTCCTGTTCCCCTCTCTTGGCTTTCAAATCTTCCGGTTCTCACTGGCTTCCAAGCATGTGACAGATTCATGATCTTGTTTATACCTCCATGTCCTAGTGTAATTTTAACTTCACCTATTTTTTTGGAAGCAGAAACAGGGGGAAGGGGTAGTATTTTTTTCCTAGTACGTCAAAGTACTTATTGCATTCTTTACTTGAGAATTATCTTGCACAACTAGACCTGGATGTGCTTTCCTGTTCTCAGTTGAAAGTGCATAATTATGTATCTACAAAAGATGCGGGGGAGATGGTAAACGTGATTCGTTACAGGAAGTCCCTTCAATCTGGATGAATTAGGATACAAGGATTTGCCATGACACACTGCAAAAAGTAATCTAGTTCTTAGTGTTCCCTTAGGTTAGTTGTTTTTCCTAGCGTCTCCTGCAATGTTATTGTCTTTAACTGCTAAGAAATTATTGTCTTTCAAATGCTTTAAGATATGCATCTCAGGAAATCTCCCTTATATATATTTTTTTTTTTGTCACTAAGCCTCTGTGCTCTTCCAAATGTCCCTAATCAAGCAATTCTAACCAAATGGCCCATTTTCTAGAGTGTTATCCAATGTCATTCCTTTAAAGCAGATTGTCTTACTACTCTTATAATTTATAAAATAATAAAAGATGATACACATTTCATAGAGTCCTTTCTAATTCTGCTAATACAATGTATTTAACAAGTACTACATTCATTAAAATGGAAAGACATTTTTTTCTGTCTTCCTGATTATTTGGTAATGTTACAGGAAATATTCATTCATTTAGCACGTATCAGCAGGAAATCTAAGTGCATTAATGAGTCATTAATGATATTGCAATAACCTGGAGCAGGTGCACCATTAAAATCAATAATTGAAATTATTTATGGATCTCTGGATAAGAATGTATGGATACTTTTAATAATACTGTCACATTTTATTGTCACTGGTTGTCTAAGAAAGGTGTTAAAAGCTGGAGAGAAGAACAAAATGTTTACTATATATCTCAGACACTTTCAAAACTTCAGAGCTCTTCTTTTCAAAGTGAAGACACATGGACTTATATTTAGACCAATGGATATGTCTACACAGTTAAACAAGCTTGAGTCTTCATTAGGGGATCATCCACATGAATTGAACACTAATTTGCTTCCTGATTTCTTGGCTAGGCACCCCTTCCCAAAATAAATCTTTTAAGACAAAGCCCGAATACATTTGTGGGGAGTCCAGAGGCTGCCCTCAAAAGGGGAGAAAAATGAACCATCTTCATCATCCCCTGCACTCCAACACTACTTAGGCAAGCTCTTTAAATTCTCTTTCTTTATGACCACGTCACACATCATAGCATAGAGCAACATGCACACTGAATTTTGAACTAAAAAAATGATGACTTTGGTGGTCTTCCACACAACCCTTACATGCTCTTTTGCATAATTTGAACTGAAAATCACACTCAAACAAAATGTCAATGTATTCTGCCAGTAGGGTACCACTTGGCACCAGGAGGACACCCAGAATCAAGTGCTATGTGGTTTGGAACCAGCCAACCTCTTCTAAAAAAACCAAACCCTTGAGCACAGAGGGAGCAAGCCAGATGGTGTCACCTTGCCTTGGAACCATTTAGCCCAGTAGATACAGCATTGCCTTTGCTAGTTACAGGCCAGAGGCTTTGCACCGAGTGGGTTGAGGCTCGTCAGGCTGTGCCTGAACTCCTCTTGGCCTGCCTGGAGCATTGTTGTAGTTTGTTTAGCTGTAACAGCAATTTTCTAATGACCGACCAGTTATTATCTCATTTGTTTCACTTTGCTTAGCTGTGTATAATTGTGTGGCATAACCACAATTTTTATACAGATAGTAGTAACAAGTTGGTAATCTGTGTGGATAGAAATATTCACTGTTAACATAAAAATGTAGTTTAGGTGTAAATAGGTCCAGTATGATAGAAAGAGCCTTGAAAGTGTGGGCTCAGAATGCAGGGTACCGGAGTACTGGTATGAGACAATAATACATAGGGCACAGGATCATACTGGAGACCTCAGGACTATAAAAAACTCACCAAACAAAACAAAACAGAACAAAACAAAAAAATCCAAACATACACCATATGTAGAACAACATAACAAATTCAGGTCCAGAGGACCCTGAGGGGAAGTGGGAGGGTAAGCATAACACCAGAGGAAAGAGTAGATACAAGAAAGTGTGTCTATGATAATTTAAACTTTAGTGTTTTGAAAGTTTTTCTGAAATGCATTATTTTCTTTCCTCTGTAATAATTATACTTGGACAATAATTTATTGATTAGGCTGTTAATTGAACTAAAATTAAGTTCTTAATTTTATATGTAAGATATATTTCCTCTCACCCAGATCAAGGTTTTGAGTAGCCACTCCATGGACATCTTCAACTTACTTGTATGTACATGGCCATAATTGCTGTGAGTATTCAAAGCAAGAGACTCATCTTCATTAGNAAGAGTATCATCTTCATATGTCATTTAAAAAAAAAAAAAAAAGTGGATGCATGTAAAACTTTTAAAAAAACGTCAAAATCTCATATTCTTTTAAGTTCCTTGAAGAGGTAACACCCTGTTACAGAATCCTCAGCTTTGTGTTACTAATAACCCATAAATAGAACCACTGTAAATATTTTTATGAAATATTTTTTCCAGAATAAAGACAGTTTTGTTAATTTAAATGTTTTTTATAAAAATACATTTATTTTTATAATTATTTGATATAGGACCATTACAATAATATCGATTCTGACAGCAATAACCTTTGATTCCATTTTTTTGGCGGAAAAAAACCCATTCAAAACAAACATATTCAGGTTTAATTTGTCACATAAATTTTATATAAATACAATGTAATACATAAGATTTCCATTTAATGGTCTGTAGTGAAATTTTCTGATATCAACTGCATTTCTATTAAAATATATGGAAAGTTAACATTTTGATATTTTCCAATGTATTTACACAGTGATTTATTTAGATGTAGAAATCTTTTTTTTTCAATCTCAGTTCAGGAATATTAAAAAAAGTTAAGAACATCCTAGTTAATGAAATATAGTTGATCAGTTCTATCATAAAGTTGCAAATAACCCATAATGAAGTTATGAATTAGATATTGATTGTAAACAGTGTGTGAAAACATATATATTGTCATATCTTTATTTCTGTGCCCTTAGGTATGTTATATTCTAACAGAAAATTCAAGTGAAATTGCTTTTATTAAACATCCTTTTCTTTTATTTTTAATGTGGTTGCTATGGTGAGTCAGAAATCCATGAGGATAATGTGTCCATAGATTCAATGAAAATTCCTTAGCAGTATGACTCAGTGCAGGAAAGTAGCTTAACTGTTCTGATTAACTCCCTTTCTGTTTCTCTAGTTCAGTAAAATGCAACTTTTTAGTAATTTCATTATGTATTCCTAACCTATAATAGAAATAGGGTTTAGCCTATGGAAGATATTAAAAAAAAGGGCACGTAGGCACCTTATCACAGTAAAAATTATTATGCATGATTTTTCTTTGAAGTTTTAGGGCATTTGGACATATAAGGAACTTATTTATTCTTATCACTTAACAGATATGAAATGCAGTAACAACTGAATAGCAGAACTTCCTGTCTTGCATGGAATATCCTGACTGTAGAGATACAGATATAGTATTCTTATACAATGGGAATTTTCCAGCATAACCTCTCTAATTTACTGTGAATAATCCTTAGTTGCTTTATGCTCAGTAACAGGTGTCTTAATGAGTAGTAGCCTCCACAGATTCCCTGGCTGTAAAATCAAGCTGTAAATGCTCAAGATAATCACAGCCTTGTTTTAGCAGACAGAACACATTTTTGTGGACTGTTTTCAAATACCAAAGTAGTAGAATTTATTTTATCCATGTAATCCAAATAATCCATCACAAGGGAATAAGAGGGAATTTGTTACCTATGCTAGCTTTTTTTTTCAAGAACATAACCTTCTGCAAATAAAAAATCACAATCGTAAGAATTGCAGCACAGAAGAAAATTGGTTTCAGAAAAGCATGATGGCATCTTTTCTTTGTCTGAACCATGAAAAGGGAATGGATTTAGGTTTAGAAGCACTACTCGAAGTCTTCTTTATTTACAAGTGAATATTTGGCAATAAACTGTTAAAGAAACCTGGCAATGACAGGTGGATAAATATTGTGGAGAGTTGAACCTTTTGGAAGCCATCTATTACCTTCCATAGAGTCTGTTGCACAATACTGTGGCAGGTCATGAGCTGACACTAGAAATACTACTACAGAAAATGCTAGCAGCATTTCTGGATAATAGAAAAGTCCATCATAAAATAATTTACAGAATATTTTGCAAACTTTTCACCCATAGAAACTCAGGGTTACTCATATCCGATGAAGGTTGTATAACTGGAGTGCCGGCAGCTGAGCCTTTCCTCTTCATCTGCAAAGTGCTTTCCAGGACCATTTCAAATCAGCAGAGGCTCCAGCATAGTCTGTTATGGCCAGCTGCAAGCTTGGAGGCTATTGCTTTGCACTAATACAGATTGTAATTATTTGCTAAATAAAGATTAGGTGGCAAAAATATAATGTGGATTCACCAAGAAATGCAGAAACTAAAATATACACAAAATGAATCCCATAGGTTTAACTTCAAAGGCATATTAGACATGGCAAATATAATTTGGCAGGTGTGGCTTAAATTGTATGGTTCATGTTGTATAATATTTTAGCTGTGTCTAAAATTCCTGAGCTTTGAAACTGATCCAGCCATGCATTTTGATATTAACTTATTCCATGAAAAATATTTCTGGTTTGTTTGTTTGTTTGTTTGTTTTATTCAGGGCAGGCCACATTTCAAAGTAAAATTATACAGATATTAACATCAAACAATTGTTGAAATATGATGACATTTTCAGTTTTTTTCTGAAATATTTAAGATTTTTTCCTATGTCTTGGTTAAAATAAAATAAAACAAAACAAAAAACACTATTTCTTGCATTTACTTATATTAATAGCACCCTGAGAGGAAAGATGCGTATTTTCCACTTCCTTATTGGAAGACTCTTATGACGGGCCAATTTCCACAAATTTTCACTGCCTCAGCTCAACCTCTGTTTTCAGAGAGAGGAGTGTGATTTGCTGCCCCTACCGTAGATATTAGGAGCTGAATTTGACATTGCACTCTATTTCAGTTTCTTTTTTGTAAAATAAGAATAAAAATGCTTACTAGCTTCAAAGAATGCATTAAATATAAATCAGCAGATCTTCTTGCCTGATCAGATATTACATCCACAGAGGACATATTTAGAAATAAATAATCTAGTGTATTTTGAACAAAACCTTCCTATGTTTATTTTATGTTACTGCTTTCACCCTGAATAGGAACTATTAAATTTCAGACATGTTTTGTTTATTTATTTTATTTATCATTTCTCTTTCTTACTTACTTTTTAAAAAATGATGGCTAGTTTTGCATTTATCCATATTAAAATTAACTCAAATTCTGTGATCATACTATCCAGTGTTTTAGTACATGCAAATAACAGAGGAATTTTTTAGGATTTGTTTGTTTGTTTGTTTATGAATTAAGATTACATGGTAAGGAAATGATCATATTTCAGTACCAATTCTTCAGTCATTTAAAAGGATTATGTGGCCCTTGTTTATCAATTCCCACTCTTCTATGAAACCCACTATTCCCCCTTATAGCCCTGAGGGACAGTCCTTCATTGTGAATCCTTTCCTACTGATGAACCAGTTTAAAAATGTGTGACAAGACTTAGCCTTTTATCTTCTAGTTATCTTTTAATTCTAATGAGCTTTTGTGTACCACATTATCAGAAAAAAAAAATAATTAAGGCATAAATTACATCAATTACGGGAACATTCATCTAGTTTTTTATTACGTTTTTCAGAAACGTCTAACAGGTTAGAAAAGCAAAACTTTCACTTGCATGACTTTGTGCCTATAGCATATGATACTAAGTCAGATATTTTACTAAGCTCACTTTAATTGCGCTCTAAATCAATTTTGTATAGCACTAAGATGAAACACCAAGGCCTGTAATTCCCCAGATATCCTGTGGCTCACAACTTTGGAAACAGTTGTTTCTTTAAGTAAAAAGCAGAATACCAATTTAAGAACATGCACAATGGGTAAATTCACACTTGTTTTCTGTAACAATGGTAACTGAGAAAACAAAAAAAACAACCCACAAAGACATATTGCTTCAGTCATCATTTCCTAAATTGGTCAGAGGCGTTTAAGACGATTTTAAGGTATTTGTTTCATGAACATACAGACAGAAAAGCCTAACATTAATATTAAGATGAGCCAGTACTATTGCTCAGGAAGTGAAGTAGTCAGAAGGGAGAAGTTGTGCTATGGAAACTGGGGTGTATTACCTCTAATCCTCAAAGGCCTTTGTTAGTATTTACCAAAGTACTAGGGCTTCAGATAAAGAGAGTGGGTTCCATCAAAATGCTTATTTTGCCAGAGTAGTTGCTCTTTGCACTTTTATTCCCACCTATCTGTGGACTAATGCCATTTGAAGTCAATAATTTACCACCTTTTTAAGCATTTCATAGTTCTTTCTTAACATATTCTACTTTAGAAAAAAAAAAATTAAAAAAATGCAAAAAAGCATGGTTTTGCATTCAGTAGGCAGATTGTTCTTATCCTGGTTAAAACTGGTCATCACAAATCGTCCTGTGTCTATAGCACTAAATAAAAAAGAAGCGGAGAAAAGCAGAGAAAGCACTGGCCATCTCCACACTCCATGCTTGGGCCTGAATCTGCTGTGGGCCTTATGTGGCGTTCCACAAACACAATTACTAACTTTTCGTGCATTTCTGGTTTGGCCTGACTCAAATCATGCGGAGATTGTGCTTTCCCACCAGGAGACTGGTGGTTTTATTACATGGAATTGGAGGTTTACGTTGCATACTCGGGTGCGTGATAGGACAGCATGAGGCATGTCTGAGTGTGTAAAATGATCTAGGACACTGGAAGGAAACAATCATCTGGGAGTACTCCCTCCTGAGGTTTAATCCCAGAAGCATACAAGCTTTGCTTTAGAGACAGCTTAATAGAGGCTTTCAAAACATATCCAGAGAGTGAGCTAACAAGTGGTGTGACTGAGCAGAAATTGAGTCTATGAGCTGATTGTCTGACTCTCTTATTTAGCAGTATGGACAGAAAGCCCAATATTATGCTAGTCAGGGGAGGAAATTTTACCACAATTGTGGTCTGAGCTACTGAAACACAGCCTTATTACCAACAAGGGTCTCCTAAATAGCCTGTCATAAAATTTTCACTCTGTTGGCCTCCCAGTTTAAATTGCAAGATTTTTGCCTATAAAATCTTTACATCTGTTAAACAGGTCCACCCTTGTGAAATTTAATAAATATTTACATACATATATATGTGTGAATACACACATGCACAGAGAATTTGTCATATACATGTACATATATATATATGTGTATTTATACATAAACCTCACTAAATTAAGAAGGAAAACTCTCAGGGTGGGGTTTCTCTGACCACATCTTAGTTCTATGATACGGAATACCTGCCACTGGTGCTGAGCCCTCACTTGCCTCACTCACCCTGGTTCCCCCAGTAGGTGATTTTGAGGACACACACATTTCCTGTCCCAGTGGCTGGGGGTTAAAGACCCCTACTGACTCCAGTTGCCAATGTTGAGACTCCACAGGCTCCAGTGGCTGACACCATAGGTCAGGGGCACCTACACACCCAGTCTGGCTCTCAAAGCCGACAACAAATTTCACTCACACGTACACAGGTCTAACCAGCAGCTGGTAGTAAGTCCTTGCAGCACACACACATGGAATAGAGAGTGATATCACATGGAGAGAGTTAAGAAAAGATTTAATAAATAAGATATGGAAGACAGGACACACTGTGGTGATCAGGTGCAGGGATCAGCCAGCAAAGGATACTGACCGACTGTTTTACATGTGACCAGTCCCTTTTATACCCCTTTTTGCCTACCCCCCTCACTGTTCCCCCTGTTCACCCTTCCCCTATGCATTGCCTCATCAGTTGGCAAAGTCCCACCAACATACAGGTCCCCGAGGTTTCCATCCTTACCAGCTGCAAAGTCTCAGTTCTTGAAAGTCTATCAGTTAGTGTGACTGATGAGGTTTGTTTCTGGTTATTGTTTTTTTAATACTAATTGGCCAGGTTTTATGTCTCTGTGTGTTTGTCTTGCTCCCTTTCCTTATACTTCCGAATGAAAAAAATAAACATTTTCACACCATACATTTCCTTACCAATTCATGCCACTGACTAGATCTGTTTTTCTTATGACCACCATTACTGTGTGTAACAGCTGACTGTCCACAAAAAGGGTGTTTTACATTCTCCCTTTTCCCCTGTCTCTATGTTTTTTGATCCTGTCATCTTTGGCAACACCCTATCATTTCAGGGGTTGTGAACTATTTCCATTATTCAGCTACGCCTCAGTCCCACAGCAGTGGGATAAGGAACAGATTTCTAATGAGTATCCCAAGCCTTTCCAAAACTGTCCTCTCAATTTTATATGGCAGAAAAGAAAAATCAGCAGTTTGCCTGTACAGTTGGTGGAAGACTGTACTATTTTGAGAATTAACAGGAGCCTTTGCTTGTTTTGTTTAATTAGATTTATAGGTATTAAGAGTTTTTTGGGGGGGGCAGAGAAAAAACTTATTTTCATTACTTCTTTTGAGATGCTGGACTTATAACTATTAAAATATCCATTTGTTTTTTTCATTTCTGTCTCTGAATCTGAGTCTTTTAGTCTCAGATAAAAATAAGCTACATTTATAAACAAGTTGGTAATATTAGAGAATATTTCTTTGCTTACCTAAGAAATTATATGGTAATTTAACCTTTAGTCTACTGTTTTCAAAGGTACTGGCTAAATTAAATTAGCTATCAAATTGTTATTTTCTGATATTTAATATTCCCTAAGTCACTCATGATTTTTTTCTGGTCCAGAGCTCTTGCCTATGAGTTATACCTATATAAATACTCAAAATTATATACAGTCAAAATATTACAGGAGTTTCCTGAAAACAGCCCCAGCTAAAGTGTAGGCCAACCAACTCCTTCATATTTAAAAGGTCACACGTTCAATAGAGAAAACTCAAATAAAATCAGGGTTTGTTCACCACTCAAGTTCATAAAAGACATAAAATGTTTTGAGTCCTTTAGCAAGTTACTTCAGCTCCAGGACAAAATTACCTTAGGGCATGTCTGGTATAGTAGCTTTCATAAAAGCTCTTTACTCTTTCTTCTCTAAGATACTGTTTAAAATCTTTAAACTCATATGTATCGCTTAGAAATCCCATGGTAAATACCTGAAGATGGCTTAAAGCTGCAAACTCAATTATAAAAAGATATTTTGTTTCACATTTTTTTCTCTATTCTGCTTGATTGTGTTTTAATTACAGAGGCTTAGCACAATCACTAGCCAGTGATGAACATGGTAACTAATTCTAACAGTATCATCAATTTTTAGTTTAGCTTCAGTCCAGCGTTTTAAACCTATGGATTAGGAGAGCACTGTAACCTTAGATGTTTATTGAAAAGAATGGTTACACCTCCTAAAATCATTTATGAAGGGAAAAATTGCTTCAGAGACTCAGCCTAGGTTCAAAAATTGGGATTCAGATTCCATTAAGCATACTTCCTGGAGAAGTGCCATACAGGATTTAATTTGCTTTAAAGACTAAAGGCGTAGGGCCAAACTATGTACTGAGGGCCAATTCATGTACATCCAGGCCTCCTAAATATCCATTCAATTGCATTTACTCTCCCACTTCCTGGAATAGTTTAATCTTTTTTGTAAGTGAAATGATGAAAGAGGTGCTGTGGCACAAAGCACAAATGAGGGTCAGGATGAACAAGGTTTGGATACAGGGATAGGAAGAAAACCACATTTG
Source organism: Dromas ardeola (assembly GCA_013398915.1). Lineage (NCBI taxonomy): Eukaryota > Metazoa > Chordata > Aves > Charadriiformes > Dromadidae > Dromas > Dromas ardeola. Next base: position 15,445 of record VYZM01005671.1, on the reverse strand, counting down.
AACAACATCACCCAGGCAGTTGCCAAGAAGAACTGAAACTGATTCAGTCAATGTCAAAAGGAGCATAGTTCAGAATATATTTATAATTTAAATTTATATACATAATCTTTAGTTTGCAATCATTAGACAACGAGTAAGAATGTCTAGTAAAGGGCACTGACTATCCTTAGCATTTCTTTAAGAAGAAACAGAAGCGTCCCAAATATCTCAGCCTTTCAGGACATAAGACTGCCCTAATACAGCATAAATAAAATAAAGATACAGTGTCTACATTGTTTGACAACTCCACCCCAGAAACAGGACCTTCTGTTACACGGTGGGAATTGCTAGCATACACAAGCCGGAACAGCTTGTTTTCATTAATAAGGTTCAGATTGTTTTCTTTACATCCTGTATAGCAGAGGAGCTCTAAATCTGGGGTATTTCCCTAGCATCTGTTTACATGAGAGCTTAGTTATATGTAAAATACATGGACAGCCATTGACTCCAGTGGCCATATTCACAAATTTACAAATATTCAGTGCTCATTAGCATATATTCCCTCCCGCTGGAGATCAGCACCAAATGCTGCTCTCAAATTGGCCCTCCCAGATAAATTAATCCCTTCCCAAGATGTTTCCATCTTCCAGCTTTCTATAATTTTATTATGTCTCCTATTGTTAGGAAAAGGGAATTAGTTAATTTTCAAGCTTTCCTAATTAAGAGCATAAAATTTTAAATGTTATGTCCATTATTCAAATAACAGGCAGTAACAATTATTAGAAAATGGCCCTTATGGCTATTTCTACAATCATTACTGGGTGTCTAACTTCTAAATAGGAGATTTAACTCCTGCTGAAATCAATAACAGATTGAGAAAAAGGTGCTTTCCACATTACAAGCTAAAAAATTCAGAAAGCATTTAGGTGCTTAACTCCTAAACTGTAACTGACTTCTCAGGTCTACCCTGAGGAAACAATTTATTTCCTTCAGAAAAGAACCTGGTTGCTATGTAAATGACTGCTGGTCAAGCCAACTTCATGATATAAGTACATTATAGTAGGGGTTAGGAAGGAAAAATGCTATGTTTCAACACACGATCATGTGTCCATAATGGATACATAATGGAGGTAACTTCTTTTTATTGTTTCCATGTAGATTTAAATCTGTTGATTTAAGAATGACCTTCATTTACTACTTTTGGAGAGAAAACAGATGGCTCCAGAGAAACAAGTCATACTCTGCACATATATATAAGTGGGTAGACAGAAATCTAATTAAACACAAGAAGGGAGAAGGCAGAATATTGGAGATAATTGATTGGAGATCACAACATCCAGAAGGCTAGGAATCACAGGAAAGGTTGAGATTAAGAGAAATGTGAGATACAAAGGAATTGTGGAAGACAGGGAGGAGTGAAAAATACAAGACTTGATCCCAGGGTTTTATTCAAGAAGAGTGTGGCCAGCAGGTCAAGTGAGGTCATCCTCCCCCTCTACTCTGCCCTGGTGAGGCCGCATCTGGAGCAGTGTGTCCAGTTCTGGGCTCCCCAGCTCAAGAAGGACAGGGAACTGCTGGAGAGGGTGCAGCATAGGGCTACCAAGATGATTAGGGGACTGGAACACCTCTCTTATGAGGAAAGGCTGAGGGAATTGGGTCTTTTCAGACTGGAAAAAAAGACGACTGAGGGGGGATCTTATTAATGCTTACAAATACTTGAAGGGTGGGTGTCATGAGGATGGGGCCAGGCTCTTTTCAGTGGTGCCCGGCAACAGGACAAGAGGTAATGGGTACAAACTTGAGTACAGGAAGTTCCACCTAAACATGAGGAGGAACTTCTTTCCTTTGAGGGTGGCAGAGCACTGGAACAGGCTGCCCAGAGAGGTGGTGGAGCCTCCCTCTCTGGAGACATTCAAAACCCGCCTGGACGTGTTTCTGTGCAACCTGCTCTAAGGTGAACCTGCTCTGGCAGGGGGGTTGGACTAGATGATCTCCAGAGGTCCCTTCCAACCCCTACGATTCTGTGATTCTGTGATTCATACTCTTTTCCAGCTTTCCTGTCATCAAATTTGGCTATTTTCACCTGTTTAAAGCCATGAAACTATTTTCTCATTTGACACTGTCCTTAGCAGTACTTTACTGTTACTTACTGAAAATTGTTAATAAATAATATTTCAGCTATGTAGACTCCATATCTGATGAATGAACTTCTTAAATTCTTCATATATGACATGTAAAGAGACTTTTACTTTCATTCTTACATCAGAGAAGGGTTTTTTCTTTATGTAACCATCAAAATTCTTCCTTATTGACACAACTGTACAAAGGTAATATACTAAATAATAGATTTTTTCTTTGCTACATTTGTAATTGTATTCACCCTTTAGGAAATTGAAAATTTCATCTCTATGATGTCCTACCACATATATCAACATAATCAGCAATGTGCTTCTTTAATGATATGTTGATATTGGAAAAATGAGAACTACGACCTTTGCACTAATTAGTTATATGAAGAATCCAGTGAGATGCAAATTGTTAGACTTAATGGTACCTCAGATTACACATTTTAATCAAAACTGTGAAAGTAATACATAATGCTAATTATACCACAGAAATGAATTCAAATAGATACATTGTAGCATACTTGTAGGCTTAAGTGCATTTCTCTTTAGAGGTTTCTAATCTGTTTCCTAATTATCTAATTAGTAACAAGTATTTCTAATTTTTTAAACTTTTAATGAGAAATCTTGTCAGGCTGAATACTGTTTTCTTTTTTAGCAGAAAAATGTATGAAATGTAATTGCTACTTTGTGAGCAGCAATGTATCTATATAAACTTCTACGACAAAATGTCAGGACAATATGTTAAAGCTTATACTTAACAGTAAAATTCAATGAATAAATAACCTTTCAGTGAGGTCTAGCACTTTAGAGAGTGCTAAAGAAAAGGAAGCAGCAATATCCTTCTGGACATATTTTGATGCCATGCATATGTTAACTAAAAATGTTCATGCTCTTGTCTATTCTCATTCATCTAGAACACTAAGGTTTGAGAAGATAAAGTAAAACAACTTTAGCTCATGAATTTTCTACTTCCTACTCCAGTGAATCATGGACTCTGAGTCATTTGTGGTAATGATAAGAGAATGACACATTAATCCGGACCCATTTATAAAACCCTTATCCATGTACATAGTATCCTATTCTTTGAAATAAATGGAACAGCTAATGTTCTATTCAGTGAGAAAGGGTCTTGTGAGGTAAAAGAGAAAAACAGGTAAGCAAGCTTATGAAGAGAATAAATTACTGTTATACATGTGATTTTCTTATACATTTTACTGCAGTAGAAGTGCAGTACACAATTTTCATTAGAAAACAGAAGCCCAGGGAAAAAAGTCTCTTTTGGTTTCCTGGGAACTTCAGGATAAAATTCTTCTACTCAACTAAATGGAAGACTGACAGAAATTTATCCTCCACCATACATCACTACACACCTAGTCTGAGAATTGTAAACATTTCAGAAGTATACTAATGGCTTTTAAGTTTACCAAACTATGCTGGAGATGGCTTATTTTTTAAAATACAATTCCTGCAAAACTCAGCCCAATCTTACCCTTTGTCCTAGATTCTGTTCTTTCTGCACAGTCTTCTCAAACTTGGTAACTCTACATTGTATATAGAGGGTTCACTGATTTCCTCCCTACACCTCAGATCTCCTATGAGTGATTTCAGTATGACTGCTCATGCATCTGAAGGATCAGATTTCTCTTCAGTAATAAAGTATTGATCTTTCTATCAACATTCATCTCAAAATGAGCTTCTGATAAAGTTTCTTCTTTTTTGAAGATTTTCCTCATCTTCCTTTGGTTACCCAGGAAAAAAAAAAAATGTACTCTCTATTTCCACAAAGAAGCTGAATGAAACACTGGAAAGAGGGCTTTGTTCAAAGGAAGGGTAGTGAAAAAGTCTAACTTTTGTAAAGGACAGTTTTGCCAAAATATTTCTCACAATCTTTATAGGTCTTTTTATGTTACCCCTGTTACATCAAAATCTTCTTATGGACAAAAAGGAACACAACATATATACAAAGCCAAGAGTTCACTGTTAGTGCAATTAATATTTTAGCAGTCTAATAGTCCTAACTACTACAGAAAAGTGTTATTAGCGATACGTGTGAAACTGTTAAACAATAAATATCTTCCCAGTATCTGACCCTTTGACCCTTTTCTCTGGTGGTGTGCTCACATTTTGAATGTCCCAGGATGAACACTTCCCTTTTCCTTAGGCATAGAGGGGTTGTGTGATGGGGTTGCTAGGAGCCATTAGCACTGTGTGGTCCTTGCCAGCAAAAATATGATGGTCCTGGCGGGGTGGGTTATCAGGGCACAGTGTGGGCTGGCTGCTCCCCAGGGAACAGAAGTTGTGTGGGCTCCTCAGGGGAGTGAGGCAGGGCAGAGACCAGCAGCCAGGGCCAATCCCACCACCCACCCAGGGAGCAGAGCAGCCAGGGGGCACTGGGACTGTTCTCCCTAAAAACAAGTGTTCTTCACCCAGTATGCAAGAGGCAATCAACACACTGAGTGGAGATATTAGTCTTTATTTCAGCTCTGCAGAATAGGGTGCTAGGCATCTAATACAGCGAGCACACCTCTTAGGAAACACATAGGATCTTTTCTACAAAAAAGTAACAAGGAAAACATCACATTAAAATAGCTGATTGGTCACTTGCAATGATATAACAAAAACTCATTTGTGTTTGTCCTAATTTCTGTCTGGCTCATTATACTAAGGTGGTCTTATATTTACATTAAAAATCTCCTCCGAGAGGTGTGATTTTTAGCATTAAAATTATCTAGGGTAACTAGACACTATAACTTCATCCTATCAGCTATCACTAGGTTACTGTTTAACTTTCTCTTCTGTTTGGGTTCCTTCTGGAACAATGGTTAACTTCAAGATTGGATTATTTATATTTATGGGCTTTTTGGTTTAGGGACTTTCTGTTCCCATTGCCATGGTTTCAGAGCAGGTCATCATGGTCGCCCAATTTTGTGGATTTTTAGCTCTTTTCAACATCAGGGCAGCCTCAGCTGTGGGCATCTGGCATGTACCAGGCCACCAGCCTGGCATCTGTCAGTGGCACTCCTGAGCTAGACAGCAGCTCCCAATGGCCGGTGACAGTCACATGAGAGGGTGGGGAACCAGCTCCAACTGGCTCCAACCAGCTCCAACCAGCTCCATCCAGCTCCAACAAGGCAAAGCAACCCCAGCCCCCTGAGAGAGACCTGCCCCTGCTGGTGCTGCAGTGCTGCAGGGGCCAGGGCAGGTGGATGCCGGCTTCAGTCATCAGCTGTGGGCACCTGCACCAGGCTGAGGTTACACGCACCCTAAAGGAGCTGAGGGCAGGTGGCGCAGGCATAAAAGACTATGGTGAAGACAGGGGTGCCTGGTGAGGTAAAACCCACTATGACCCAGGCTATTAACTTTAGAAAGAAAGTTGCAATGAAAAAATGCCAATTTTGCCTATTTTGGTAGTCTGAAGTAATGTGTCCATATTATCAACCGGTAATAAAAAAAGGAAGAATAGAAAAAATTGAAAACGTTTTCCAAAAAAAGTGTTTGCTTCAATTTAAGTATATTTTATAGCTTATCTAGCAGATAAATTCACACATAAAATCGGTATGATAAATATAAAACTATTGGCGGCCCTACTTTAGAAACCCAAGGAAGTATTTAATATTTTTACTTAAATAATTTTGTCATGCTTAAATATTGTTTACATCATTCATATTCTACAAAATCTTTGTTTTACCCTCCTGTTTTTTTTAAATTGTTCTGCCTGTCATCATAATTAACTTTGAAGAAAATTGTGTTGCCATTCATAATACCGATGATGACGCTCGAGCAGACATCCCTTACTGGGATCTCACATCCCCTGGATTTCAAAGATTTTTATTATGGCATCTTTCACAAATAATGTTGCAAGTAAATCACTAAGGCAATCATCCTGATCAGATAGCAGTGTTTCAGAGTGTGCGTTGCTCTTGCTTCTTGATCAACACAGAGGTGCTGAACTCTCTCTGGGTTTTTTTTTGTTGTTGTTTAGATCCATTTCTAATGAGTCCATTACAGAGAACAGATAATGACACAAGTAAGGTAGATTAGAAGGAAAACATATTTTTAAATGCATTTATTAAATGACTCACAAAAATGCTAAACCACAGATGTCAAATTGCTCTGACTGTACAATCTCAGATACTTTCTGGCAAAATTTTCCACTCAGTGGGTGCTCCATATTCCATGGTATACTGAGTAGCGCTGGTGAAAACAAATTAAATCCACCCTCACTTTCTTTCTTTCCCCCCGCAAAAAGCCCACCAGAAGATCTGAAGTCAGTAAAATCCAAACCATATATTTTTAAAACAAATATTCTCAACGAGGAAAATGTAGCCCAAGTGATCTGCTTGTGGAACTAAGGCTTATTATTGCTTTAAAAATTAATTACAAAGGTTTTCACATTAACGCTTTAAAATGAGAATCCCTTCCATCTCTGTTTTTAAAGCTGGGTATTCAGCTGATGTAAACCAATTTGACAGGATTATGCCAGTTAAAAGCATCAGAGAATCTGGCCAGAATGTATTATCATCCTATACAAATAGGGAGCCCTGTCTTATCTTTTTTTTCCTTTGGTTTGGGGTCCTTGACACTTTCAGCCACAATGACATAGAAGCAGAGACAATGATACAGTGCACGTTGTTCCCCAGCAGGACTGTGGCACTTCATTAATAATGCCAGCCAACACTATTCTGAGGGTCAGTCACCCTCCAGTTCTCTAATCTCCAAAACCAAACTACTGTAGAAAATATACGAAAACCCCATCTGGCTAGTTCATGAAAACTCAGAAGCTTATCATTCGTCAAAAAGTGATCTTTCTTGCTCAGGCTTTCCGTCTCTCTTTTATTAAATACAACTGTTCATCCTCATCCCCGAGTGCTGCCGATCTATCTGCTTTTTTTGACAGAACAGTCTTCTGAAACTTCTGAAGTTTTCAGAATCTGAACTTCTATGGCCATTTTCTTATATTTCAGCTATCTAGAGCTTGGTGCTATATTTTATAATGTAGATCCAAAACTCCTAGCTCCTAGTAATTTTCTGAGAAAGAAAGGTAAAACATTAATTCACTTATGGTCTACCCCCATCAGGAAAGGAAAGAAAAATAGGATAAAGTTTATTAGTTAATAAAACAGGTTTCAATTTTTTTTCTAAACGACGTTGCTAATAAAACAAACCAATAAGTTAAAACTGCAGTACTGTAAAAAAAGAGTAGGTTTATACTACTTTTAGGGTTAAGTAAGCCCTGGGACTGCTTTTGTAAAATATTTGTGGAAAATCTTAAGGTCTCCAAACCAGAAATAATTGATCAAAAGTAAAATAGCTAGATTTGCTTTTTCTGTTGTCTTGATGAAAGATTTACATTTTCCAAAGAAGAATTACTTAAAAGAAGCACAGGGCAGTAAGCCTTCCTAGTTCAGTAAGCATGCTTACCCTCTATTGAGATTCTGTGACAGAAGCCTACCTCTAATTTTCAAGCACATCTTTGGAGAGTGAGAATGAATTTGTTTCCTATTAGCATTCCTGGATTTGTTTACCAGTTTTTCACTCAATTATTTTCAGTCTCTTTTTATTTTATTTTGCTGACCTATACATTTGCTTTAATTATATTATTTGGTGTGTGAAACTCAGAAATAAAACATCTTGGTAAGTCCCAGACTGGCACACTTTCTTTATGACCACAAGCAAGTCATTTAATTATCCTCATTGACCAATTTGTAAAATGGAGAAATAAAATCAAATTTTCCCTATTTAAGGACATTTTCATAAATGATCTGTGTGTTTAGAAAGTCTTTAGAGTGCATGATAATGAATGATGTATAAATAAGACACAAGTCCTTTTATAAATTACTCACCAGTTGAAAGACAGATAATAAAGAAAGGTTATGGTTAGTTTTCATAATTCAGGGTGGTTTCCAGAAGTGTCGTGTATGACATTTCTGACAGAAAATCCGCATATGGAGAGATAGATCCCTTTGACACTCCACAGCAAGGTATTAATTCTGAGGCTGCTTTGTCTCATCTCAGAGCTTATTTTTTTTCTTCCTGCTGTCCCTAAGCTGAGATCTCACAGTCCCCTGCCCTACAGAACTTCCCAAAGTAAAGGTTGTGAATGGCTGATCTTTCCTTCTTGACCTTGAAATCCCAACCTTCCCAAGTATTTTGGTCATAACCTTTCAAGTCAGTCCACTTTTTTTCTGCTCCAAGTAGTCTCTTAGCTTTGCCACCACACTAGGCTCCCTCTCAACTCCCCAACCCTCTGGATTTTGTCATGTTTCTCACCTGCCTTTGACTATGCAATACCAGTGTGCCACCTCATCTATATTCCCAGCCTTGAAGTTACTGTGTTCATGAACCTCATTGTTCTTTCCCTCCAAGTCCTATAAATAATATAGTCAGCTCCCAGCTTTTTACATGATTTAAAATGGCTCTGAGGTCTTGTGACTACTGCTGGTGCTCTCCCACTGATCACAGAAACTTGATCATCTTCCCCATCTTCCTTACTTCCTACTTGGCCAGGAACATAGACTTGGCACTGCTGTGAGAGTGATTTAGCATAACAAGACACTTGACAAAATCCACTTGGATACAACCAATAGCACAAAAAAAAAGAGATCCAAGAACAAAAAGGGGGAAAAAGATATATGACAGCCTCATGCAAGAATCTGTGTTAGTTGTACATTTTTATCATTCTTAAATGATTTGGAGAAGGGAACAAATCTTGTAATTTTTCCAGTTGAACAAATCTGAAAGTGATGGTACAGACTTGCAGAAGTATTTGAAAATGCGACATGAGTAGCTGATGGAACAGAAGATGAAATTCAGTGTTGATAAGTGCAAGGTAATACGCCTGAGGAAAAAATGACTGAAAGTTAGCTTTTACTTCTCATGAAAGTGATCCTGAAGCTACTGTTGACAGTTCTCCGAAAATTTTAACTCAGAGGCGAATGATATATTAACTTAAAAAAAAAAAAAAAGCAAGCAAACTAGAAAGAGAAATTATTCCTGCTTAATGTATGGCTTACAAGCACTTCCAATGCTATATGCAGGTTTTTTTGACCTGTATCTTCATCCAAAAAAGACTTCAACAGAAGCAGAAGAGATTTCCATATCCTAAAGTATTTCCTACTTTGGGGCATGGGGACATTATTTGTACTAAGAACTTCAGCTTGTGAAAATAAGCTAGGTTAGGCAGACATTCGCACAGAGAGTTAAAATCATGAATGAATGGAGGAAGTGAATAGTGATTATCCATTATTTCTCATTATCCTAATAATAAGTAATACCTAATGAAATTATCAAGCAGCTGTTTAACTGTTTTAAGCAAGTACTTTGAAGTACTTTTGCATATAATTAGCTATGATTATGTGAAATAGGAATATAGTGTACATGATGGCTTGACTACACATTTAGCTTGGCAAAATTTTGTCATAGGCTGGTTTTGGAATGATATCCCAGGGAGGATTTATACAGTATGTGCCCTATTTCTTTCCTATACCATTTAATTAAACATCTGCCATCGGGCAGTGTCAGAAGAATTAAGGTTCGTTAGTTGAATGCTTGACATAGTCGCACTTGACAGATGCAATATAGAAAATAGCATAAATTAGACCTGAAGACCTATGGAAGTTATTAATTTACTGTGCATTTTTGACAGTGATTGGCAGGTGTACTGACATTAAGCATACCATTTTTTTCCTTACATCATGTTACTTACAACACACTTGCTTTGCTACTGGTTCCAACTGGAACCCAGGTTCCTAGCCAGTTTATAATTTCCAGGACCAAACTGTACAATAAAATCTAACTATTTCAAAGAAAGAAACATTATCATTAAAATCCTTGATGCTTGCCACAGCTTGCCTTCCCCAAAAAAAAGAGTAATTCCATCAAAAAAGCAAAAATCCCTTACTGTTTAAGAATAAGACATCATACTTTGTGAAAAAGATTGTATGTGACAGCACCACCTAGTGTGACCAAACTGCTGCCAGAATGGCATAGATGTTAAAGGTGAAGTCTGAATCAGATTTATAGGGAAAAAATGTTTTTAATGGGTGGGCCCTTGAGCAAAATATATTGTTTTATAAAATGGCCATTGGGAAGTCAGCTCAAGAAAGGAAATAAGATAAAATTCTGGTTCCTAAAGGCACAGAACTCAAAAGAAGAAAACATATTGAATGAAGCTGATAAAAGAGAGGCCAAAGAGGGGAGGTTTTTGACTTTATTGCCAAGGAAACAAACAAAAATTCTAATACTGCTTCATAACTAGACCATTCACTGTAATACTCCTGGAAAGTAACAAGATATTACCATTTTTTTCATTAAAGAAGTAAGAAGGATGATTCCTGAAAAAGATACATTTTTGACACTACAGACACCAATCTTTTGCAAATGCAATGTAGTTTAATTTAGAAACCATAATATTATATTTTGAAAGGTAAAGTTCATAAATATAAAGTTGATACGAAACATCAAAGCAATAACTCTGTATTATAATGCACAAAATAACCAGAACAAAATAGGGAATGGCGATTGATAAATTAGGGGTAGGGACCATGGCTTTGCATCAGGTTTTCTCCTTTGCCTGTGCTCACGAATTCTTAGTTTCATAGGCAAAATACTGTTTCCATTAAAATTAATGTGACTCTTTCCAATTACATCGACAGACACTGAATGAAGCCTCAGGTCTGAAAGTTCTAAATGTATCACAAATCAGAGGTGAAATATGTTTGTTGTTTCTATGATATAGTTTCACAACTAACCTTTAAGTACTTATCTTATAGGAGACTATGTTGTTTTAAATAAAATGGAGGGATATAAATATATTATAGACATTAATAAATGTGAGGGATAATCTAGCCAGAGGTCAATAAGGATGCTGTATTATCAAGATGTCAAAAGAATATGTGTTTTTCGCAGCTAATATATTTATCCCAGTGTTTTTTGTATAACTTTGGTAGAATTGCTGTATCTAGAAACTGACATTCTAACCGGGAAAGATCACTACAAACATATACGCATCCTATAATTTTATATATTGAAATAAAAATGGCTTTCTAGGCAATCTTTTTTCTCCTAGATTAACATAAACTCTTTCTTATTTTTCACCCATATAGTTTTTTCCCCTCCTACATCTAAAGGATCAAATTAAGCTGAAACTTGCGCTTTTCTAATTTATTTAAGAAATTTCTTCATGTAGGGGAAATTTTGACTGAAAACAAAAAAAAAAGGAGGAAGAAAAATAGTAGACTGCACAAATGAAAGAGAGAGAAAGAAAGAGAAAGAGAGAGAAAGAGAAAGAGGGAAAGAAAGCAGGTCTTTGAGCCAAATGAAATGGATAAGTTTCAGAGATAGCTATAGTGTATGCCATGTGGCTATTGAGAAAGAAGTAGGGATTTAGAGAATCAGAGAAGGAAGGATACTGTAGCTCAGTCAGGTTCAGTGAGCTATATAATCTACTTACAGTTTGATTAGAAATTCTATTGTGTCTGGACACTGGGAAGGCTGCCTTGTGGACATGAAGGAAAGCAATGAGTTCTTAAACTTTCATGTGGCATTGTTGCCTCTTTTTACCTAATGGCATGGAGGCAACCATGATAAGGTTAAATGGGCAGAGCATGGATTGGCTTAAGTGAAATTCCTATCTATAAAGCCCTGATATTCTCCTCGTCTGCTGGATTTCTATAGCACCAACTGAAGGGCAGCAGCACATTGAGAAAAATGTAGTAAAACACTTTCCAGCAGTATAATTTGTTCTTATCTTAACTCTAGGGTTTTTTCAAGGATTACTCTTACTTTTTTGCGGGATCTGTTTGCTCCAGAGAGGAGAAAATGTTTAAGAGTAAAACAGTCATGCCTACAGTCCTGGCATAACATACACTCCAGAACACATATAGACGTACTTGAATATCTATATTCAATGCAGACATTTTTTAAATGCATTCATACTCCCTCTATGCATCTTGTATCTTACTACTTACTTATTTTAATGCCCTCAAATATTATCCAATGTAAGTTCAAAGGATGAAATTAAATAAATTTTCTCAAATTTTCATCTGACTGCTCTTAGAAGTACTTGGGATTATGTGTTATAAAAATATATTAGTTAAATGTGATTTTAATGTAACATCTGTAAACAAGTTATAAAAGAGGAAAAACAGTTTTAAGGAGCCTGTAAAATGTGAAACTTAATTTCAGTAATGCATATATTAATGAGTTTCACTATTTTATCTCAATATAGTAATCTCTACATAGGCTCAGACTATGTTTTTTAAATATGCATGCTATTACCGAAAATGTATTTTTGCTCATTTCACACTGTAGGGACCACTGCATATTGCAAGTTGCATAAGTGCTTATTTGCCATTAACATTGAAGATGATAAGCATGCTGTGCTTTAAACTTACTTCACATCATTTACTCTGTAAATAATGTAAAGAGGAGTCCAAGGTCATAGGCTAAACATAATTTTATATCATCACTGTGGATGCAATAACAATACCTATATACCACACACTCATGTCATCATCATTATAATGACTAACGCTGTAGCATTTTGCCACAAGCAAGAAGATGATATAATTATTCGCGTCTCTTTCCAACAACTGTTACAGAATCACAGAATCACAGAATCATAGGGTTGGAAGGGACCTCTGGAGATCATCTAGTCCAACCCCCCTGCCAGAGCAGGGTCACCTTAGAGCAGGTTGCACAGGAACGTATCCAGGCGGGTTTTGAATGTCTCCAGAGATGGAGACTCCACCACCTCTCTGGGCAGCCTGTTCTAGTGCTCTGCCACCCTCAAAGGAAAGAAGTTCCTCCTCGTGTTTAGGTGGAACTTCCTATGCTCAAGTTTGTGCCCATTACCTCTTGTCCTGTCACCGGGCACCACTGAAAAGAGCCTGGCCCCATCTTCATGACACCCACCCTTCAAGTATTTGTAAGCATTAATAAGGTCACCCTCAGTCGTCTTTTTACCAGACTAAATAGACCCAATTCCCTCAGTCTTTCCTCATAAGAGAGGTGTTCCAGTCCCCTAATCATCTTGGTAGCCCTATGCTGCACCCTCTCCAGCAGTTCCCTGTCCTTCTTGAGCTGGGGACCCCAGAACTGGACACAGTACTCCAGATGTGGCCTCACCAGGGCAGAGTAGAGGGGGAGGATGACCTCCCTCGACCTGCTGGCCACACTCTTACATTTCCTACAAGCTTATTACAACACATTCATTTTCTTCTCTATGATAAAGTATATGTTACTCCAAGAGCATGCAAGGTGATTGTATCAATGATACCATAATGTGTTCATGTTATCATCTGGTTCACACAGAATTTTACCTGATATATCCATATAAGAAAGGTACAGTGAATTAACTGTGAAATCCTTGAAATTATGTTCTGAATCTGACACAACTTTAAATGGTTCTTCACAGTTTTTAATATAAATTTATATAAGCTTCTACCAAATGCTTAAGAAAAACAGGAATAACACATATTTTATCCCTGAATAACAACCTATATTAATCAGGTTTCACTAAATCAGAAAAAATCTTTCCTTGATTACACTTGGGGACAGATCTTCAAAAATCAAGAGAGAACGTTCAGATGGAAGAGAGATTTTAAGTTATTTTATTATATTCTATAATGGATGTTTTTCATCCATTATAACCACTGAAGTTTTATTTCACTACTGAGGACTTTTAATTTTCCTGTCCCTCTAAATACCTGTAGAAATGGATAGATAATTTATTGCTGACTGCTGGACTTGATACACACCATGAATTTTAGACTGGTAGTCCCAAGTAAATTAGGTCAACAACACAATAATCCAAAAGGAAAATACTGTCACACTTCAGTAGGGAAAACTGAATTACTTCTTTAATTAATTATCATATGTCTTAATGAGGATAAGGTCTAGTTACTCTGAACTCCGCTCTACATTTCAGAGATGGTAAAGGCGGCTCCTAATTGCATACAGGACATTTTTTCTTTTTTCAGCATATCTATATTCTGCTGCATAAATTCATAGAAAGAAGACGAAATTGACTTCAGCCAACATATAACATTTGCTTTCATTTCAGCAGACCTTCATACCTATTGGAAGTAGTTACCAGAGAAGACAGAAGAGACATGATCAAGAAACATCCTAAGCCCTTGGGTCTTCCAATGTTTGGAAAGCAACATAAACTCCCGTCTTGTTATACTAAAAAATGTCAGCACAAAATTCCAAATCAGCTCTGTGCCTCAGAAAATATATGATCTACTAGTTTTTATGGGACACTCTTCAATATTCATGTTAGGAGCAGCAAAACTGTTTGCAGCCTCATGGACACTTAAACATACACAGAAAAATGGCAGAAGGAGATAAATCAGAAATAATACAATTCAAATTCATCAAAGAATCATTATAGGAAGAAAGGAAGAACAACTCAACTAAGTAACTATGAAGCATAGCAATGTCCTTTCCCTGGCTGAATATTTGACCAGGAATTCTTAGAAAAGGACACTTATATGTGTATCAGAGACACGAGAGATAATCTGGAGAAATCTCTGCAATAGAAAATGTTTCCATAACTGATGCTGAGATAATCTTTCTACTGCATCTTGTCTTATAGGTAGATCAGCAAAGTTGGTGTCTGCAGCAAAAGATGAAGTGAGGCAGTATCTGCTAAAATGGAACACTTCTGGAATAACCATACAGTATATTTTATGCATATCTTAGGTGGAGTAATTGATAATATTAATAGGGATAATATTTTTAACAATAATGAAAAACACTTCCGAAGGGCTAAGGAACTATTGATACACTTCCACAGTTATCATAGCAGCATATTTTATTTCTTCACTTCAGTTGGTCACTAAGGACTTGATTTCATGTGCTCTATTCTCCTTGTGTGATCTAACAGGTTAGATTCCATCATGGGAGTAGGATTCATATTGCATGACTTTAACTGTCAAATATAAACTAATGGATCTATTCTCTTCAGACTGTTTCTAGGACAAATGCTAGTATAGGCTCTTTATATGTAATTAGACTGGATAAATAAGACAGCATAGACATTCAGCTTAGACTTCTGCACCTGAAACTTGAAGAGTTTTAGTCTAAATTAACTGAGCTCAGTATCTGGCAAAGTAAAATGTCTGTCATATTCAGGAAGCCAGAGGAGAAAATCAAGTGGTGCTCTTCAGTCAGCGGCTATTGAACTAGTATTAATTATAAGAAAAAAATAATTAAAATGTTAATTGTAAGTCTGAAGGGACAAAAAGAGGTTAATCATGATACAGCAGAAATTAACATGCTGTAAGTCCCTAAATAGAAACCTCCTGTTAACCCGAGGAACCTGAACATACACAAGT
>VYZM01005664.1:53412-66056 GCA_013398915.1 Dromas ardeola | reverse complement strand
CTGGAGCCCCTACTACAAGAAAAATACAGACGTGCTGGAACGTGTCCAGAAGAAGGCCACGAGGGTGATCAGAGGGCTGGAGTACCTCTCCTACAAAGACAGACTGAGAGAGTTGGGGTTGTTCAGTCTGGAGAAAAGAAGGCTCCAAGGAGACCTTATTGTGGCCTACCAGTATCTTAAGGGGGCCTACAAGAAAGCTGATGAGGGACTTTTTAGAATGTCAGGTAATGGTAGGACTAGAGGGAATGGATTAAGACTAGAGATGGGTCGTTTCAGAATGGACGTTAGGAAGAAGTTCTGCACCATGAGGGTGGTGAGACACTGGAACAGGTTGCCCAGAGAGGTGGTGGAAGCCCCATCCCTGGAAGTTTTTAAGGCCAGGCTGGATGGGGCTCTGAGCAACCTGATCTAGTGGGAGGTGTCCCTGCCCATGGCAGGGGGGTTGGAACTAGATGATCTTTAAGGTCCCTTCCAACCCAGACAATTCTAAGATTCTATGATTCTATAAGAGAGAGTGGCTGTCTTGTCTAAGGTACACGACTCAGGAGGGGGAAGCCCTGAGATATCATTGCAAGACAGCACGTTGTGCAGCGGCTCGGGCCTGGACCCCCGTCAGGAGACGAGGCAGGCAGCCTGCACACGCTTTGCAGCTCTGTAAAGCGTGTTTCATGATGGACGTATGACAATGTAGTGCTTAAGGCCAAATAGAAGAGAGCAAGTTCCTCAGAAAAAAATTATTCTTGCTGGAGTTAAGAATGGTGGAGTCTCCTGAGCAAGAATACCTTGCTTTTGCTGGGGAAACGCACACCTTTTGATGAGATTATATCATCCTCTCTATCTGGTCATCTGATCTGACCAGGAGCAACCCCAAAACTTCTCTGTAGAGCAGCCTAGACCATTTGAAAGTGATTGGCTTGCACTCTCCAGAGTGCAATTAGCTGTGAACCACTTTGGAGTGAGAAAATCGAGCATTCTGTCAGCTGTGACCAGGGTGAGTGCGACCATCCCGGGGACTGCGCAGATACGACACCACCCCAAGCAGGTTGCCCAGGTGAGATGGGCCGCACGTCCCCCTTGCGTGGGAGAGTCACACCATTTATATTCCAGTCTTGGAGAAGACTGATGGACACCATCATCAGACACAATATCCAAGTTCACAACATCTGTATTTTTATTTTTTTTTTAAAAAGTATACCTTTTAGTTAGGGATAGAGCAGCATCTCCTTCATAAGTGAGAGGATGGTGAGTCTATTTTCATCTATTTCTTGAAGTTAAAAATGCAGCTGGGACAAAAGTTTCCTGTGTTTGTAACATATACTGTACATTTTTCTCTGGGATGAGCAAAGACTGTTCCAACAGGGTAAGTAAGCCTGTCTAGGACATCGGACAGAGCAAGTTACCCATACCACAACTGAAGACAAGGAAGAAAACTACCCAAGGGCATGGAGCCAAATAAAGTGAAGTACACACAAAAGTACACGCACCTGGAACACGGCAGGGTAGGCGCAGCCGGAGGCACAACAGGCACCGATTGAGGGTATGCGTTTTCTCAGTTTTACAAGGTCAAAGATGACAATTATGGTAATTTGTCTTCCTGGCCACTCCATGACCCCACTGTAGTCCCTGAATTCTGTATCATGATCCTCACGCAGTTTATCATTTCTGGCTGAATTAAAGTGTGTCCTTAAAAAATATTTAGTCCTTTTTTTGCAGATAATGACACAAAAATGGGGGTACAGGGTCAAATCATAAGTACACCTGACTGATTTACCCTGTTCCTGACAGTGGCCAACACTGAATGCCTAGAAAAGACCATAAAAATAGGGCAGACATAGAGTGATGCCTCTCCGAATGCTCTCCCAGCTCAGAGTGATTTGTGACTTGGAGACCTGCCATGACAGAGGTGTTGGCTTTGTGTTTAATAGCCTTTGATGGATTTCTCTTTTGCAACTTTCATCGACTATATATTCACAGTCATGAAATTTAAGGCCACGGAGTACCGTTAATTCTGCCCACTTAACATACGACAAGAAATTTCACATGGGCTCCAGTGATCTCTGCTACACAAACCAAGTCAATTGTAACATACTGGAAAAGCTACCACTCTGTAATTTCACTAGCTAATCACTTTCATCACTAGAAGCATATGACTATTTTCAGCTGGAATTATCTGTTGCAGTTTAAAGCTGTCAGCTTTGGTGTTGCTCTTGTTGTGCCTTACCCCTAGACAATTCAAAATCTTTTTAATATCCAGCGTTTTTACTCAGTAAAAGATACACCCTAATTAGATAACCTCACAACCTTCTACGTAATTAGAGTTCATAGAATCACAGAATCACGGAATGGTTTGGGTTGAAAGGGACCTTAAAGCCCACCCAGTGCCACCCCCCGCCCTGGGCAGGGACACCTCCCACCAGCCCAGGTTGCTCCAAGCCCTGTCCACCCTGGCTTTGAACCCCTCCAGGGATGGGGCAGCCACAGCTTCTCTGGGCAACCTCGGCCAGGGGCTCACCACCTTCAGCATAAAAAATGTCTTCCTTATATCTAATCTGAATCTGCCCTCTTTTAGTTTGAAAGCATTAAAAACACTTTAAAGCCATTACCACTTGTCTTATCGCTACAGGAGTTCCGCATCTCTCATTGTAAAATATTTCTTCCAATCTTCAGATGAAATTTGTGAACCTCTTGTACATTCTTTTTTTTCCTCTCTGTTAACTTCAAGCCTTAAAAAAAAAAAGGCTATGCCAGCAGGGGCCTTATTGCTGTCTCTCACATCAACAGCATCAGTTTCCCCCAGATTGTCTGTCTATCTGTATAGATCTGTTGTATCTTGTCTTAGTCTTAAAACGTAAACTATACAGGGCTGGGATAGCTCTGTATTTTATTGTCTAAAATAGTGGGTCCTGGTCAAATTAAGCTGCTTGCACATTAATGCAGTCAATTTCTTTCCTGATTTAGCTTGGTGGGTTTGGGTTTTTGTTTTTTTTTTTTTTGATACAGTCGTCTCTGGAGGAGTGACTCGCCTTTCTTTTCCCCAAGCACGTACGTTTACACTTGACTGCTTTAAGACAAAACCTGTGTGAATAGCCTTACTCTGCAACACACTCTTCTCCATTGTTATCCTATCTTTATGACTGCTTTTTGCAGTACTCATTTTTTACATCATCTGCAGATTTTATCAGTGGAGATCTTACATTTGCTGCCAAATCTTCAAGTTAGCGTCAAACAACGCTGGCTGGAGAACTGTCCCCCAGGACCCAAGTCGAAGTGCCCAAATCCAACAATTGGCTCTTATTTGATATGCCAACCAGTTCTTAACTCGCCTGATTTGTTTGCTGTTGTGTAACCTTCTGTTTAATAGTTAAAGCATTGCATTAAATCAATGGATTCTCAGCTCTGTAGTGGCTGTCTGATTGTCTTTAACTCACATGTAACTTCAAAGGCTTCAGTCAAGCTTTTCACCAAGTCTTACCTGCTGTACAACAACCTTGACTAGTATTAGTTACACAGTAATGCCAGCTCCACCAAATTCCTACCAGATAGCACTTCTGGTTTCAATTGCTTATAGTCTAATGTTAGGCTTCTATAAAGAAAAATTAACATTTTTCTTGTTTGCTGTAACCCTGGATCAATTAGTTTAAAATTTAATTTGGTTTTTTCCTTTCCTCTTTACAGCACTTGCCTTATTGCATTTTTAGTTTACTAAAAATTCCCAGGCTATTCCAGCTGGAGCATAACTGAAAGTTAACCTGTCTGCCTGTAAGACGCAAGTTGTTCCTTTCATATACCCTAATTCACCTTGGAATGCAGAGTTTTGCTCAGTAAAACAGAATCTTCAGTTTAGGACTCAGCAGTTTGCTGGCAGTATTGCCTGCCTTTCCATTCCCACAGAGCTGGATTAAAAAATAAATGAAAAAAAAAACAGCTTCCAGCTTTCCTCAGTTTTCTCCCAAGATACTAGATGTTCTTAAGAGTTTAAAGTTTTGTGTAGAATTGCATCATTGTCTTACATGCACTGACACAGGCAGTGACTTACCAAACAATCATCCATTCCGGCTTTTTGGTTTACATCTTTGTTTTGTTTAAATGACAGTCCATCAAATCTCAGTATCCCGTTTCCCATGATTCTCTTTCTTCTCTAATGAGGACTCACTAATAATTCTAGCTTGCCCTATGTCATTTTAAAACCTTCTCTGTAGCAGCTTGTTTTCATCGCAGATATCCCTGACTGCTACATCCCCTGCAGCTTTCAGTTTCTTTACCACAGAGATTTCCCAACAGTTGAATTACTGCATCTTTTTCAATGTTTATTCTTTCAACTTGGTTGCATGACACCTGTTTCACCCCCACGCGTTGTATCAGACTGCTGGCTTTGCTGACATAGTTTTCTACAGCATCCAGTGCCGACTGCCAGTCCTCCCAGAGGTGTGACTTAGAGCAATGATTCGGGGAATTCGCCTTGGATATTACACCATACTGAAACTTGCATTTACAAGCTATGCATCTTCTCTGGCATTGTGAGGTTGTATTACATGTGTCAGAATCTCTTTTGTCTTCAGATAGACTGTGTGAGCTGATGCGGGCAGGACGCAGGAACAACCACAAAAACACGGATGAAAACCAAAGAACAAGTTTAATCTCGATACCTCGTGGACCAGGGAGTCTCCGAAGCAGCACCCAGGCAGGGGCACGCAAGAGCACTGCGGAGTGAGAGAGAGTCCTTGTTAGCAAGAGAGAGAGCGAGTGAGAGCACTCAGACTCCCTGTTCTTGCCAGTATTTCATGGGTTCAAGCAGGCATAGTTTTCCTACTGTGCTTTGATCTTCTTCAACAACAGGGCAGGATTCTCAAGCGGATAGAGAAAGTGTCCCTGAGTCTATTGCAGACTTACATTATCTAAGTGCAGATGTTCTACTTGCAAGTGCACAAGACTGAACAACAATTAGTGTGATATATTTGTTTCCCAGCACCCCAGGTGCAAGTCACTTGAGTGTGTTTACAATCCTCCTCGCCGATCTTCCACTACTTTCCCACAAAGACAAACTTGCCACGACTGTACACGCAGCGCCAGGGGTTCTTCCAGGGCCCGTCTTCGCTGTTGCCATTCCGACTGGGAGAGTCACGGCACGTGGAAGCACCGATGCCCCACACGACAGTTAACCTGAGCGTGCGCCATCCCGCGCAGTGCTGCTCACGCAGTGCCACGTTCAGCCCCATGTCTGCTGCATAAAACCCCTGCCCACGGGATGCTGATGGCAGCGGAGGAGCCTGCAGGCAGCTCTCAGTCCACACCAGCCATTTTCCACCTCTGCGGCCTTGCCTTTGTCCAAACGTGAGGCAAGAGATTCTCATGCAAAAACGCTTTCTGTCTGAAGGTAGAAAGGATGAACAGAGTTGTTTCCTTGTAATCCTATAATAGCTCTAATGGCCAAAATGGGAGAATCTGCTCTGCAGGTGGGGTCCACATGGTGCGCTGTGTGGGCATCAGAGGCCCAGTCAGTGCTGCACCACTTGGGGCTCCCCGCATCTAAAGGATGTAAGATTATCTATACTATTCTCTCTTTATAGCGTTAGCTCTAATACATCATATTTTAAATGATACCTTACACAGTCGGAGCACCTTTCCTACTGGGACCATCATAGATCAGCACCTCCTTATGCAAAACAACCACTCGTAACAAGAAAAAGTTTCCCAGTTAACTTCTGTCATTCTCGCTTCTGGAAGGTTTGCTTAGCAACAAATGTGCATCCCAGTAAGACATTCAGCAGAGATCTGACTTCTTCCCATGTAAATATAATCACAACACCTCTTACTTTTTAAATAAACAAATCTGAGATTTCTATCCAATTTGAAGCAATGTTCCAGATTTTGAATACCTCTTCTGAAGCTTTTCTAATCTTTCAGCATCTCTTTTGATGCTGACACCAGACCTCCATCTCATACTCCTCAAGAGTATAGCAAATACAAGCGTTTTCTTCAAACAGTGCTGATGCAGCGATGTGCAGGGTTAGTCACACTCACTGGTTCATCGCACTGAAACTCACAAGTTCACACCAGGGCTCTGGCCTTTGATTTCTGGGATACTGGCTAGAAAGAAGATGCTGGAAAGCTGAAAGCTTTGCAGTAAAACGATTGGTGAGTTCCTGGTGGATAACAAATTAAACATAAGCCAGCGGTGTTCTCTTGGGGCAAAGGCGGCCAACGGCATCCTGGGCTGCGTTAGGAGCGTTGCCAGCAGGTCAGGGGTGGTGACCCGTCTCCTCTGCTCAGCACTGGTGGGACACGCCTGGAGCGCTGGGTCCAGTTCTGGGCTTCCCAGTACAAGAAACACATGGACATACTGGAGCGAGTCCAGCGATGGGCTATGAAGATGGTTAAGTCATTGGAGAGTCTGTCTGTCATCGCAGGTGAGGCTGTGAGAGCTGGAATTGTTTAGCCTGGAGAAGAACAGGCTCAGTGTGTTATCCACGCATCTAAGTAATTGCTGGGAGAGTGTAAGGAAGACAGAAACAGACGCTTCCCAGTGGTGCCCAGTGACATGACAAGAGGCAATAGGCACAAACTGAAATGCAAGTAATTCCATTCAAACACGAGAAAGAACTTTTTAACTGTAAGTTATTACACGCTGGAACACATTGCCAGGAGAGACTGTGGAGTCTCCACCCCTGGAGATTTTTAAAATGCAACTGGACAGTCCTGAGCAACCTGCTCTCGCTGACCCTCTGTGCAGGGGTGGGTTGAATGAGATGAACACCAGAGGTCCCTTCTCTGTCATACAGAACAGGGAAATCAAAACCAAAACCTGTTTACTTAATTTCTAGATAAATGATATTGCAGTTACCTCTCATATGTGTAAGTACATCTTGTATCTGAATCATTCTGTAAAACAGACCCGTCCTTGTTTTCTCCCACCTGGTTAACCTTTGTTATCTGCAAACTTTTACCAACATTTTTTTTCCTCAAATAATCAAATACAATGAGTGACATTTAGCCAAAAGCCTGTTCCCATAGAAGCACACTGAAACCCCATACCTAGTCCTTAAAAGACACCTTTTCATCCTTTTACGTTAATGAAAACATGTAGTTTTCAGTTGGGAATAACAGCCCTTGGGAATAAGCTGTCGCCGGCTTACACTGAGACGCATGTGGCACTAGGTGGATATTCCTGATGGAAACGAGGTCCCAAAACTGTGAGTATTGAAGCTGTGTAGCACCAGGAGCACAAACAAAAAGTATGGTGTTAACTAAGGAGTTTTCTGTCCCTGAGAACAATTGCACGGGCTCACCGCTTTAATAGGTGTAGGACTTACCAGTTAATCGAATTGAAGCTGAACTGTTTAATCAGCAAGCCGTGCCACCTGCCCTGTTGTGATAGGAAGTGACATATCTGTTATTTTCAGAGATAATACTCAACCTGCAGAACTGAAAGGTAGCTGTTGGGGACCTTCAGACAGTTCCTTGTTCCTCTCTAGGGCCTACAGCAACCCTGTGTCATACCACAGTGCTCAGCCCACCTGGGGTACTGCCTCCATCTCCAGTGCCAACATCAAAAGGACATGGACCTGTTGGAGCGGGGCCAGAGGAGGCCCTGGAGATGCTGGGAGGGCTGGAGCCCCTCTGCTGTGAGGACAGGCTGAGAGTTGGGGGGGTTCAGCCTGGAGAAGAGAAGGCTGCGGGGAGACCTTGGAGCCCCTTCCAGTCCCTCAAGGGGCTCCAGGAAAGCTGGGGAGGGACTCTTGGATCAGGGAGGGGAGCCATGGGATGACGGTTTTAAACTGAAAGAGGGAGATTTAGATGAGCAATCAGGAAGAATTCTTTGCTGTGAGGGTGGTGAGACCCTGGCCCAGGTTGCCCAGAGAAGCTGTGGCTGCCCCATCCCTGGAGGTGCTCAAGGCCAGGTTGGACGGGGCTTGGAGCAACTTGGTCAAGTGGGATGTGTCCCTGCCCAGGGCAAGGGGGTGGCACTGGGTGGTCTTTAAAGTCCTTTCCAACTCTAACCAGTCTTTGATTCTATGAAGCAACCATCGTGGATGTCAAAGGGAATTTTGAATTCCTTTGCATTACCAGATTACACAACAAAATGTTCTGCAGATGTGGAGGAGCCAAACTGCAAAGTGAAAGTGCACTGAACAGCTTTGTCCAGCAGCAAACGAGACAAGCTGTGTTTATGTCTCCTTGAACAATAAATGCATGAAGACACAAATACACAGGAGGCTGCAACAGCAGCACTGAGAGTAGCATAGTCAAGGTAATTTTGTTCCAGTACATAGCTCTCACTCACTCTCTCTCTGCACTGCTCAGCAGAATCATGTGGCTTAAAGTAAGGTCAACTCTACTGCTTGTTTTACATCCCTCATCCCAGAGCATATAAAGTTTACAAGTAAGCACATGAGTCTGCCTGGAAAGAAACTTTTAATTATTAAAAAAAAAAAAAAAACAAAAACAACCAACAACAACAACAACAAAAAACCACACAAAAACCCCACAGAAACAGCCTCTCTCCGTAGCCCATGCCTGTGTCTCAGAGCAGGGCTAGGAAAGCCTTCCTCCTCCCTTGACCTCACACGCCCTTCACCCATGGCAAGGCTGGGAAGGGGATGAAAAGTGCCAAGTGTTAAGGTGCTGAGAAACTCTTGATGTTTCTAGTCTCTCAAGTGCTGTTGGCCTGTTCCTGCTCAAAGAGGGCCATGGCTAAATGAGAGCGGGATGCAAGTCCTTCCAAGTTGCTAAGCACACAGCGGTGGTATAACTCCTCACTAAGCCGGGGATTGCAGCTCCTAAGTGCGTATTTCTGCACTAGCCCTGGCTCCACAGCCCTAAATAGGTGCAGACCAGAATAGTGGAGGAAGACATCAAATACCTCCATGCTCTCCAGCACCTCATCACGGTCTAGGATATCAGCTGCTAGCTTGGTACGTGCCGTCATATAGTCAGAGTTATAAAAGCAGGCCTCAGCAAAGGAATGTCTGTCAAAGTGCCCATCCCTCAGGAAGTCCGTACTAGAGGAAGCAGTCTGCTCACCACGGTACACCAATGCAGGGTTGAACTCTTGAAAATGCACCGGGAAAAAGACCTGCCAATTACTGATAGTATTCATGCGGCAGCGGTTCAGGAACTCCATGTTGATTTCTGTCCAGACACTGGCCAGGAAGAATAGTGTATCCACAGGGTGCTTCTTTGAGACTATATCCATGAGTTTCACTTGTGATGGCACCTCAGTTTTAACACTAATCCAGGGAATTTTAACTTCTGCATAGCGTTTCTCCAGCTCTCCTACCATGGCTTTGACTCCAGCAAAAACATCCACCTGACTGACTCGCTGGGCATCATAGGGATGGTAGATAAACAGCAAAGTCAGCAAGGCATTATCATGTGTGTCCAGTGTGTTCATAGCAAACATATCCAGGAAGTTCGCCACAAAATCCAGGTCCTGCACCGTCAAAGGAAGCACCAGTTGCACCCTTGTGGCCTCTGTCACATACGGCATGGGAATAATTTCCACCTTGCTTAAGGGCCGCACCAGGCTCACTCGTTTGGCCAGAACATGACTGTGGCCCTTTTGGGTGACTGCCTCCAGCAATAGGTCCAATGTATATTCCATGCCCCGCGTGGGGTCAAAACGCCGGTAGCCGTTCAGCAACTGCCGCTTGCTGAAGCGGAGCAGAGGCTGGTAGCGACTGTTAAGCTGCTCAAGTGCTGACTCAATGATTTCACTGACATCTGCTTTGCTGGCTCCAGAGAGCTCACACTTGGGGGAGCCATCAGGACAGGAGAAGAGGTGCTGCTCAGTGAAATAGTCCCAGCTGATTACCTCAAAACGTGACTTTGGAAGAAATGGGGCGTTAATGCCCACAGGCCACGTCAAGCCTCCCTCACCAGCAGGGGTCAATGACGTCAGGTTCCTGATCTGCATCTGTGCAAAGAGAGAACGTATACTGATCCCCACCACTTCCTCCAAGAGGTCCAGTCCATCTCCCACCCAGCCCTGCCTCACCACCCAGAACTGTATCTTGGTAGTATCACACCAGCGGTTTTGGATAACATGGTGTCAGAGTGCTGTTTCTAGCTGATGGTCACCTACAAGCAGAAGCAATAATATTCCTCCACTGTGTTGAAAGAAAAAGAAACCTGTTTGGTCAAGGAGTTTTTAAAGACATCCCTCACCACATACCTGGAGGTCCTGGATCTCCTGGTAGGCTCTGTCAAGCTGGATCCTGCTGAAGTGCTTGTGCAGACGGTACATCATGGTCATGTCGGAAACGGGGTGCACAGCAAGAGCTGCTTGGAACTCCTCTTCTTCCTCCTTCTCTGGCTCAGTATTTTTGGCCAATTCATAGGTGTGATAATGCTGGCCCTGAAGTGGATAAGAGCCATAAAGTCTAGCATAAAACTCGAGTTCACAGAGAAGCCTTCCCTCACCCCAGACATGCATTTGCCCCTCTGTCCATGCTGACTGCAGTACCCAGAGATGAAAACAGTCCCCACCCACACCACCCCTCATACTACATAGAATCATAGAATAGTTTGGGTGGGAAGGGACCTTTAAAGGCCACCTAGTCCAACCCCCTGCCATGAGCAGGGACGTCTTCAACTAGATCAGGTTGCTCGGAGCCCCTCTGGTCCAGGTCCCTCTGGGTGGCATCCCATCCCTCAGGTGTGCCACTGCACCACTCAGGTTGGTGTCCTCTGCAAACTTGCTGAGGGTGCCCTCGATCCCATGTCTATGTTATTAATGAAAATATTAAGCAGTGCTGGTCCCAATATGGACCCCTGAGGGACACTACTTGCCCACTTGCTTCTTGGTACCAATGTGCCCTTTATCTGACCTCCAAAACCTCTGCACCAGCATCTGTGAGTAGGCTGAAAATTAAATACTGTATGTCCTCTCTCTCCCCCAATGTCTCAGCTTTGACTATGGGCCTCTACCCAATGCTGCCTGCCATACCACACAGCCCTTCCCTCCTCTGTAACTCACAGCAGAGGCTCACAAAAAAGCCCCTTTGCTATGCTGCACAGAACTAGTAAGAGCATGGGTTCTGTCAGGCTTAGTTAACACAAAACCTGGAGAAGGGTGGTAGTACCTGGAGCTGGGAAACACAAGTGATGCCAAGAAAATCAATGATGCAACGTCCCAGCCACTCATCCGGCCGCACACTGAGGATCTCATTGCGACAGCTGTCCAGGTGCGGATGGAGCTTAAGCAGCAGGCTGCGGGAGATCAGGTAGCCAAAGCCACCATGACAATAGCGGGCCTGCTCATCTCCCCCAATAAACTCCTCCGCTCGTCCTAGGTAGACATCTTGGTTAATACTTAGGTGCGTCACCAGAGCCTTGACCTGTTCAGCCTGTGCATAAGTGTCATCCTGCATGATGTAGAACCAGTCATAGTCAGAGCCAAAATGCTGATGGATATAGTGCATGGTCTCGTACATGAGCCATATGGGACGCTCATCCCCATGGGCCACCAGCACCATGCCATGAGGCACCTTGGCACTGCGCAACCCTGTAAAGTACAGTAGGCGTGAAAAGTGATGGGCTACTGTCTTGTTCACTGCCACTGCCAACGTATTCAGGGTAGCCTTGGAGGTCAGCACAGCCACAAACAGTCTCTCATGGAATCCCAATTCTGTCTGGATGTAGCGAGTTCTGTAAAGGGAAGGACACACCTACATGACAAACAGCTGGATGACAAAAATCAAAGTATTATCGCAACTTGGAATAAGTCTTTATCTGCTGGAGTCTACCAATAATGAAACAGTTAAGCCTAAAAGTAGAGCTTTAAGAGAAGACTCACTAGTAAAAATCCCATTTTGCAAAAGCACTTGCTTCCTTCAAGAAAACTACAATCTCACATGATTTATTTGAGCTAGGAAACTGTGCTAGCATATGTAAAAAAAGATAAAACTACAGAGTTAGCCACTTGCATGTTACGTACATTATTATTAATTGCTCAAAATTTTCTTGATCAATAGACTGGCTAAAAAAGTTTTGAATAATAATTTAACACGTCCTATTAGACACGAGCAATAAAAGAAGAAATACTCTCAATCTTCTTGGGCGTTTCTGTTGCCTTTTTTTTTTTTTAAACTTCTTATACGCTTCTCTTGCATCCCTCTAAGATAAGAATCTTAGCCATTGCCTTGCTGCA
This sequence comes from Dromas ardeola, assembly GCA_013398915.1. NCBI lineage: Eukaryota > Metazoa > Chordata > Aves > Charadriiformes > Dromadidae > Dromas > Dromas ardeola. Next base: position 53,908 of record VYZM01005664.1, on the reverse strand, counting down.
TCACACTGTTACCCCATAAAGTATTTCAAACAGAACATCCACCCTAGAACCTGTTAACTCACTGGAAGACTCAGAACTCCAAACACCGTACACATACGATTTCCTGGAAGGCAGGCCCGGCCGAGAGAAGGGATTTTACCTGAGCACTTTTTTGTAAGGCTTGTTAGGGTCCCTGTAGTACGGGACAATCCTGGGCCTGAAGTCCTCGTGGCCCGGGACGGGCCGTCCATCCGCCGCCTCCGGCCGCGCTCCGCCGCCGCGGACCCCGGGAGGTCCCGCCGCCCCCGGGCACTGCTCCTCGCCCCCGCCCTGGCTCCAGGAGGCGCGCAGCAGGCTCAGGCTGCAGCCGAGGGAGAGACCCAGGAGGAGCGGCAGGACGGGCCGCAGCGCGGCCAGCAGCGCGGCCAGGCGCATGGCGGCGCCGGGGACGGCGAGGCGTCCTCCCACCGCCGTGCGGTGCGTGAGGGGGCGTAAGGCCGCAGGCCCGCTAGGCCCG